>JAHXMU010000129.1:4415891-4511212 GCA_019455685.1 Philornis downsi | reverse complement strand
AATTAGAATTAGAATTAGAAGTAGAATTCAACAAACGTTATTTGCGTATAAGATACAAGCAGTATATACGAGTATTAGGGAATGTGTACGCTCCACATTGATTTTATGCTAATAGCAAAGAGCGTAAATATTTTGCAAACTGGGGATACATATTTGTAATTCTAAGGTCTACTAAATTATACGACCTAGCAATCATAAAAATTGTATTGAATTTTTTTTTTTCGTCGGATATTTCTGATTTTATTTATCTTTACTTATAATTCACGAGAGAAGTCGCAGACAATTAAGGCTATAATAGAATATTTCAAATGCAATTAACATACTTAGAAGGCGCTCGAGTGATTTCAATAAATAGTTTCATATATGATAATGAATATGTTTTTTTTCCTTTTTTCGAAAATGATTTTGTTTAGTACAGTTATTGTATAATAGGAGGCATAATCAATGCTGTAAGGAAATAATTCTACAAGGAATTAATATATTATAGATGGCGCAGACATATATTCAGTAAGTTTGATTTACATATAAAAAAAAAATAATTGCAATTAATGTTAGATCATATCCAATGATGTAATGCAACGCATATAGCCTAGACCGCTTATCTGCTAACAAGGATGCGTCCAGAATATCATAGTAGAAATCGAGTCAGTTACCACAGCCAAGTTTCATCGTCCGGTAACTATGCTATATAAAAAGATACAAATGAATTAAATGTTGTACACTCACTAACAAGTGAGTCACCTTAGTATTCTAATTCTAATACGAATTTCTCTTAACATCTCAATTTGTCTCCTCACTCAACACCCTTGAATGAGCGCTTTTCTGTATCTCAATAAATATTTCCATAATTTTGTTGACACAACTGTCACGCTCAGCTTTAAATGTCTTTCATGTCTGATAAGAATGAATTTATACACAACTCAGTAAATATGTTTATTTATTTTTTTAAAAAGTTTTTCTTAACATTTGGGTTACATTTTAAACACAGTTGCCTAGAGACCTTAACAACTAATAGACGGGAAACGAAATTCACGAAGAGAACTAGAGTTGAATTGAATTTTACTAATCAGCATGAAATATATTGATAAATATTTTACATAAAAATGGTTAGTTGTGAAATTTCAATAAAGAAAAATGATAGAGAACAACTAAGAAAAAAAAAATAAATAAAAACTACATAACAAAATATAAATTTCATAAAAAAAAATCAGAATTTTTTTGCACAGTAAATAAAATATATTAAAGATACGAAAATTATGTATGCAAAAATAAAATAATATTTGTCAAAAGTTCTGAAAAATAATAGAATTCCTTATCGGTAGGAAGAAGTGAATTTTGAAAACAAGAAAATTATATAACAAAATAAAAATTTTATAAAAAAAAAGATTTTTTTTAACAATAAATAAAATATGTCGAATATACGAAAATTATGCATAAATATAATGCTTATCGGATTTGAAATTTGAAAACAAGATTTGTTTATGTGCCATAATTACTTTCTTTGTTTATTTTTTTTTTTTTTTTTTTTAATATGAAAAACAATTCAATTTTGTTAAGTCGTTTTAATGATTTTTTAAAAATAATCAATTTTCATTACTGGATGGTACCCGTACTAGTCTGAATTGTCTCAGCTATCGTTCAAATACTTTGCATACAATTTGCATTGTCGTGGAAGTAATAAAAATTAAGAAACACAAAATAAAAGAAAACAACATTTAGTTTCGAAATTAAACTTTCAAAACTAATAATTTTTTCCATAACTTTGTGGAAACCCCATTTTTTTTGGGATATATTTGAGTCTTTTCAAAAAAATTAACACCAATGTTGTTAAAAATTTATAAATCCAAAAACATGGTTAATTTTGAAATTTATTGTAATTTTAAAACTGTAATAAAAATCAAGTTTAAATTTAAGTATAATTTCTTTTGAATATTTGATTTTTTAATATATATAAGAGTAAAAAAAAAAGACATTAGAAACAACATTGTACGAGTACGTGTACATAAATTATAGTATGTCTGTCGGCTCCGTATGGAATTCTATACAGTTGATCTAGTTGCATATAAACTTTTGACATTTATTGTTTAAGAGTCCACTGTTGTTTTTCAATAAATTTTATTCACAAAAAACGCTTGAAGAAAATAAAGCTTCAAAGTCTTTTTCTATCTATAACCGCGGCATTTTCAGAAACTAAACAAGAGGAACAATATTTCATTAATGTTAGTTGGAAAAAATTCAAATTAAATCAAAATTATTGTGTCTGTATCTTTCACAAACGATTCTTTATCATTCTTGCGATTGTACTGAAACTCTAGCAAGTTATTTTTCGCTAATCTACAAAATTATATTGAATAGTACAATCATTGTAAGATAGGTGGTGCGAGTGAATTATTTCAATAAATCTGATATGTATAGAAGACGAAAAGAACTCCATAACAAGGTGTACGTATTCAAAAACACGTTTCAACTAAAACTATTTCACCAAAGTTGTAATTCCAATCATAATTCTAACTGGAAAAGTTACAATTTCAAATATTATAGAGACATATCATTTCATAATACTGAACGTTATTGTAATTATTCTGTTCTCTAGAAAAGACAATAATTAGTCGAAGTCAATTGTTATTGTAATTTAAAAATAACCTTCAAATTCCCACTACAATATACTTGTAGCTAAGGAAGAATACAATGACGAAGCAAACGACTTCAAATAATATGTGAAAATGGCATTAAGGAAACTTGAATCAGCAGAGCC
The DNA here is from genome assembly GCA_019455685.1 of Philornis downsi. NCBI lineage: Eukaryota > Metazoa > Arthropoda > Insecta > Diptera > Muscidae > Philornis > Philornis downsi. The sequence goes on along the minus strand of JAHXMU010000129.1, from coordinate 4,508,457 downwards.
TCTGTAGCCGAATATGCCCAGTATTGTCTTCTGCGCTGAAGACTTATCTAGATTATAATGAAACTCGTCTCACGTAGATGCCTACAATTTCTGCGCCCAGCAATTGTCTTTGAGCCTCTAAATTTAATAACTAAAATCTGTGATTAGTTAGCTTACTATGTTAGAGTCCGTAACAAAACGTAGCCTCTCTCTCTTAATGAGCAAATTTCGATATAAAGCATAAATGGAACCCAATCCTATTTTGCCAATCCTATACATCAAAATCCTGTAAAGACTGTGGCATTTAAAAACGTTAAATCCAAGTTTGGGTCCAAACTGCGCACTGCGCATCAGTAACATGTTTATGTTTTTGGCCTACTATTAGCAAACGCGACACCCAGTTAGAAATTATTTAGAAAGTAATGAATACACTGTCTTCTGATATCTTTAGGATGTCATCTATTTTGTGCAACTTCACTTGACGATTATTATTTTGATGACTTTTTCTGCAAACACCACATTTGTGAGGACTGCTTTCAGCACCATCGGCGCTCGTACCATCTCGTTTAAAATCAGCAAACCACCGACAGATGCTAATTTTCGATGGAAAAGAATATCCATAATAATTTTCAAACCACTGCTGTTTTGAAACGAGCGGAACTATCAAAAAACAATTTTCGACCGATCCCAGAAATTCGTTCTCTTTTCATTGTGTACAAAAAAATCTGATGTAGGTCCACTTAGAGGGCTATAATTCGGCTTTCTAAAAATTATATATATTTTTGTTAGAGGCAACAACTGCGTGTCCAATCGGTTCCATATCGGTTCCAGCATTTCCCTACAATCGTTCACATTGGGTATTTTACTTTACTTACTTAGAATATATATTTAATAAAAGAATTTTTCGTTAACAAAATTGTTATTGTATTATAATATCGATTCTAGGAACGGAAATTAACCTAATTATTTGAGATTCCCCAAGTTGGGATGCAATTCCTTCGATCTGTGGATTTAGTCCATTTTCATTCTTCCTTACGAGTCTCCAGGGAGTATTGAGAATGTCGAACGAAAGTTTATCTATATGTACAGTACTATTACTACTAGTAGTATTACATTATACTAGAATTGTATTTCATAATACTGTAAGTTGCACTTTAGCAACAACTGTTGGTGTAACGGAAAATGTTTATTTAACCTAATCTACATAATCTACACAGCTGTAAGTTTAACAAAATCTATTTGTTAAATATTACAATATTGGCAGCGTTTTCTTATGGTTTTCATTCTGTTTCACAATAACTGTTAATGCATTTCTATTAAACGTTAATTGTTTACAGTTATAATGTAAACAGAGTAACCTAACAGTGACAGATAATTATTTGTACTGTTATCTTATGTATAATAATTAGAGTTCACTTTAACATATCAATATAAGTAAATGTCATTTCAGTTTATCGCTGACATTTACTATATATTGAATTTCAATTTTTTGCTAACCGCCATAAATAGGTATGACCTTGTACGATGTGTGGGCCACAACTCTGACAGTCAAAAAATTCTGTTATCTTGTTAAATGAGAATCCACATTTAATATAAAGATAAATTTTATTATAAACTACGGCGTAGATATCACATTTATCGGCTATCTTATCTAAATAGCAGCAGCAACAAGATAGTAAAAACCTAGTATTGCTACAATTTATTAAATTTCCCATGAAATTGAAGATATTCAACTTGACGCAAAAAACACAGTGAAATAAAAATCTAGAAAAAGGGTAACAAAAAATGAAAAACAATTCAAAAAACGTATAAACAATAATCGTGCGGCTTCTAAATAAACATTTACTACAATAATACCATTTGGTGTTAAAAACAATTTTGTGGCAAACCAAAACCGAAATATCACTTTCAATCAATGTCATTTTTGACAAGAGAAGATGCTGTTTTGAACAACGTAGAAGATATTCAGGCGAAATTTCAAAAGAAATCAACAAATGCGAAGAAGTAGAAAACACAACAAACAAGCAAATACTATGAAGATAAATATTTAATTACGCTTTCATCGATGATTAACTTGGGAAACGCTTAGCACTGCTACGTACATTCAAGCTGGGGAGGTATTAGAAAATTCGTCAGATAACTGCGTACATATTCGTATAGCTTGAATGTTATGCATATGACAATAAGAAGCTGCAGAAGCAGAAACGACAAACAACAACTGGCAATGACAGCCGGAGTTGCAACAATATTTTGTTTGTGGTATTTTGCTTGGGGCGCAAAGCATTTTTCTGTTTGGCGATGAAATAAATTGAAAGTCAAAGGAAAGGAGAATTAACTGAAAGTTATTATAGATTCTACAGGTCCTATACGCACTACAAATATTATAAATACTATAGATAACGTAGATAATATAGATCTTACAGATTATATATATATATATATAGATCGACAGAGCTATATATGTAGATACTGTAAGTCCTCCTCCGTACTACAGATATAGATGCTAAAAATCTATACTAGAGACACTGTGGATACGATAGATACCATATTTGTAGATATTTTCGATGCAAAATATAGCATTTACATATAAATATACTATTGATAATCCGTTACAGTTAATATCGGGTGGTTCGGAAATTTCGTTCGGGTTTTAAAAGAAATTTATTTACAAATGTGTATACAAGAAAACAATTATTTTAATCTATTATATAAACTCCCCCTTTTTTTATAACTTCTTCCCACCTCTGTGGGAGTTTTTTAATTCCTCTCTCATAAAACTCTCGTGGGTTTTTTCTGAGAGAAAAAGCATTCATTTCAATTTTCCACTCCCTCGTCATTAGAGACATTCAAGTCCTTCAAGTAGTTGCTCAAACTGCGAAAGTACAGAGTACGGTGGGTGAGATACAGCTTCCCAGCCAAGCTCAAACAGTTTCTGACGGGTCCACAAGGCTGTGTGAGGCCTCGATAAGAGAGTGAGGTACTTAAACACAAATCCGAGCTCTTTTATGACCTCGTGAACGGTTGAGACTAATTTTTTGAATATTTCAGCTATTTTAAGAATGATTAAATTCCTCACCTTTTCGTAAATAATTTCTTTTAGTCGTCCTGACCTGGGAGCGTCCGTTACGGAGAAGACGCCCCTAGAAAATCTTTTAAACTATTTCTGGCAAATTTTTATATTATGGCAGTATATTATGCATAAAATACTGTTTTTCGCTCATTTTTCCACTTTTTTAAACTTTGTTTTTTAAACGCAATAACCACTCACGCCTAGAACGAAGGAGTGGGAGGAAGTTGTGATAATGTTTGAAGGAACTCAACGTCATGAGAAGTGACGTATGGTGAACTAACGAATTAACCGAACGAACTTGCGAACAACCCAATATTGATAGTAATAGGTTATAAGCAATAGGTAATAGGTAATACGTAAAGCGTAATACTCGTACGTAATAGCTAATAGGTAATATATAACAGATTTTAGGTAATATGCGATAAGATATATAATACTTAATAGACACTTGGTAGTAGTTACTAGGTAATAGCGAAGTGCATTCTTTAAGGCATGAGCTCTTCCATATTTTTTAGGTGATATTTTGACCTCCAGAATGCATCATATGGAAGAATCCATTTCATTTGAGTCCACGATATATGGTGACCATTGTTGTGAAGAAATGAACAATTTTTCTAAAAATAACACGTTGGGTTTCACGCGCTTTATGGTGCCGAGTCTTGTTAAAACTTCTAATGATTTCTACTGAATTCAAGGCAACACAGAATCGTTTATCGGCAGATTTGTTAATGTACTTTTACGTCGTGATTGGTAAGCGTCTTGTGGCACTTCACTAATCTAAATTGCCCTTTGATTTCCACTCTAAACATACACTGTCGTTTAGTTTGTTTACATATTGCTGAAGTGTAACAATTTTGTCATACAACTTCCTTTTGTGCAATTGTTAAATTCTACAGTTTTGCATTTTATAGGGTTTCAATCGAGCATATTTTTTTTAGGATGCGCTTCATGCTACGAGCAGAGTCATTTAAAAATGAGCTCACCATCATTAGTCGTTCGTTTGCTACAGCAGCGAGAAGTTAATACCCTGTAGAGCGACGATGAAGAGCTGCCAGGAAAAATGATATTTCTTTACTATTTATCGATCAAGTGCCAGTTAAATATATAAAGAAATGTATTTTTTTAACATGAGAAAAATGTTTCCTCTTTACTTTCGAAGTGCGTTTGGAGTGGATATTTGGAAAAATCTTTTATAATAGACCAACAACGATTTTCACCACTGGTTTTCGGTTTTCAGTTTTTTTATAGTTTAGTTGTCGTATAGTCGTTATCTTTTCACAAATCTATCAAAATTTCCATAATAAAACCTAAGTATAACAGTTAAATAAGAAGTTTTTTCCCGGCTTTTATGCCCTTCTTCAAAAATTTATTGTTGAGATATAAGACATCCGCAGTAATTGAACATATTTTAGATATTAGAAGATGTTATAGGTATATAGGAAGATATTAATTGCGAAATTAACAAAAAAAAAAACTATTGCAACTCTGGATGATTTAGTTTATATATACCCTGAAATATAAATTAAAAATGCCGTGAATTCCCGCACCCCTTTACCAACTTTACAGAAAATTTAGACGAAGTTCCCAGAAAAAGTCGAGTCTGGAATTCATGATAAAAAAACTCTATTTGAGTCCTAAAAACCTCTCGATCTTCCAAACATTTCGTTTGTAATGTTTAGTTTAAGGAGTACTATTATATATATCGGATTGAAGATTGTAATACTGTATTGTAATACTCCAGATGGAGCAACGAATTCACTGCCTTAAAGAGTGCATTCGTTGCGTTAATTAGTGAAAAAAAACATTGATTTCATTGTAGCGTAAAAATCAGTGTTTGGTTAACATTTCGATCACAGTTTTTCCAACCATATGACGAACCAGAAATGCCGTTGGAATGCCGTCAAAACGCTAGCGATACGAATTGTATACAAACCTAAATGCTTAACGTTGAGTTATATTGTTTTGCTTCTCTTTTGAAGACAAGTGAACACACCATGAAGGCGCAATGTCAAAATGTTTACAAAGCCCCAGGGCTATATGAAACCATCAATTTGAAATTACTTTTCATAATCTTCTATTAAAGCAAATTTGAGATGATTGAAATGATTTTCGGAAAATGTTAAAAGATTTTCGATTTTGGCGAAGGTTAAATCTTTTAAAGCAACTTAATTGCATTTAGCGCATAAATCCGTTAGAAAATTGAAGGATTTTCTCAATATTGAAAGTAAATAAAAACTTTATAACCGCAAATGCAATAAAATAAGTATGTTTTCTTCCCGTTGTTGTTTATTCAAAATTATTGATAAAATATCTATATTAAAATGTCTGTAATAAATTTTTGTTTTATATCAGTGTTATGATCGGTTTGAAGGACTCTTTGAAATATTTTACAGGGGAATTCTAAGTTAGGCTTGAAGGACTCTTTGAAATATTTTACAGGGGAATTCTAACTTAGAATCCTTCAAGCTGAGCATAATACTGATATAACACAAAAATTTATTACAGGCATTTTAACATATACATATACATATATATATTATCCATCTTTTCACTCAAAAGAAACAATATTTCAATTTCACAACCTCTTCGCCCCTATACGAATCTAAATGTTAAATACGTGATTGTCTTCCCTCCTACAACAAATGACTATTTTCTATCCAAAATTGCTACTATTCGATCTGAAAGACCACAAGAAGTATTTTAAAGAAAAATTGAAAACTGCAGTTTACGAATTTCCTAGTATTTCATCAAATATCTACCTTTCATTTCCAAAATGCTCTCTCTCTCCCTCCTTTACTTCTTTGTGTTGTTTTAATATTCAACTTGAACTGTTACCGATTATGTCTGGGTCAACATCACACTTTTGATTTTCTGATGGTATTAATAAATTCACAAATTTTATTGAATTGAAATTAATAACTCCATAAAATTCACAAAATTTATGTATTTCGTATTGAAAACTCTAAAGGAGCCTTTAAGTTAATTGATTTTTATTTCGATTTCAAACTTAATTTATAGCTTTTAATTTGTGTTGGAGTTTAACTGACCTCTCTTAACCTTAAATGACGTATGGAGGAGAAGTTAAGATTTTAATGCCATCCCAACTTTTTCTTTCTATCTATCTAATATCATAAATATGCATAAGGTTAAAGAAATGAACACCTTAATTTCCATTTCTCCCCGAAAAATGTTTGAGAAACAACAAAAATCCACAAGCAAATACCCGAAAGTACCCCAAGAGTCATGGGCAAGTTTTCACTTTCATTGAAGTGTTATCACCTGAAAATCATAGACTTGTAACTACCACATGGGTAATATTAAGCAAAACTAATGACGGTTTCGGGTAAAAATGAGGGGTTTACATATCTTTTGCTCCAGCGGATGATGTAAAACAGAAAGAGTGATTTGCGGCAACTAAAGTTTTGTTTTGGGTTGACCGGATGGTTTCTGCTGTGGCTGTATTAAATTTGTATGTTGTTGATTTTTTTATTCGGTTACAAGTTTTCGATATGAGTGTGTCGTCTGGAAATGAAAATGAAAGTGAAATTAAAATAAAAGAAAAAAATTGAATTTAAATAAATAACAAAAGTGCGCACCAACGGTGCAATCTTTCTCCAAACTCCCCTTCCAATTAGCTATTTTATGTTTTACTGCAGGGAGGAGGACTGAACGGTGTTTGCTGCCACATTGCTGAACAGCACCCAGCCAAACTGATCGCAAACTATTGATACAAAACTTGAATTTCATATGTTGTTCATTGTTGATTTTTGAGAGGTGGGTATTATATTTTAGACTTAAGATTTGAATGCAGTTTGATAATCGTTAAAAATAGTCGTCATCGCCATTGCCATGATCATATTTTGTTTTTCGATTTCAATTTAAGTTTAATTTTTGTAGTTTTATTGGATTTTTGTCAATGTTTTGTCTTTTTTTTTTTTTGGTTTTTGATATTTTTGTGATTTTCGCATAAAATTTTCCATCGCTTATTGATGAGGGTCATCGTAAGTCATTGAAATTGTTTGAAATTGAAAAAACAAGTACCTCTTGATTATGCCATTGTATGCAGTTGTTTTCTGGTCCGAAAAAACGTGACTTAAAGTTTACCATATTTTTCCAAAGGCCGAAGTTTAAGGTGTTTCTTTGCTTTAAGAGTGAATTTGAAATTAATAAATTTGTCATAAACTACAGAATTGGTTTGGCACAAAGAAGTTGAAAACTCTTTGAAATGAGAAAAATTCTCTTAAAGTTGGTACTGGCCTCAAAGTCGGGCTCTTCAATAAAAAAAGTACCAACTCCATGAGTTACAGATGTTTGTATTCCTAAACAATCATATTTTCAAACGCGCATTCTCCCTGCTACACCAAACAATGTTAATATTCGGGCTGAAAGACTTGGTATTCCATATTATGCAGGTTAACTCTTGGTTCTCATTATTAGAAATTATAGGAGACTTTTCCTTTGCAGCCGATGAGTCGACGTCTAAGTTCTTACAGTATCACTGACTATCAGCTCGAAGATTTTTATGAAATATTTCAAAAGGAAATGTGAATTTGTAGTATTCCTTAATGAGGTCATATCTCTGCTACCATTTCATTTTATCAGGAAATGATTGTCTGTTTCAAAATATAGACTTTTTATATAATATTTGCGATTTATATCTGAATGATCGAATTGAAGGACTAGACTGGGTTAATGAGTTAATGATGCTCTTCTTACAGGCTCTCACCTATATAGCTTTCTCTATTGTTCCTTTATGAGAATCAAAATCTGTTACTATTTCATTGAATATCCTTTCATGCATCTAACGCTATAACAAAATGTAAACTCCATAGTCTTCGATGCTACGTTAATATTTGTTAAAGTGTGAAAGGTCAGTCTGAAATTAAGTCTATAAAATAGGGATTATCTGCTGCCCCACATGGCATTAGTATTCGACCTGAATGTCCTGATATTAGTATTCAGTTTTGTACTAGTGTCTTTCGGTTATCATTAAATTCCGCTTGCCATTGAAGATTAATATCTGCCCTAATTCATATAGTAACACTAACAAATAGCTTGAAATATTTCAAAGGCAAGCTGCAACTAAATTATTCCGTAGTTTGCTTATATACAATTATTTCTTTAATTGTATAGTTTTCCTTATTAGAAAATCCATTAACCATTTCAAATAGCTGGATTTTCCTTCAAATTATATCCTACTATTAGACTTGATCAGCCAGATTAATTATAATAATGTTTCAGCAATGATGTTGCAGTATTCCGTGATGGAAATCAAATTCTGCTAACCTATTTTGTTGAATATACGTGCATTCGTCTAACTTTATAATAAGTTTACATTTTTTAATCTTCTGCATTATGTCAATATTCGACTTGAAGGACTCACTTAAGCTAGAGACTTTGAGATACTGTTTGTTTTCCCGGTTTGTTACAAAAGTAGGAGACATATTCCGTTTTTAATAAGAATATAAGTAAATTCAATTCCGAATCTATAATAAAAGCAAATGTCTATAGCCACTCAAAATGGTTGCTACAAGGCTGAGAGGACCATATAATATATATGTAATAATGTAATAATGAAAAAGAAAAAATCGTTAAACTGACTGTACGGCAAATTTAAATTACATAAATTTCTGTATTAGCACAATATTTAGCATATAGAACTAGCTATATGCATCGTCGATATTATAAAAATATTTTTGCTCCAGTTGTTATTAGTAAGTAAAAGGTTTAATTTTGAATTTCAACTTTAATAATAATATAAATACCTTAAATTTCGATTAAGAAGAAAAAATGGGAACGTTTATAATAAATTTGGACTTTCTGATTTACCTAAAATTCGACTTGAAGGACCGGCTAGGGCTAGGGTCAATGAAATAGAGATGTTATTACCTAGTTGTTTTGAAAATTAGAAGGTCTTATCATTTTAGATTTGGTAATAATATGAGCAAATTAAATTTCGTGATATTTCTAGTACAAAAATAAAGAGTAAAGCTGTGTACGTGTATGGTAAATTTGATTTCCATAATGTCCTTTATTAAGCAAATAAGGAATAGATAGAGCAGGAGCTAACTATATTTTGGCTGGCCCGAATCCAAACGTGCAAAAGGCTTGTCTTTTTGCTATATTTGAGATTGTACAACGAGGTGTTTTTTTTTTTCAAAAGTGTTTGAAGGTATCTGAATATACTTATCTTTACAGATCTATTTTGAAACTTAAAATAGTCTTTATTGCCCTTCCAGAAATCGGCGGTCGAAATTACCTCAATTCTGCTGATGTATAGTTGATACATCCGTCCACAGACAATAAATTCAATATTGTTCTATATCTTTATTTTGTAGCTAGAAGTATCCGCCAGTGCTTTGAAATACAAGTTTTCTCTTGTAATAGACTGTTAGACTGTTATATGGTGACACTATTATATAGTCATCTGTAATAAAGATTGACCCCGAATTTCCTGAAATATTTTGGAACAAGTTAATGTTTTGCCCTGTTATTCAGGGCAAGAAGAACCGGTTATGTTTTTGAAATAAGGATGCACTTTTTCTTTGTAACCATCACTAATAATAGTTAGGCACTTGAGCTTTTACGGTCGATAAGAAAAAATAATGTTCAGCGGTTGGGATTCTCCTGAAATGATCTCAAATATTGCATAGGAAAGATCAAGTTGGGTTTTAAAAACAATCATCACAAATAAATAAATAATCTCCATTAAGGTTCTTGACGGAAAATCAGCATTACTATTTGAATGGACTAAATGATTTCATTGTTGCATTGCATTGTTATTAAACGGCTTGAAGGACCAGTTATAGTTTTGAAATATGGATAAGTTTTTTTATGCAATCACTAATAAAGGGGGGAATTCAAGCCTTTGGCCTCTTAAATAAAAAATTCAAGAGATTGGCTCTTAAATATTTCATAAGAAATTGATAATTTACTTTGTTAATCAAAGTTATGTTTTTGACGGTGTTTTCTTTGCAAATACCACTAATAATAATCAGGCACTAAGGCTCTTACAATTGATGAGAATACATATATTATTATTATTTGTGGGATGGAGATTTTTAGCATATTGCAATATTTCACAAGAAATTAATGATTTGTGTTCGGCTTGAAGAGCCAATTATGTTCTTGGCAAAACGATGAGATTATTTTTTGCCTTATTATTCGGCTTGAAGAACCGACTATGGCAATAATAATAAGTTTTTTCTTTACAATCATCACTGATATTAGTGATATATCTTTGCCTTTGGTTTAAATAAAAACCATCCATAGAAATTCATCTCGAATGAGTTATGAAGATTCTCCTCGAAGTGCCTGAAGGGCCAGCTATGGTTTTGAAAAAGACTGTGCCTTAATTAACACTAGCAATGATAAGGTTTTTAGCCAATCGGTCTAGATGAGAATAAATATGTGGTGAAAAGAAACAACAACTTGAGTGGAGTTAGCAGTTTTAAGGTTTGAGGAATATTTTCATGTTTCATGAAAGTTTTAGCAAATTTTTTAAGACAGTGGTTTTTAGAAAATTGCTTATTATCACTAAATATTTATTAAAGTAATATGTTTTTTCATTATTATTTCGTAAATATATGTGTAAGCAATCTCTTCATTTTTTGCAACAGAGAACCAGCTCGAAGGTCTGATATAAGTAGGTAGAGCCACCTTGATGAGCAAACGAATACTTAGAACAGTTTAGTAATCAACTAGTAAAAGCTCGACAAACTAAAATTCAATATCATCGTCAAACACACAGTAGGTCTCGTTCAATAAGTCAAATAGTTTAAATGCATACAAAATCACTAAATGCGAAAAGCTCTTCCATATTTTATTAATGGGATGCATGGGAACTTGCATTCCTACCATCTTTATACTTTCGAACTGGGAAGTTGTCTAGCAAAAGTGTTGCAAAATATATATTTCCTGTTGGAAATAATTAATACTTGTAAGACATTGCCAAATACTACACGATTAATGCGTTTATTGTCATGCTAAAGCAATGTTATCAGCGGTTTCGTGCGTTTCTCAACCTACACTTCCGTTTACGTAAATCTCTTGCAGTTACATCATCATCAGCGCTTCTGCAATAATCAACGTAAAACACTTGTTAGCAAAACACATCTTTGCATATCTTCAAAGAAAACCAGTAGTTCTTTGTGATGTTATATTTAAACAAACAAAAATATACAAATGATTTACGTTCATCCCAGCCCCCCTTAAAGACATTTACCCACATTTAGCAGGTAATTACTTTATTAATTGCCTTAGCTAACTGTAGCCACTAACTAATTAACATTTCATATTTTAATGGGCCATAGCATGAGTTATGCCCTCTTTTGATAGGGCTGGCTATGAAAAGCCATGTGCCCGTCAGTTTGTGCGTCTGTCTGCTCATTACCAAACCGCTGTTACCCCCTACTCATATTAAATGGTTAGTAAATAATGTGATTAATGTGCAAAATACCTGTTGTTTTAATTTCAATTAATTTAGTTACCATTTTAGTGCTTACCTTGATCTAGGTGAACACATGTATTCAATGAGAAAATGCAACTATTTTTAAACAAGTCTATCGGGTGTTGGTTTCGTCTCCGCTCACTTCATCTCTTTCTGTCTTAGACTCTCTGCGATAACTTAACATTCAAGTAAACATTGCTATGTTAAACTTCTATTTGAAACGCGTTAATAACTCAAATTCACATAAAGTTATAAATATTGAAATATTGTTGTTTGTGTGTGTTAGGAAAAACTTAAATATGTCATGTTGCTTTTGGTTTGCTTTACTTCTTAATATGACTACAAATGTCAAGAGGGGCTACCTACAGATATGGTTATGTTAGCTTTATGGATTGATACACAATTGCTGACATAAGTATGTGTCAGAGGTGCTTAAAAAATATGTTATTTCACTCGGAAAGTATAAAAATTAAATCTGTAACACTGCTCTACTATGTTGTGGGCGCTGTTGACTTCAAGTTTAACATTTTATTAACATTCGTCATCTCTTTGTTCGGTTCTTTTTGTGTTTCCTGTGCTTTAAATGAAAGCCGTTAATTTAACATAGTACTTCCTAGTTAACATGGCACTAACAGTTATAAATTTATTACTACTTTCCTACTAATTAGTCGAGTATTTGAAGAAGTGATTATCCAATGAAATTCTTCTTGTCTTGGATGTTAATTTCGAGGAATTATAAATATTGGTTTGAATTGTAGTTTGCGTTACGGTCACTGTTAGTTTAATATTGTACTGTCTATTTAACATTTTGACATTTAATGACCACTTCTTAAATCAAAATTTTTGGGTATTCAGCTACATTCTTGCCCTATATTTTGTATTTTCTAAGTCTTTTCGGCAATAAAAGTTATTTTCGAAGGGCATTCATATGACATTGTTGTGCTATTATTTGACACTGTTAAATTTACGACTTTCAGAAAACACTCTCTTTGAATATCATGTTTCCTTAGACATGTTTTTTCAAAGAATTTTAGTTTCTAGTTAAGTTATTCAAATTTTTTTTTAATGTCAAATAAACATAACATTGTACTGTTAACTTAACATCTTTGCGATATTTGCCATATTTCCATAAAAAAAACCCAGAAAGAGAAAAAGGAAAGAGCCTCTGTTAATCACACTTCGAAGCATTACACTGTTAAATTAAAGTTCATGAAGTATTTTTTGTCTTAACGTGTTTCTTATAGAATTTCAGATTTTAGACTAAATATTCTAAATTTCATGTTTAGTGCCGCTGTGGCTGTAGTATGCAATATTCAAATTAATATTATGATGTTAACAGTTTTGTGTGCAAATCATTGTGTTTGCTGTTAATTTAACATTATAGTATTAATTTAACATATCACTGAATAAAATTTTATACATGAAGTTCAAAGAATTTTTAAGTATAATTTTAATTCTACCTCGATTTTAAGTTAGCATGTTTCTCTTAAATTAGCTCTTCAATGTTAGGTTCCTGTTTCGTAGGATATACGATTTCACGAAAATATAATATTTACATTATTTATTCACATTTTTCCATTTTAAATAAATATTTTGCTATTAATGTACTATTTGTATACCCTATCAGCGCATTTATCTGGCAGTTAAGTGAAAATTTTAAATATTTTAAGTTATTAACAGCAGTGATAGCATTCGGGTGAATGCAACAATATCGCTATTTCACCTTAACAGTAAAATGTTAATGCTGTTTCTTTATATTGCTTATGAAATTATTATGTTAACGTTGAATTGTGCTAGTGAGTAGGTATTAAAAATAAAGTTTTGTATATGATTGAATATTAAAGACTTTACTTTTAAGTATTTTGTTTTTTTAAGTATATTGTTAGGTCAATGATTTTGTATGATATTCTGCTTTTTCTCGGATTCTATTTTAATGTCTTCAGAAAATTGTAGCTACTGTTAATATAATATTTCCGACATTATTGAGGTTTTTTTTGCGGGAATCTTCCTGTCTAAACTCATTTACATTTCAAATATAAAATTTCACTTTAATTTATTTCGCTAACAGAGCTAATTTTGAATTCTCTGTTAAGTTCGCTCATTGCTGTTTAGCAAACATTGGAAATGCTCGATTTATAATTGAATGCGTTGCTTTGTGTATGATAATTTCACGTTATTGTTAACAATGTTAATAATGAGCTGTTAATTTAACGTTTATAATTGACGTTACGTTGATTTTACGTGAATTTTTTCAAGTCACGTATAATTACTTGTTTTAATTTCCTGTCTCTTCAAAAATCGTATTAGACAAGTTTACATATATTACGGTTAATGGTTTGATAGATTTACACTCTATTGCTGTAGTCAATTGTTATATTATAACATTTGAGAAAGAATTTAAAAAATTATATTCAATTTCTTAGTTTTTTTTTTCATCTACATGCGAGTTATCTGTCTATTTATGAGTATGCTGTTAACTTTGCATTATTATTGCAGTTGAGTTAACATTATCCATAAATATCAGTTGTTAAATACCTGTCATTTGAAGTGTTATTTATTTATGAAAGGTTTGCATTTATGTAATCTTTATTCGAATTTGAACTCTTTCTGCATACACATAATGTTTAAATTTATCATTTGCAAATGTTTTGTAAATGAAAATATAAATAATATGTAACAGTAATAATCATAATAATAAAAAAATTAATTGTTAAACTAACATTTTTGTGTACCTTTTGGTATTCTCAAATTTTCTATCAAAATGTCTTTTACATTTATACATTTATGCAAAAGAATGGCAACTTTGTAAAGTTGGGGCTATCTGTTCTTTTAGTGGAGCCAACAACAGCTTCTTTGTAGAATTTATGTGTATATGCCTGGTGTCGTTAAACTTTTAAGTTGGAGTGGGCTTAAGACATTACGAATAGGTCAACAAGAAACAATCAAGAGGCGTTAAATCGCAAGATCTTGAGGGCCAACTCACAGGGCCAAATCTAGAAATAAGCTGCTCACCAAAATCATCCCTCAACATATACATTGTTTCACGAGTTGTGTGGCATGTTGCACCGCCCTGATGAGATCACATATCAGCCAAGTTCAACTCAGCCAATTGGGGCAAAAAAAAATTTCTTGTGGTTGAGTAACACATGCCCAACCGTTGAGAACGGCGACGAATTGACATTTCACAATCGTCATTAACACTTGTCGCTACGGCTGCAATATTTTCTTCGGTACGCACTCTACGCATGCGAGTCGATGGTTTTATGTCCAACAAAGTAAATTTGGTGCGAAATTTGGAGATAACAGCACAAATTGTTGATTCAGCAGGTCGATTATGACGACCATACATATAAAATGGTCGTATCAAACCATGCACATTTGTCATAGAGCACGAATTTTGAGAATAAATTACAACGATTTGTAATCGTTGGTCGTTTGCTAGTCTTTCCATGATGAAATGGCAGAGTATACTGTACACTTTTCACTTTGACAGACGACGTTTGGGCGTCATTACCAACCAGTGCTGCCAACCTGAAAACCTTAAATCTTAAAAAATCACTCTGTATATATATATTGACGACAACATTCAATTTCAAGAAGAAATGAGTACAAACCTGTTGTATATTTCAATCTGCCAATGTAATGGAAATTTATTTCTCCTTTACTTAAGCTTCATACTTTTGCGCCCAATTGTTTGCCATGATTACCGACTATACTGTAACTTCTATGCGTGCTCCATCTACTTCGTAAAGAATGCTTTGAAATAGAAACTGCAAACTTTTAACGTGACTTTTTAATAGGTATCGCCGTCTGGGCTACCCGTACGATGAGGCGGGCGGGCAACACCGCCTGTCCGTCTGTCCGTTGTAGTCTACAAGTGGCCAAGTCTTCTATCCCCGCTTGCACAACTTGTGCGGCGTGTGTGTGATCGGCGAGAATTTTGTCGTTTGTCAAGTGTTATTTTCTGCTGCAGTGACACCAGCTTATTCGTTGGTATCGTTTAAAAAAAAGAGTTGTTTCTTTTTTTAATGTCAGTTTTCTTTCCTCAGCATGATCTTGGTATATAATTATATTTGCTTAAAACAAATGATTTTTACTTCAAAATGTGCTGACTGTTTCGTTTTTTTCCCTATGTTTCATTGTGGAGAATATTTTTGCTTTAAGGTATTATTTTATTGCAAAGTTTAAGTTTCTTATTTCGCGTTTTGTGGGTTTGTACTGCTGACAGTTTGTTCCGCATTCTTAAAGAATGAAGTCGAGTTTTCTGCAGAATTCATGACTTGTAGAAGGTTTTGAGAATTTGTGTTTTTTTTTGAGCTACAGGTGATGTAATTAAAAAACGTTAACAGTATCTTTATTAGAGTAATCTGAGGGCTTATTTCCCAGCATGCAATAAGTGATAATACATTGATGACATCAGTTTTAAAACAGAAATTCTAAGAAACAAAAGAAAATAGATTTTGCGACATGACATGAGGAAATCACAACATCGCTACTTTAGTAATATCACATAACAATTACTGAATCAAATTTTGTAAACTTGAAGAATACTTAAAACGTACATTTCTCATTTTTTGTTTGTAAATTAAATATTTTCTTTGTGTACTTCAACACCGTCGCTTGATATTTGCGACTGTATTTTTTTTACATTTTTAAAATATTCAAGTCATATATTAGGAATTTTTAACTAATTATGTTCTTTATTCCATATTTTGTATTCATAACCATTAGAATATTTTAAAAATTTATCATTTCTTTGTGCGACTTCACAGTAATTCATAAATTAATCAAAATCTAATTAATGGTTTTTGCATACCGAAACCCATATTTTGACGATTGACGAACTCAAACTTGACTGTTGATAAATTATATTCATTTTGATAAGACAATATAATTTTGACGGATTTATAATAAATTATCATGTTCAATTTCTAAAAAAAAAAAAAAAAAAAATACCAGATTTAATATTGGAGAAAGGAAGATTAAGAAACCCAAAGACAGCCAGAAACATTTTGTTAGTTAAAAAAATTTCTTATTGTCTTTCAAGGAACTATATGTGAAAGTTATGAAAATATATGCTAAAGCTGGTCATAGGTCTTTCTGTCTATTCCATAAAGATCTTGTGGATATTTTCGAGAATAGTCTTGTACCATTAACATGCGACAGATGGCGCCAGAGCAAGCTTTTCCATAATTCTTGTCGAAAATGTTCTGTAAGTTTTTTTTATTTAAACAATATTTATAAATTAATAAAAATCTAATAATTCTTACATACTAAAAACCCCAACATGATAATTGACAACCCTTGAGGTTAAATAACTAATAATAATTTGCATTCACTTTGATAAGACAATATACTGTTGACAAATTGATGAATTGGCATGTTCAATTTCTGGAAGAAAAAAAATGATACAATCTGGTTTCAATTTCGTTTCGGTTTTGATATTGTAAATTTATTCAAAATGCATTAGAAATTTGTTTCCGATTCGTATTCGACACTAAAACTCTCTTCATATATTGATTAATTTTTTGTCCTAAACGAAATTATATCTCAATTGACTCTGGTTTGAGAACATGAAATGAAAATATAGTTTTATACATTCCTTAATCTGAATCAGAAATGAAACCAAATATAGTTTCGTTTCTTTGCAGAGAAAAAGGCCTTGCGCCAAACTACGACACCAGTCTGAGAAATTTCCGCAGCTACTCATAAATTTTGTGTATTTTTTTTAATTGAAAAATTTCAAATACAAAAAAAATCAAATAACAAAATGTTCCATAAGAACAGAATCAAAATAGCATTTGTTTGTAGTTTCGAAATTATACTTTTATACAGTTTAGTTTCTTAGTCTGAATCAGAGTTGGAACCAAACTCAGTTTATTTTCTTGACAAAGAAAAAAGGCCTGGCGCCAATAATGCAAAAGGTAAAAAATGCTTTAAGTAATTTATGGTTCATGCTTTAAGTAGTTCACGGCTACTCATGAGTGTTGTCTGCGTTTTTAAGATCAAAAATTTTAAAGGAAATGCAAACGAAACGTTTCCTAAACTGAATTAGAATCAAAATTATAATAATAATAATAATTTCTTCCTGGATACATGAAACAGAAATTGTCGTAAATTCACAACGAAGTTAGCCTCGCGCAAAAGAAAATACTTTATAAATAGAGTATTTTTGTTAATAAAGTAGAGCATATCTTAAGATTGCCCATCGAGCACATCAGAAGTCGTTGTTGGCCAGAGAGACAACATCGATTTCTTTAACTTTTAGAGCTTTTATGCCTGCGTATATTGTTTTATTTTGATTTTTAATCGATTAATTAGCTGGATATAAGTACTTATGACCGTCGGATTCAAAGTTCTTACTAGTCTTCACATATTTGTCGGACAGATAATATTCCGATCGCACAACACCGCGATAATCAAAGAAAATCGTCAACATTACCTTTACATCGAAGTCTACCCACGATAACAAGAGTGGAATTGGAATACGTTTTGGAAGGTATATAAACATTAACCGTCTTTACTCTGCAGCAACTCCCCAACTTTGTGCCTGATTATTTGTTAGTTTTCCTTTGGCCGAAAGTCATTAACATTTTGTAATATAAAATAATTGTGTACTGCAAATAAATTGGCATACATCGTTTCGTTTTTATTCCCTTCGGCCCGAAAGGCCATCATTAAAAATATTCCGAAATTCATATCAAACAAATTGAAATTAGATTAGATTTGTAACGGCCTCACAAAATTAGTTAACCGTAGTTGAGAAAAGAAAAGATTTGACCTGAACACAAGCCAAGGACCACCAATATTCTGCCTATAACACAGATTTTATTCGATTTTTAACTTAAAACTTCACTAATGAGAAGGTCCACTCTTGAAGGTCCATTCAAATTTAGATGATTAAGCAATTCTGTACGGCAGGACCATATTGCAAATTATTTCTTTTGTTTAATAAAGATATTCTTATTCTGGATTGAAGAACTATAGTAAATTACCAATAAATTAATGCAGACCGCTAAAGATGACCCCACAGATTAAATTGAAGGAAATGCAGTTCTTCGTAGTATAGGAAATTATATACGCAAAGGAATCTACATTTGGAATATGCTTGTCTTTTAACCAATTTATTTAACTTTCTTTTGAGGTGTTTAGCCGCCTAAAAAGTTAGTAGTCTTTCATTTTGCTTGCAGTTTTTTTCTTGAAGAAATATAACAAATACATAAAACAATATATATGTATATAACGTTGATTTGTTCTAATAGTTATCCTCAATACAACACAAAATATTTGTTATTCATTCAAATTTATTACATTGTCTTTAAATTAGAGCTCTTCTGAAATAATACATAACAATCCCATAAATGTGGCCTTTTTCGAAGAATCCCTCAAACGCCGCATAATGAACATAGTCAGCATTACATTGATTTTCGATCAATATTTTCTTCACTTTGTCAGTTGTTCTAGAAGTCGATGGCCCAACTGATCCAGGGCAATTCTTCCATCACATCATGACCGCTTTTAAATGCACTGTACCACTCATTTGCACGTATTTTTTATAAAGTTGATTCACCATAAATTTTTTGTAACATTTTCAATGATTCGACACACGAAATTCCACTTGTAATAAAAATTGGTGACAGATTCTTTGTTTAAAATTTTATATATTTTCTTTTAAATACCAAAACTCACTGTAGATCAGCTGACAAAATCCACCACTGTAAACAAACTAAGTGACAGATTGCGTTAGAACTCCGCTTTAGTGTAGAGAATAGTTGTGCCAACTTAGCGGCAAAAGGAATTTTGATATCTTTTTAAATACAATTTTTAAATAATCAGTACCCAACGCTCTTTTGACAGGAAGCACATTAACAGACCGGTGTTTTCAAGCGTATGTTTTACGTTACGGAATGTATTTCATACACAACACTCACTTATTGAAATGGCTCTCGCTTCCTCTATGTCATGTTTATTGCGCTATTCCATAATCTACGAGGGCAGTCCCAAACCTAGCCGACTTGACGTATAGAAGATACCGCTAGTTTAAAAAAAATATATTTTGGTGAAAAGCGGTAGTCTTACACAACATATGTTGAGCCATAAAAAGCAAACGATCTAAGTGAATGTGTAAACATGGAAAAAAATTGTACAACATTATATAATTCAATATTTCCATTTAAAAAGGTCTCAGTCCAACCAATATTAAAGCCGAGCTAGATTCTACTCTGAGAGAGCCCTCTGCTTCGTTTACGATTGTAAAATATTGGGTAACAGAGTTTAAACGAGGCTGTACGAGCTGCCAAGACGGACATCGTACTGGAGTACCAATTGAGGTGTCAATGCCAGACACGTTTAAGAAAAACCATAAAATACTATTGGATGATCGCTGTCCAGCAACGGCGAATATTATGTTTATTTACTGTAGCGTTTATGCTAATTTATTGAAATTATAGAAAAACGGCCGTTTTTGGCGAAAAAGAAAGCGTTGTTCCGTCAAGACAATGCTCCAGTTCACACATCCACTATTGCGATGGCCAAAAATAATGAAGTTCAAATCGCTTCATTACTCACCTTATTTGCCAGATTTAGCTCCCTCGGACTATTTTCTATTTCCAAACTAAAAAAAGATAAAAAATTTGCCAACAGTGAAGAGGTGGGGTCTGTGATTGATGGCGGTTTGAAGGAGTTTGTCAGTTCTTATTATAAAAAGGGTATAGAAGCTATTGAATATCGCTGAAAAAAGTGTATCGAGCTAAAGGGAGGTTGTTGACATTTGTTAGGTCAGCTATTTTTGCCCTCGTATAACCTGTTCACACAGGGAAAAGATTAGCCTATTCTGTTATCAGTCGCCGGATGAATGGCTTAGAAACGTACATGGAGCAAACAGACAAAAGCATTTTTATTTGGAACGCCTGCACACAAATCGGCAAATTTGATTATAGTTCAAGGTTAGATGTTAAATTCAAAATAAATCACTATTTGTGTTATAAGCAGAAAAAACAAAAAACAAAACTTGCTCCAGATTTCTGCGAGCGTCAAATATTTATAATTGGATTTCGTTGCTGTTATTGGTTTCAATGGCAGTTAGACTTCCGTCTTTTCTCTGCCGAGTAATTAGCGGATAATAAACTGTGCGACAAGAAAATAATTCCTCTATTTCATTTAGCTAATTGTCAAGAAATTTTAACGATATCATGTTGTAGTTATAAAGAACTTCCTCTATTTCCTCTTCAATAACGTTTGTTTAAACCATTAAATGGTAACTGTTTATTTATAAATAATAAAATAACCTTGAATTTAAAACAAGATCTTAAGATTTATACTCTGTTACTCTGTTTCTGTCTTGTGGAGGGTGTTTTTGTTTGCTTGCACTCCATTAAGTGAAACCAAAAATGTACCTTTCAAATCATTCATAAACAAAAAATTCTAAAACTCATTAATACACATTTTTCTAATTCTTTTTTCTTCGTTTCTCTTTCCAGGTATGTCCGCTATCTGATCTTGAAGATCATTAAATGTTGGTTTTAGGTGATCTTAAATATCATTCACTCGACTATGAAACTGGTACTGTATAAACATATCAACAAAATTATATTTAATTTCTATGGCGCGGTATGGTAGGTGGCTCATAAAGTTTATGTTTACCCAGAAAAAAAACGATTTGTTATTTCTTCTTTGTATGTTTGAAATGTCAAAATAACAGTTTACCCCTCTCTGGCACTGTTTTTGTTAAGTCTAACATGGTGGCCTGGCATTCAAAGTATTACAAAAAAAAAAAAAAAAACAATGTTTAAATCGTTTAAGGTTAGCTTAGAATTTGCCAAAGCTTCATTAAACGCCACTTGTCGTAACGTTTTTAATTCATACAATACAGAATAGTTATTGTTAGATTGTTGTATTGTTATAATGATCTTTCGCTCTCAACAAACACCAACAACAAAAAAATTCTTAAAATGTTGTTTAAATGCGAATGCAATGAAGTCATTATCGGAATATCCAACAATGAGTGGGCAACAGTTGTGGGCAAAAGTAAACATCATGTGAAATATTGGAAAAAGAACACATGTTATGAATGACACTATTACATGCGGAAAACTACCTTGAAGTCACGGAAAGCGCTTTTCAAAGATCTTACCTCTATAGAAAGTGCCTTTCGAAGCACTGAAAGTCGCCTTTCAAAGCACTTTTCGTTATGGAAAACGCTTTTAAGGCATTTCTTTACAAAATGTACACTTTTCTATATGATAATCGCATTTCAAGGCAATTTTCTATACGGATAAATACTTTCAAGACAATTTTCTGTATGAAAAATACCTTTCAAGACAGACTTTTATACGGAAAATGCATTTCAAGGCAGTGTTTCTATAAGAAAAGCGTTTTTTTATTCGGAAAGTGTATTTCAAGAGACTATTTTTAAACGAAAAGCCAATTTGAAGACACTTTATTGTACAGAAATTGTTTTTCGATACAACTTTCCATGTACAAACTACTTTTTCTATACGAAAACTGTTCTCCTACGGGCATCTCTCTACAAACACTATGTGCCAAGGCAATTCTCTATATGAAAATCGTATTCGATTACACTTTTCTATAAAACAAACTGTCTCCAAAGACACCTTTGTATATCGAAACTGCATCCGAGGGCACTTTTCTTTCCACTTTCCACTTTTCTGTATGAAAATTGTCTTTGGAGACACTTTCCTATATGAAAATTGCCTTTGAAGACATTTTCCTATATAAAAACTGCCCTCAAAGACACTTTTCTGTACGAAACAATGCGGATAATAAATTAGATTCTTTTTTTTATCCGTTTTGTTATAACACAACAGCCATTAAATTTACCCTGTCTGGTTAGTATTAATTGAACTGTTGACCGCAGTAATAAAAGAAAACTTTAAAATTTAAAAAATAATGTTCTACTCTTCTACGAAAAGTGTTAATGTAAATTATTACGTTGTTTTATTAATTTGTTAGCTCAGCGCAGGTTGATGTTGGTAATAGAATAATTTTTTAGCAAATACTTTTTGTTAATCAAATCCACATGATATATTTTAATACGGATAGTAATCATTTGATTTTAATTTTATTAGTTTCCAGCATGGTTGTGAAGCATTGTTTTGTTATGGAAATTAGAGAGAAAAGGAAGGAGTATTACTTGTACTAGATGCCCACAAATGATCCGGCTCGAAGTACCATTATTGACTTTCTATATAAATAGTCTTTAAGAGACTAATTCGGGCTTGAAGAGAATCAAAACATAAACATTTTTATATTCGCAAGTTTTAATTTGGAGCATAAACATAGAACTGCGAATTCAGTACATTGTTCCACTACAATTTGCTTTCCTTAAGGAACACTAAACTTTAAAGAACTATTATATGTGCAAACTAAATATTTAACAAAATCTAAAGGTTGTTTGCCACTATGTAGAGTAATTGTTGTAAAACTAAGCATCGCCTACGTCTCTCGATATCCCCTACTAAATTGCCATCATTATTAACGGATTAGTTGGACCTCTCATTGCGCGGCGCATTTCAGTAAATATTTGTCTAGAATTAAATTTGGGTGAAGTTTTAAATTTTGACCTTTTATGATTTTCCACTCCGGCTCGAAGAGCCATTTCCTAGTTTCAATCGAAAAATATGAAAAAATAGGCTTAATTGCTATGAACTATTTGTAAGGATCAAATTTATAGCTTCTTTGAACTCTTATAATTTTATTTTGACGGGGAGAGAAAATAGATATAGCTTGTTTTAGATCATTTGTATTTCTTCTGCCATAAAAGATTTTTTTTTGTAATATTTTGTTGTTAATTTTATTATTTTCATTAACTATTAATCTTATGACTACTTTATTGTTTGTAATAAATTTTAATTAATAGACAAGTGTAAAATTCTATGTTACGCAAATTGCCATAAACAATTAAATTTCTAGGTTTAATGGTTTTTCATATAATCATCATAATCACCACATGTGTTATTTACAGAAACTGTTAACCAGACTTGTTAATATTGGCCTCATTTTCTTGGAAATTAGTGGCTAATGCTATTAACATACATACAACTATGTAAATGATTCTATGTATGTAAGTGACTCGATGTCAGCAAATTTTTCGTATTAGAGTAATTTTCAGCATAATTAACTGTAATGTTAATCATGGCCCACAACATTATTGACAACATATGTTCAGTCAGATGTCATTACAACATTTCATCCGTTAATGTTAACCGGCAGCTAAACAAATTACTGGCTATTGATGTCAAACATTTTTATCTCATATCTCTAAATGATTATAAGGAGTAAAGTGTGTGAGAAAGGGAGAGAGAGATATATATAGAGGGAGAGGAACTGGGTGCAAATCAATTATTGTTGGTTAAGCATTTTCTGTTGTTTTTTCTTTCCTTCTTCTTCTACCTCAATTGCTGTTAACTTTGTTTTGAACAATTTTCTGTGGTTTTATACTCAGTTTTTCTCAAGAGTTGATAAAACTTTTCCCATTCTAGAAGATTGAATTGCACCGCAACGAATAGAATTTGTAAGCTTAGTCAGCATTTGATAGAACCTATTGGAAAGTGTACAATCAGTGTGTAATGCGGGCCATTTCTATTCTACACTGACTTCTTGAGAACTAAATTCCATGATACTTGCAGTACTTCACGTTCTTCTCTTATGCATCTCTTTCGTCCTCACTTCCTCTGTTGCTTTTGCATGCTATCTAATACTGTATGAAGCATTTCTTACACTCGCTTTGTGGTAATAGACCTTAATGATTCCGCTGTTAAGTGCTCTCACACATTAAGGCTCTATTGTCTTAATCGAATTAGAAATTTATGAAATGGGTTAATAGGATTTCATTTGAAACTTCACTTATGGCTTAATATGGAAAGATAAGCATGAAGTGTATTAATTTCCAACATAATTCTATATTGTTTTCAATTAGTTACAAAGACGTAGGGCATGCATGAAATTACATAAAGACTACATTTTCAATTATAAAGGGATTTACTGGAAAGGTTGTATAACGAATGGGCTACAAATTAATAAATCAACAACAGGGGGGCGAAATCTAAACTTGATTTCAATAAAAAAAATAAATAAGAAAAAAATTAAAACTCACAAACAAAAATAATTTTGAAAAATAATCATTATACGAAGAAGATTAAGCAATGGGGAAAAAGACTGTCTGAAAGTACTGAATAATTCTGTGAACCGTTAATACATCATATATCGATTTCAAATAATTTTGAACAAGACAATAAAAGTTCTTTCGAAGCGGAAAACATTTTCAGCTAAAACACAGAGTTCCAAGAAAAAATGTATTTTGAATGGTTATACGCACGCCTACGGCAAAGTGTGCTTGAAACATTACCTTAGATAAATATCTTCCAAGGGTGTTTTTTCTATATGAAAAATATCTTTCAACATACTTTTCGTTATTCAAAGTGCCTTCCATGATATATTTTTTGTTTTATAGAAAGTGCGTTTTATGAATCTTTTCAATACGAGAAAACACTTGGACAAGGAAGGTGCCTTCCTAGACTCCATTTCCAATGGAGATATGAAGATTTTAATGTGCATTTTTATGCACAAGACACTTTACTATTTGAAATGTAGTATTTAAGACGCCTTTCCAATCTTCTAATATGACACTTAACACACAGTGTCTTCCACAAAATGTTTACATATATAAATTATCTTCCAAAACGCTTTTAAATATTGATAACGTATTCTAAGGTGATTTTTCGTGTAGACAGCTCCTTCCAAACAACTTTTGCTTAAGAGAAATTGGTACCTAAAACAATTTCCTATCAGGAAAGTGAATTAAAACACGCTTTCTGTATTGAAAGTGCTTTCCTAAGTGGCAGATGCCTTCCAAATCACTTTTCTCCATTAAAGTACTACACATTTTTATACGAAAATTATTTTTCAATTTGGTATATGAAGAGTGTATTTTGAGGCAATTACTCTATATGGAAAGTTTCTTGTAATTTTTTATACAGGAAACTTCTTCATATAGTATATGTATTCTAAGGCAATTTTCTATATGCAAAGTGCTTTCCAAAACACCTTTCTCCAAGGAAAGCTTATTTAAATATGTTTTTTTGTATCTTTTATCTAAGAGTTGCTTTCCAAGACACGTTTCTACACAAAAAATGCCTGTGAAGACACATTTCTACACGGAAAGTGCCTGCGAAGACACTTTTCTATACGAAAAGCGCCTGTGAAGACAGTTTTCTGTACGTAAACTGCCTGTGGAGACACTTTTCTATACGAAAAGTATTCCAATCACTTTTCCGTATGTAAGTAAAATGCTTCTATTTGAAGTGTGTCCACTAAAACCATGTTTTCTTTGTGTGTTTTTTTTTTTTTTTTTTGAAGGTGTTTTCTAAATCGTTTTTCTATACGGCTGCTGTCCTGCCCTTATGCGGAATGTGTTTTGTTCTTATACATATATTAGACTAAGAAAATATTGCTAGACAGACAGTTTCTCGTTTCGAAAAATATCGTGGAAGAAACAGAAAAGTGTCTCAGTTGTTCTGAAAGATGCTTTGCTTCCAAGTTTTTCGCGAAGTATTTTTAATACCGAAAAGTTTATTGTACGTCACATCTAATATAAAAAAAAATTTCTTAGAAAACATTTATGCACGCGAAATGCTTACTTAAAATACACTTTTTATAAGGAAATTGTAGTCCAAAGCACTTTTCCTATCAAAATTATCGCTATTATTGGAAATTGTCTTCCAAGACATTTTTCTTTAGAGAAAATTTTCCTCCATGCACTTTTCTACATGGGAAGTGCACTCCTAGACCATTTTCTTTGTGGGAAGTGTTCTTCAAGACACCTCCGTAAGAACAATGCTTTTCAAGTTATCCGGAAAGTGTCTTCTAATATGCTTTTCTGTGTGAAAAGTTTTTTCCGTCCAAAACATTTCTGTACGAAAAACATGTCAACCAAAGCACCCTTCTACATGAAAAGATACAATATACTTTTTTCTATATTGAAATTCTCGTTTAAGACGTATAAAGAAATTGACACTGTGTGAAGACACGCATCCCAAACACTTTTCTGTATGCAAAGGACCTTTGAATGCAAGTTTGCCATATGTACAGAACCAAGACGAGTGGCTTCTTAGAAATTTTTAATATGAAAAGTAAGACATGGTTTGAAAAAATAATAACGTTCTACATTTTAGTTATTTTTGTTGAAGAAATATTTTCAAAATAGACATCTAGATATCCTTCTACAACGAAACTGTACTCTTTTTTGTGTTTATACGCGTCATTTTTGGCCAAAGTTTTCTCTGATGCAAATAAAACAAATTTATTTCATGTATTTCTCAACGTTTTCAAAGCATTTTCTTTACATAAAAAATGGCTGGCGAGGTGAGTTTTCAAATTAAAAGCATTCTACAAAATGTTTTTATATAGCTAAACTGCCTTTTCAGATACTGAAACATTATTGGAAGACATCGAAAAAATTATTTTGCTGTATTCTAGAAAATACGAGTTTAAAAAAAATACTCAAAACGTTAGTTCGAGGGTTTCGTGTTTGTGATCATGTTATTAGAGGGAATAATAATTTTCTTGCTTTCCGCCAAACCAATTTCAATTCCATCAAGAGATCTTAAAATATATTTTCTGGTCTAAACGACTGTCCTAAATTGACAGATGTTGTTGACGATTTCTTCAACATTTGTTAAAGCAAAACGAGTATAGAAAAGAATGTGAATGTAACATAGTTTATGTTTTTATTAATAATTTTCCCAATTATTTCGTTTCCCGATTGTTTGATGGTACTGAAAGTATTTACCTTTATGCTAAGATAACTTTTTGAGAAAAATTGCAGCCTATCAAAATGTTAATTTAAACTTACATTAACTATGTAACTTCATATTATCTGCAGCAACCTAAGAAGAAAGTTACTCTTCCTAGATCAATCACTTCTGGAATATTAAATGTAGATACAGTTGTGGTCGCACCATGATGAAAACTTCCGTGCAATTTCCTTTTTGTGTGTGATGTTATGATGAATAATATTAATTGATCGCTGTAATCCCATGAAAAAGAATAACGTGCATGCAATTAATATACAATTGGCTTCCGTTGTTACATCAACAAACGGAATAATCCAAACGTAAATGAAAAAAAGTAAGGGTTTGTTCATACCGGGTTCAGGTAATAATTTTAAAAATAAAATTGTAAATATTACTATAACAAAAAAAAAAAAAAAAAAAAAAAAAACAACAGCAGCGGCAAGCACTTTCAGTTTCTATTACAAATTAAGGTGTTGTATCGTTTTTGTATTGCATCTTTTAAGTGGATCTATCTGTTGAAGCGTTGTTTTGATTGTTTTCAATCCACTTCAGCTAACCGAATGTCTGCGCTAAAAATGATGATGGTCCAAGCTGATATTATGTTTGTGGTTAACGAAAACATTAACGGGAACTTTATAAAGCCTGGCGGTGGCACTTGACGGTGATGGTGGCGTTTTTTTGTTTTGTTTTTTGTGTTATTTGATGGTGGATTTTTGTTATTTTTGTTTTGATGAGATTGACGTAGAAAACTCCTAAGATATATAGTGGCGGCGTTTTCTATTGTATACTGAAATCATTATGGGGCAACTTTGTGAATTGCAGGTAATTGTGAATTACAAAATGTGATTGCAAAAGCAGAGTGATGTTAAAGGAATTTGCGATTTTTGTAACAAAAAAAAAAAAAAAAAAAATGATTTTTATTAATTCACACACTTCCACAGGTTTCGAAATAGAGCATAACACACAATTGTCTTTAAAAACAGTTGTATTTCATGGACAAAAATATTCAATTTACACCGTACAAAACGTAAGGCATCCATCATACGGGTAACGTAACAGGATGCACAAAATTTTAATAAAATGGGTTTGTTATCTTAGATACTCAACTAAAGATACATATATGAAAACTTAACCAAAAACATTAAGAAATAAAATTTCAAAAAAATATTAAAATAAAAGATTAAAGAAGCTACCTCACAAAATGTCCCAAAAACATATTTCCCAAATAAGTATTCCCATAAATTAAAAATACAGAAACCCAAACATGACTTTATGGAAATATTTATTTTGGACATAAGGCAAAAATTTCCCTTATGAGAAATTTTGGAATCGCTCAAAATATTTATGAATTCTGTGTAAAAAAGTTCCCCAAAAATTTCCCAGAAAGGAAATTTTACAAAAAGTCTTAAATTAAGATATTCGTATGCACATAAGTGAGAACGAGTTTTTAACAGATTTATTTTTGTAGATCTGAAATAATAGTTTTCTTTTAGTAAAAAATTGGAAGATATTCAGTTTTTTTTTTAAATTCATATACAAAACATAAAAGTTTTTTATAAAGTAGTAAAAATCATACTCCAAAAAACCACTAACCTAAATGTGGGAAATTCCACTGTATTCGAATATACGTTTATGTAGGAATAATTAAAAAAAATACGCATTTTGGTATTAAAAAACATTACGGTAAATGAAATTTCGTACCCAATTTATATTGTAAACAATTTGTTACTTTAGATTTTGAACTTTAAAGAATTGTTGAATATCACATTCAAAACCAAATGTCTGAAAGCTTATGCTAAAGGAATTTGAAAGCAAATATCAAAAAAATATTCTCTTAGAAAAAACGCGATAATTAGTTAATATTTTCTAGAAATTTAAGAAATTTAATTTAAGAAATTGTTAAAAATCATATCCCAGGAATTTCTGAAAACAAATATTTGAGAGTATGCCAAATGCACTATAAAACTACTTAGGATTAATATAATAGTAAAATTTACATTTTTCGCCATAGAAAAGTATCGAGGGATATTCTAAAAATTGTTGATATGAAATAAGATTTGTTTATATACTCGTATGTAATAGTAACAAAATTGTTTAAGTTGTTTGAAATTGTTTTCAAAAAAAAATCACCTATAAATTCACCAAAGAAAAAATTATACAAATAAATTCTTATATATGATTTTTCATACGGTGAAAAATTTTTCGTTTTTAGATTAAAAAGCAAAAATCCTCCACAATGGAAATTTCATAATTCGTTTTGTATGTAAATTCTTTTGTTTTGTTTTGGTTGTACGAGTATAATTATTAGAAATTTGCTTAAGTTTGTTAAAACGCATTCAAAGAAATTTCTCAAAAAGAAAAAATTTTGCAAATGCTTTTAAATTTACGTATACATATAAACATAAATGATTTTTCAAATTGAAAGTCAAAAATTTCCCACAAAGGATACTTCACAATTTGGATTGTATGTAGGTTTTTTTTTTAAATTTGTGTGTGTGTATACAACAAATTTTCGAAACTTGGTATGACGAATTTGAGGAGAATTTGGAATTATTTTCTACGGACGTCGTATAATAGATAAGGATGTCTATTCCAGTTGCCACCTTGGAAGAACAAGTGTATACAAAATGTATTTAAATTAGTGAAAATCGATTGAGAAAATATTCGGAGAAATTTCTTAAAAAAATGTTTGGAAATGCTAACCGCATCAATTATTTATAGCAACACTTTCACAGAAATTTCCCAAGAGGGAAATTTTGGAAGTGTTTGCGGCGTTTCAGATACGCATATTCCCATGAATGATTTCTTTGCAAAAGTTTCGTTTTTAGATCAATTTCCTAACAAATCCTAAAAAGGGAAATTTTTTTATTATTTACACCTAAATTATAAGTGTTAAACTTTTTTTTCAGTTGACAAAAAAAAAAAAAAAACTCAAATGAGAAATTTTGCACAAACCCTTAAATTCAATTGTACTTCTTTGCAAGATTTTCTTATTTGAAAGTTGCCCATACTTTAATAAAGTTGCTGCATAAAAGCTCTAAACACTTGATCCATTTGTTCAAAATATCACTGTAATAAATTGGCTTTAGAAAATTTTTCCAAATATTCTTAAATTGAGAAATACGTTCGTCTAATAACATATAAATATCTCCGGTATAAAAAAATTTTTTTCGTAGAGAAGTATATCGTAATTAGCCAAAATGTTGAAAAGATAATACTATGCAAATTTCTAATAGCGATGTAGTTACTCTAGTCTTAATTCTGAAGTTATCTTCAAATTATTAAAGATACACAACTTTATTGTACTACTAAAGTCATCACTTAATATTAAAATATCAGTATGGATTACTCACTAAAATACTGTTTTGACAGTGTTCACACAATGTAAGATTCACTTTGCCAAAACCTTTGCTAAATTTTCAAATAAATTTCATTATTCCTAATCTCTTTGCAACATTAAAATGCCAATATAAAATATATAAAATACTTTGATCTCAAATATCCACAGGAAACAGTTCTGTAAACAATTTCACCCATTCAGCTTCATACAAATCACAAAGTTTAAACTTTGATGGTATCGACGTTTACATGAGATATGCGTTGTCAACATTTTGTGTTACATTTTCTAGCAAATATCGCTGTTCTGCTTAACCCTTTAGTTCACTGAACATTTTTCTTAGCAACTGTACGAGTATGTTGTAACGTTATCAGAAACCTTCCCTTCACATACTTAACACCAATATTGCTTAACATTTATGCTAATGAAGTTATATCACAAACAACTTTTAGTTTACTTACAATTACTTAACACATTTATTAAACAATTAGATCCTGTCAAAGAACTTTGTGGTGATTTTAATTTACATATAAGGTAGCAATGAACGCCAAGAACTACATTCACATTTTATATCTCAAAATTAAAACTTTCGAATTATGACGTTCGATTTGACTAAGGTGAACAACATTTAACGCTCCTATTTATTTTGTTTTCTTCACTATAGCACAATGGATATCGCCAGCAAGTTTATGTAAAAAATCATTAATTAATTACATATTTTTCCGTTGCATTGGTGGACAAGAAAATCTGAAATCAAAACCAACAATTAATACTTGTTGACATTTATTAGGTGTCTCTCTGGCAATAAAACAATGGCAAATTAGCATAAATCAAACCAAGGAATTGTAATATAAAATTATCCCCATCCAACACAACATCAATATCAAATATGGGCAAAGAAACCAGTTATTTATAAACATCCATTAAGCCAACTATTATTTAACAACCACAAAAGAGTGAAACCGCCACAAGAATGTTAACAGTTTAAACGTTATGTGTTTTTTTATTGCTGTAATCTTTCAAAATATAAAATTATATTAAAATCTTGTGGGAGAATTCTTTGTAATTATTAAATCCTGCTACGATCAATTGTTATGACTTGATTTTCTCTACTTTTACTCAATTGAAATTGATTGCACAGTGACCAGATTGTAAATGGCCACAATCCATCACAATGGTGGCTGGTCAGCAGCGAACGAGACTGGTTGATGTCTCAGTTGTTGTCTCCATCAATTAAGATGCCAGGGTGAGAAATCTTCTTCTACAGCAGAGAGTAGTTTCGCTGTGGCAGCATCATCATCATCGTGTTTGGGAATAGACATACAGTCAGACAGACAGGCAGCCATCAACTCGAATCATTTAAAGTGGGTAAAGAGGAGCTTACACTTAATAAAAATCACCTTTGAAGATACAGGCAACAATAATTTTCAGTTGGCAACAAAAGAAAAAGCGTTTTCAAATCACTATTTATTATTAAATGTTAACAGCCTATGTAATCACTACAGACGCCGAATTCAAAAGGGGGAGTCAAAAAGTCATATTAGTTTTATTTACAACGTAATGTTATTGAAAAAATTGCTTAAGGTTAATTTTTTTTAACTTAACTAGGTTTTAGACTATCGCTTTATAATATTATTAAGTAGTAGAAAAAAAATTCTATGAGAGAGTAAAATGAAAATTTTTAAGTAGCAAAACGAAAAAAAATCCTTTGGAAATTTTTTAAAGCTTTGATTCCAAGCAGATAGCTATACATATTTACTTAATATATTATTTAGAAAGTTAGGTTAGAAAAAGGCCACAACTAAGAAATTTCCCTAAAAATTTCCCAAAAGGGAAATTTTGAAACTGTATTGAAATATGAATATAAACTTGTTATATATAAATTTCAACGCGAATTTTTTGTAAGAAATACTAAACAAAAATTTCCCTTCGGGGGAAAAAAACTATAAAACTATCACATAAATGTGTTTAAAAATTCTTAAATTAGAAAAATATCACAAACATTTCGCGAAAGGGAATTTTGAAAACAACTTAAAGTATGAATAAAGAATTTTTTTATATATTAATATTGTTTTATATATAAAATTTTTCACCTCTGGGAATCTTTTTCCTACTTATTTTTTATCAAATTATTGTTTAAGATTATTCAAGACCTCATTAGTTACAAAATACATATAACACCACAACGAAAAATTTTTAAAAAGTTTACCGAAGGAGGAAATTTTGAAACCACGAGTACAAAAACTTCCCTTTGAAGGAGTTTTGTACAAAGATTTGATCCATGTAAAACTTGCACTTAATAATAGGTTAATTTGGTTAATGTCACAAACAGCAATAAAAACTTCACGAAGAGGAAATTTTGAAAATTCATTGAAATATTTGTCATATACTAAAAATTTCCATTCGATTATGCTTTTAATTGGCATTTTTATTAAGTCTTGAAACAACAACTATTAAACTTTTTATTACAATCGATAAAAAAAATCGATAAATTTAGTTTGTTTTATTAAGAAATCTCTATTTTAAGTTTCTGTACAAAAATATTAAGCCAGTGAAAAAGTTGATAAATATTTTATTCACCAAAGTTCGAATATAGAACAAAAATTTCCTTTGTGAGAAATTCTTATTTTACTATTAAATTTTGAGAAACTTATAAACACAGTCGTTGGTTTGACTCTTCTATACAGAATAAGCAAATCTTGAGGAAACCCTTTAATTTTTAGATAGTTTAGATAAGAAAGAAACTATTGTATTCTAATTATTACTTTTAAAAGTGAAACATAAATAAATTAAAATGTTTATAATGTTCTGTGGAAAAGCATAAAACCAATGACGAACTTGCTAAATGTCATATTCAGAGAGATTTCGACGTAAACAAAAATGTCCGTTAGTAAAAATTAATATAAAACAAAAGTTTCCCGTGAGAAATTTCAAAGAAAAATTTCCTTAAGAAATATTTTGCAACTAGCTAATATTTTGTTAATAATATTGAACCTATATTGATCTATCAAAAATTATATTAATTTGTTGCACATTTTCTTTACAAAATATTCATTTTGAAATTCTGAAAATTTTTATAATTTCTATACGCATTTCAGATTAGTTTCATTATAAAAATACTTTAAAAATGCTACTAATTTAAATTTCCCTTAAAGGATATTTGAAAAAAGTTCGTTTATTATCCTTCCTTTCCTATGTTTTCTTTAAAAAATCTTTAAAAAGGAAAAGTTTTGTAATCTATTACATAATAATAGAAAAAGTTTAAATGAAACTGCTTTCTATAGGTATACGTATTTCAGATTAGTTTCATTATAAAAATTTGTAAAAAGGCTTCAAATTTAAAGTTCCTTTAAAGGAAGGGTATTTCCAAAAAATGTTCCTTTATTAGTCTCCCTTTTCTATGAATTCTAAAGCCATCTATACGTCTGTCACTTTTCTTTGAAAAATGTTTTAAAAAGGACAACTTTTTATTGTATTTATTTGCCGCTTAGTCTTAAACGCTCGCAATAGCCAACTTTTATGTAGCGTGTAGCACCTCACTAAACTGAAACACATTTTATAGCAAATTTTCCTTTGGCATGCGGTTAAACTAGTTTGTTTCCCCCACCTCAACTCAATCAATCACCAGAAATATCACAACGTTTTTCGCTCCATCATGATTTCACGCTTCAGTCTTGTGAGACATTGCGGAGGGGGACAATCTTGTGTTTCGTTGCAAAGGGCATCAATATTACGTTTGATTTGGTACCGAAAAAATCATACTACAACTTTACATTAAAACGGCTCTCAAAAATACAAAACTAACATGTTAGTCACAGTAGCAAAGCTTTTAACCGCAATGTTTAAGTAGAAAAACACACGTTTTCGGTTTCGATTTTAGCCAGGTTTCGTGGGTTGAGCTGGAAATCGACAGCGACTAGTGAGTGCATGCGGTTTGGTGGAATATCAACTAAGCAACAGATGTACGTATAGACAGACAGACAGATGATGATGGTGGTTTCTGTGAAGGCTTGGCTTTGAAAATTGAAAATATTTGAATGGTGATATTTTCGGCTTACCACTTAAAAATCCCTGAAGCGGTTTTATGCCGCAGATTAAACGGAATGTTTTTGAATTCGTTACCTATAACATAAAATGTCTCTGAAGCTGCCGCCGTCTTTATTGCAAAGTATTATAAATAACGCAATTTTTTAGGGATTTATCAAAATTAGGAATCTTTGTCGAAATTTTAATAGGAATGCTTAAAATACATTTAATATTGTTGTACTTATATAACTATAAACTTGTATTGTGATAATAGTACATTTTAAGATAAATTTTATATGCAAGAGTATAAAAAAGCGATTAAGTTATAATATAATGCAAATATCAAAAGCGTTTAAGAAGAAATATT
This sequence comes from Philornis downsi, assembly GCA_019455685.1. NCBI lineage: Eukaryota > Metazoa > Arthropoda > Insecta > Diptera > Muscidae > Philornis > Philornis downsi. The sequence continues at coordinate 4,473,417 of JAHXMU010000129.1, read as the reverse complement.
CCTAAATTAAAAAAATGCTATAAAAGTTTTTGTTCAAAAGTTTACTTATACACATCCTGTTTACTTCATGCGCCATCTACCGTAAGTTAATATAATAATAAGTTAATAATACTGCTTTATAAACCATTGCCGGCTTGTAATCAATATGTTACCAAATGCTTTTGAAAATCGAGTGTATGTTATTCGAATCTACAAAGAACGCACAGACAATTATCGATTTTTACTGGAATAACCTTAAAAGTGAATGTTCTATGACACAAATTAAATCCTCTCTAGTTTACAAAAAAAATCTTGCCTATAGGGAAATTTCGCAAATTCCTGATATTGATTTAAGAATTATTATCATGTAAATTTTTTCATATGCACCGTATTTATATTGTGAACACCAGTGAACGGTTTATATCAAGTTAATTATAATATTTTAAACAATTAGTATAAGTAGTTAACATATTTCTATTTGTTATAAACGAATTAATGGTATTTGAATTTGCAAGGAACACGCAGATTTTTATTGATTTTTATATCGCTGAACTTAAATGCGAACATTAAGTAGTATCAGGTTTACAAAAGATTATCGTCTTAAGGAAAATTTCACAAATGTTCTAGGTATATATATGTACATATTTGTAAATTACTATCCTGAAAATTTGTTCATACACACGTTCTTTCTGTTGTGAATAAATGTGCGCCATTTATATCACACTAACTGTACTATTTTTGAAACCATCACCGGGTCGTAATCAACATTTTTTATAATCAGAAAACATATGCAGTTATTGATTTTTATACGACTAATCAATATCTTGCTATAAATTGATTATAATCGAATGCATGATATTCGATTCAGCAGGGTGCCCACAGACATTAATTGATTTATATTGGGCTAATCTTAAAAGTGAATTCCATGGCACAAACTAAATCCTCTTAAGTTAACCAAAAATTATTGTTAAAAAAATTTGCGTTATGCCTTTTTGTACACTCAGTGATTCTCTATATACTAACCCTATGTCTATCAACGTCTGTTTTTTTATGGCCTAGAAATCACATTTTTTGTATCCCTCTGCTTTCATAAAAGCAACAAATGTGGGATAATTAGTATAAATAGTCATCACCCATTGACCCGGTAATTCGCCCATATCGTTTCTCTGTCGTCCGAGTTAATGACAGATCGAAGTTGTTGTGTATGTGTATCTGGTTCATTAGATAATCGACAATTTTAGATAAATTTATCGTATTGGCGTAATAATACCATATCATACCATTTAACCCAAAAAAAAACTATCACTATTACACTAAATTTGTCTCGGGACAAAAATAAAAATGTGTCCAATTTTTATTTCAATCAACCCTCTATCAGCGTCAAATTTTTCGTTTGAGTATTGCGTTTAAAGCCAAAAACGCAACAGAATAGCTAAGGAAATTTGAAGAATTTGCACGCATTAAGGGTCTGTTAAAGGACTGTTAGTGCTCCTATCAGTGTCTTGTTGGAATTCCACATTCAAAATTTTGTAGATTTGTTTAAAACAGAGACTTTTTTAATCTAAATATTATTGTAATAAGTACGATTGTTTTGCTGCATGTGCTCTTCCATTTCATACCGTGATTAACATAATTGCAATCAATATTTGTAATATCTTTCGCCATCTAAATTACATTTAGAAACCGCCCACTTGCTGCGCTTCAATAACTTTAACAAATGCAACTCTGCAAATCATTGCAATCGCTGCTATTCCCAATATTCAAATGTTACATAACGGCCTGTCGATATTTAACAAAACGAAGAGAAAGAAATATTTTGCAATGACGTTAAACGAATTGCATGGGCTATAAATCGACACCTTCAATGAAATATTATAAAACTGCAGGGTAATATGAGCCAGTCTTTAAGGAAAATATAATGTAATACAATAAATAAAACAAAGTTATGATTATAAATAATTTTCTTTTTTTCGCTTTTGCAAATGTAAGACACAGACTAATGTAATAAATCCATTATTTCCTAACAAAAGACAACGTACAAATAGCACATTATTTAGACGTAACCTTATTGAAATGAAATGCTTGTACGAGGGCAGACTGAAAACTAATTTTGCATAGACAGTAAATCGACCATGAGGGTGGGGTGGTTGGAACATTCGTGATTATCATTTATATGATAGTGGATTCGTGCCATGATGCAGTCACCTGTATTTCTTTAAGAGGCAGGCACTTCGATGTACTGTCGAGCACTGCAAGTAATCGAGCAATCTGAAAGTATCGTGAGAGCCTTTCAAATTGGTGTCCGGATTCTTCGGAATGTGTGTAAATTCATCGACTGTGTGCATTTCATCCATGTGGGATGCAAAAGAATGTGTGTTTTTAGGTAAAAATACTCGTTAAAGACTCGTACCCAATCGGAAATTTGGGCAACTGAGACATCCTGTGTAGTTTTGGCGGATGTTCAAAACTAACAACTACTGTATTTTCGCAAAAATGAATAAAAAATGCTGCCCAAAATGCAGTTAAAATGTTTTACTTATTTGATCTACTACTTTTTAGAGTATCATGAAGTTTGTCATAGGTGCGCAACTAAGTTCTCGCTGGTTGCCAATAGATGGCGCCAGCTGTATGTGCTAATCGATTCTGACATAAGCTAAACATCATGAGCCAAACTTAGGCATATGGTATGGTGGTGTGGATAGGTATGGTGATTTTCTTTTAACGTCATGTTCTTTTGGTCGTGTGAATATGTATAATATTGTACCAAATAATCGTCATACGTGGGAGGTATTGGTTTTCTTCTTTCAATCGAAGAAAACGGTGGCTATACTCATTGAGAGCTTCAAAACGTTTACGGAGATGCTGCTTTAGAGAAAATACGTGTCGAGATTGGTTCCATCGCTTTAAAGACGCTAATTTTGATGTTGATGATCGTCCGTATCAAGGATGACGAAAAATCTTCGAAGACACAGAATTGACGACATTGCTTGGTGGGGATCCGTGTCAAATGCAAGTAGAGCTTGCTTCATTATTAGAAGTTACCCGTCGAGCCAATTCCAAATGATTGCATGCGTATTGAATGATTCAAAAGCAAGAAACTTGGGTTCTTTATGAGGTGAAGCCAAGGGACTTTGAGCGTCGTTTTTTCGCCTGCGAACAACTGCTTCAGCGACAAAAAAGGAAGGGGTTTCTTCATCGTATTGTCACAGCTGGTGAAAAATGGATTCATTACAGCAGTCCAAAGAAATGGAAGTCATGGGGACTGCCCGGTCATGCTTCTACGTCGTCGCCTCGGCCGAATATTCCGCTGTGAATATTATGGTCTGTATCTGGTTGGACCAGGTCGGTGTTATTTATTACGAGCTGTTGAAACCAACCGAAACTATCACTGGGGATCGATATCGACTTCAATTAATGCGATTGAGCAGAGCCCTGCCCAAGAAACGCCCACAATGACAGCGCTCGGCCTCAGCCCGTTAAAACCTACCTAAAAACGCTGAAGTCTTACCCCATCCGCCGTATTCTCCAGATATTGCACCGTCCGATTAGCAATTGTTCCGTTCGATGGCATACGGTCTCGGCTCACCAATATTTCCACTCATATGATGACATCAAAGAATCGCTAGATTTGTGGATATCCTTAAGAGACGAACAGTAAACAGATGGGAAAAAATAATAGCTAGCGATGGGCAATACTTTCAATAAATCATTTGTAAACATGTTTTTATAATAAAGTTGCATTTTTATAAAAGAAAAAAACAGCGGAAACTTAGTGTAGTAAAAAAGAATTCCACTACTTTTGCCTGGCATTAAAGTTAAAATCAGGGCCTTTATGTATATTAGAAATTTCTTTCTGATTCATACTCGAAACAGCAACTCACTTCATACATTGAAACAAAATTAGAACCCTTAACTGATTCTGCTTCTCTATCAAAATGTAACGATACAAATGTTTTGTTTCGAGAACCTGAAACGGAAACATAGTTTTATGCTGTTTTGTTTCTCAATCTGAATCAGAACTGAAACTAAATGTAGTTCTGATTCTTGGCAGAAAACAAGACCTGGCGCCAAACTGAGAAATGTAAAAATGGTTAAAATAATTTATTCTCTGAATTTACATTAGACTCCAGACACCAGTCTCTCAGAAATTTCTACAGCTACTCAAAAATTCTGTCTGTTTTTTCGAATTGGATAATTTCAGTGATCAAAAACGTTTCATAAACGGGGTCAAAATCAAAATTGCTTCTAATTATATTTTGGGTATAGAAATCAAAATCAAAAATGTTTGTAATTTCGTTTCGAATTTATAAAACAGAAGCAAAATTCAACACAACTTTAATTCGGTTGATACGGTTTATATAGGGTCGCCCATTTTTCGGTTTCAAAAGTAAAGCTAGATAAAACCCACATAAAGCTTTGATTTCGATGAAACTTTTATTTCATTATTTCAAACACAATGTCCTTTAAATGACCACCTCTGGATTGGCCGCAGCAGTGGATCCTTTTGAGGAAGTTTTCGAAAAAAATACGGCCCAATGACACCACTAGACCATAATGTGCCCCAAACAGTAACTTTTTCCAGCTTTTCCACAATCACTTATGGGTTCTCCGAGTCCCATTTGCGATCATTTTTCTTTTTTTTTTTTTTTTTCTTTTTGACGTAATCATCGAATGAGAAATGAGTAGAAAATGTTGTTCGACTGAAAGCCCACGCTTGAATCATCAATTTCTTAGTAAGTTTTAACTATTTTTATGCGTTCTTCTGTTGTTAAACGATCCAAATTCGTAAATGGCAAACCTTTCACTATATAAATAACACTTTAGATGACAGGCATTTAACAACTGGCAGTCTTGGTAAACCGGCGGTTTTAAAACCGCTAAATGGATAACCCCGTATTTATGATTTAAAAAACACATTTCCTTACATCTCAGCTTCTTGCATTCAGTGAGCTTACACGCATTCTATTTTTAGACTCACTCAACATGACTCACAGTTTAACGACGTTTCCAAACGTCAAAGTTTGAAAAGCATTTACTAGACTTGTCGATTGCTCGACTATTCGATGACCATCATGCAAATGATAGCCGCGTGCACTAACCATCCCGCTACGATCACGTTGATTTAAATTCCATGAACAGAAATAAAATGCATCTCTTTGAATTCTGCATAATTCCTTGGATGATAGACATCCTGACGATCTCTATCAATTATGACTGTGCGATCATTGATCGTAATCAACAAACTCGAATACTTTCGCTGGTTAACCAACCACTTTCATAACTGCACATTCCTGCACATTCCTAAATTTTTGGTACATAAGTTTGCCATAAGATTGAACTTGCTAATTTGTAACTGACGGCTATCGTGTCTGGAAATACAACCCTATTTAAATTGATTCATTCTGTTCGACAAGTTCAATTTCTTTCACTAATCAAAAAAATCATTTCGAATCTTGTGCGGCATAATCACCCCAAGTGCATGTCTCTAATAACGTTACTTGTAGATGTAATACCCTGTATTAACCATGTCATGTAAAAAACAGATAGCTCAAGTTTATAACAGTTTAGTTTATAGTCTATGTACTTTTATCTCACGAATTTTTCATTACTTTTGGCCTAAGGAGCCCTAGAAAATATTTCAGTCATCCAAATAGTTCCAGCGCAATAAGATGTACGATCACGCTTAAAAGCATTAATGAACTGCAAATTCTTCAGTTCAGTTACAACCTACACATTTTTCTCTTGAGCGGCAGTCACGCCCTTTTTGTCAGGCAAATATTTGGAGTAGTCGAGTAATCAACTCTCGAGAACGCCATTCTATTGTTTAATGTTCAACACAAATAGGTGACCGCTGCTGCCACTGAATTTGAGAAGTTCTCCGCATGTCTTTTTTTATCCTAAATCATTCACCTTCTTATTTTCATGTGAATAGCAGTCAGAGAATCTGAATTAGAATTCCGCCATGCCCGATTACAAGAAAATAAGACATACATGTTCTTAAGCAATACCTTGGAGCTGGCTGAGGTGATGATCCCTTAAACCAATACATCTATAGGTAATTGTAAGGCCTTGTAATCCGATCATGTCAACATTTCGGCCTGGAAATATTCTTGTCCCATAACAGAGTTTATGGCCAGACTTGCTATTGTGGTGAATTTGTTGTCGCCAACTATCTTCAAATTAATAGCGTCAATAGTTTAATGGATGTTTTAAGACAGATGTCAGTACTCTTAGTTACTTGCAATGCATACTCTATTTGGTTATATTGAAGGTGGGTGGGTATGTTCTGTCATACGAAATTAAACCATTAAGGTACGATTTCTTCAATTTTAATCTATATTTTTCATTGAATTACTAATGCCAACAATGCTCCACATAACTTGAGGTTAACATAATTTCTAGTTATTAAACCACTATTTAAATCATGCCAATTCCAATATTCTGTATGCAAACTAAATGCTCTATTAAAAGCAATATAAATACCTTTTCTGTAATCAATACACAACTTTTGCTTTTTTTCTTGAGTTTCCACTGAATATCAGTTGACAAAAACGAAGCAAAGCAAAATCCACCACATAAATTGAAAGCTCAGCAGAATATCTAGAGGAACAGCTAAAAATAAAGGTACAAGCATTTCAAATGGCTTTGATACAAATACTGGTAAAGACGTGACATTAGCACTTGATTCGTTGCATATATTAAGACTGCATGTTAGAGCTAAGAGCCAAAGCCACTTATTATAGTGCGCTGGCGGTGTTTGCCAATGCCTCTTTGCGGACACAACGGGTTGGCTCGTTTCAGTTGCGGTGTATATGAAATTCGTGCCAGCCAAAAGGTGTTTGTTTCAATGTTTTTTTGATTTCATCGAGATTTTGGCAAACATTTGTATAATTTAAGAGACTTTAAATTCGGTATGCTAAAAAGAGCGCCTGCCAAAAGTATGCGTCTAATCAAACACTACACGTAATAAAAGGCAGTGTGTGAATGGAGCTAAAAGTCTCAATCTCATGTAAAGTTCTAATGTCAAGCAATTTTACGCTACTTAAAGCGAGTAACATATATAGAACAATGCAAATTTCATTGACAAACACGTATAGGAGATAGGAGATTTCAGTATATGCAGGCACAGTACCCTCAATTATGCGCATATACACACTCATGTATGACTACTCATGTACGATTCGTATGCGAATATTTCAGTTTCATTTTTGCTAGAAAGTTATCGACAATGGCAGCAGCAGCAAATATTTTCAATATAAAATGTGAACTGTCCTTAATTTGTAATTGTCTGGCCATTTAAAACTGATACCTACTAAACTCCATACAACCGTCATTGCTGCATAGGGAAAAAAGAGCATTTGTAGCATTTATAGTTTACGTAAATTCCTAAATTTGTTGGTAAGCAATATCCAAGTATCTAAGAATATCTAAATAACATATTACACAATTGACTATTTTCCTCCACTTGATTCAATTTCAGTTAAAGAAACAAAGAAATCTTCATTTTATACAATTTAGCATAACACTTACATTGTGCTTAACATTACATTTACATATTATCTAAAATAACTCGCCCGCCACCTATAACACATTTATTGTACTATTTAATAACAGTGCGAAAAGCCTCAATTAAAAACACACAGAAAAGTCGCCAGCCAAAGACTCTTTAAATGAGGAGCAAAAATTTTCATTTAATTCATCATGAATGATGCTTGCGGGAGAAAGTAATGTAGAAAAGAGGTAACGCAGAATAATTCCACTCGTTTAAAATTTTCTACATATTTCGAAATGATGTCTGCCAGATTATAAATGACGCTACATTGTTTATTGTGAAAAGCAGTGTTCTTAAGTCGTCACCTATAGCATATTTATTGTACTATTTAGAAACAGCTTGAGCAGCCGCAAATATAAACACGAAAAAAAGTCGGCAACGAAAGGTCCTTTAAATGAACTATACAACTTTGTTGATTCATCATACATAATTCGTGTAGCAGAATAATTTCAAAAGAAAACTTGAACTTGCATTAAATCAAAATTTTCTACGTATTTTGAAATTGCCACTAATTGCTACCAAATTGCAGATGACGCTGTACTCTGTATTGTGAAAAGCAGTTTTTTTAATGCTTTTAATGTTAACTGTTTCGAAACCTCAATTATGTTCATATATGGAGAATAAAAAATATTCTTTAAATGAGAGTCTAAAATTTTCAGTTGATTTATTACGTACGATTGGCGGTCGAGTTGATTTTTCCAAATTCTGGAAAAGAAGCAACAAAATTCATGCTAATAATTCCTTATGTTACATTACCGTTTAGGACTAGTAAAATTTTTGAAAATATGTATGATAGAATATTGCACATTGCACAGATACATTCCATTCGGCAGAATACCAACTTATAAAACATAAAAATTTGTCATTTGCCGTGTCTAAAAGAGCTCCAGCGCCATCTACATTATATATTCATTGCATTACTTATAAAACCGTTTAAATAGACCGAATATTATTTGTAATATTTATTTTGGTCAATACGTAAAGAAAGACTTTCTTAACTTTTATTAGAATAGTATAAATAATTTTGTATACCAAACACTAACACGATAGAATTCTAACTTATAAACCATGACATTTATTTAAAAAAGCTCCAGTGCCACCTATAATACATCTACAGTACTATTTATAGAACCATGGGAAAAATATCGTACATTAATTGCACTATTTATGAAAGGACTTTCAAAACTTTTGTTGCAATAAATAGAATGAACAATTTAGAATCCTATACGGAACACTCACACAAAATTACTTCGTATTATTTACGCATGTATTATTATTACCTATATATGCATACATTGGAAATATCATCGGCATAACTACATGGAAGATCACTATCTTCTTCAGTAAATAGGGAACGTTTGTACACTTCGCCGATGTGGTTCTTTACATAAGTATGTATATGGAAGAGTACCTTCTTGTTCAGCGTATAGGGAACACATGTATATATTTCTGGTGTGGTGCCTTAACAATCTCAGCTACTGCTAAGATTGGACTATTAACTCCAAGGTTAAATGTTCCAATTGTATCAAGTAAATCTACTATTGTAGGTCAATTATAAAATAATACAAACAAACTTCCTTACACCCCATGAATGGGATAAAGAGAGTTTCCTGAAATATTTTTAGACATACACACACTATTTTTAGGCTCGATGAAGGGAACCCACTGTTTAATAACCACTCCGAACTTTAGTTTGAGAAACTCTTGGTAGACTTATCGATTGCTCGAAGTGTTCTTCGTCATATTAATGTGACTAATAGGTTGATAATTGGAGCTCAAAGTCCCGATAATACCGATAGTCGCGCGAACTAGCCATTACGCCACGGTCAGCCGTTAACTAATAGTGCATACTTTTCCACGTATTTATTTTAGGCCTTCAATTAAGCCTTCATTTGCAGGAATACTTTACGGACTTCTTTCGGATGTCTTCATCAAGACTTCCTACAAGAGTCGGCTTTGGAAAATATTAACCTGCAATAATAGCATGTGTAACAGTAAAAGATACCACCTCAAATAGCAATTCATACAATTTTGGTAATGCAGCGAACGGCGCTTTTGAATTCAACATTTTTTTTTTAAATTAATTCCTTCAAACAATCCAAAAGAGTCCCATAATATTCGAGGTAATCAATGGATAGGATACCATATGGTTTCCAAAACCTAGAGCCCATAATCTTACCGGCGGGCTATAGAGATTTTCGCTTTAAATGGTTTCTATGTGTACGATGTACGTCCACGCCGCAAAAAAGTAATTTCTGTTGTCTTTAAACTAAACCAAAAGGAGATTCAAATCAGTAACGGGGAACTATTTCTGCTCCAAATGCAGTATCCATATGGAAAACATTTTTAACATGCCCAAGATTTCAAGTAATATTGTGAATACATTACCTTTTGATATCTCATGATATCAGCTTTCTCAACTTCACATTTCAATTATCAAGAATAATTTGTAGGAGTTTTTTGATGGTTTCTTTTGCACGGTACACGTACGACCTTGTTTAAATTCAGGAAACTGTCGACAAATATTTCTTTCGGATGGAGAAGTGTCACCATAACACTTTAGAAGCCAGTGCTGAGTTTGGACGTTATTTTTCAGTCATACAAAAGCATTGTGTTTAATCATATGAAATTCTTTTTCCCACTGTATAGGTATACACAAGACAAAAGTAATGGCACTAAAAGCAATGCAACTAAAACACACATGATTGAAATAACGTGCAATTTGATAGTCCCTGTTAGAATGTTGCCACTTTCTAAAAAGATCGTTGAATTTTTATTAGAGGCGACTTCTACATATTGATCGTGAGACTTAATTATTGACGCGTTATACACATTTATTCAATTTTGTGTTAAATTAAAATTAAAACAAAATTTTTTATACAAAACTCAAATCATAGTTATGTATGGCATTTCAAAATGTTATGGCCAGATCGTCTCTGCAAGTGGGTATGCGCGCTTACTTACGTCCGTCCGCCCATGCACCTGCTTGTCTAACGTAAATCTGATTGTACTTCACCCACTGACCACACAACGTCTTCTTTAGCCACATGTTTAGAATTTTGAGTGGCTACTATTAATTATTTTATTTTGCATACAATTCAATGTCTTGAAGCATTAGTTGTTTTCGTTATGACCACAAACGATAGCAAACCATTAGAATTTATATTATAAAATCCAGCTCAGCTAGTTGAAGGCCATTTCATTCAATCGCCACTGCTATTCGCGTTAGTCGCGTCTTTTAACCATTCGATATGAAGCCAATTGTTTGGCTAAAACTTGCTATTTAGAACGAGTTTATAATTGATAATTTCACACGATGTCCAAGTTCTACTAAATATTTATTCTCTGCATAATTGTGGCATTACATCACTTGACGTTACACATTACGTGTTGACGCGTTCTTAGGTAAATGGTTGTGTGATAATCGGCGCCACTTTACTATTAAAATAAAATCGAAACAGTTGAAAAAAGTATTTCCAAACACGCACCTCACAAAAGAGCCGAAAACAAACAAGAAGAAGAAGTATTAATATCTCCAATGGAGAAGAATTAGGAAAGTATATGAACTTAAATTGTTATGATTTCTAACATAACAAGTGGCAATTATACTAAACGAACAACAACAGCGTAATGACAGTTATAAATTGTGACAGTTGATTATAAATGGACAGGTATAATTTAGTGAGACATTTTTGCAGAAGTAGATTAGTTGTAGACTTTGTTCAGTTAAATATAAATGAAGAAAATAGTCAATACAAAATCAGATGATTCAAGTCAGTCATTTGCGTCAAAACCGTCATAATTAAAAATTTGTGCAAAAACATCAACAACAAAGTTACCTGTTTTTGCATTTAAATCATTCGATAAATTTACTGTTTAAAAATCAACCAAAAAACTTTCACACCTTTTATTGAAAATAGCAAATTTTTTTCAAATCATTTTCTATAAATTCATTTTTAAAGAAATTAAAATGATCTAATGTGTGTGAAGATAGACTTGAAATCCAACTAGTAGAGAGAAGAACCAACTGTGTTTGCCGACTTCTATTACTGAGTTAACAGAGTTCTGTTAACTCATTGAGTGCGGGAATATAAATAAAAATAAGAATTTTTAACGAACTGAGTTAATGTATATTAATCAAAACACTAACATTGAGGTGAAAAACTTCCGACTATAAGCATCTACTTTACCTGTTTAAAAAAAGGTACAAAACAACAACGTTTTAATGAGGTTAAAATTAGGTTATTCAATATTTTTGTTGACTGTAATTTATCGCTAGCGCCTGCAATAGTCCAACTAATACCTTTGCCTGGGTCTCAGACTATAGATTCTGGGCAATTCGTCCATATATTTATATATTATTATTATTCGTCCATATATTTTATACGAGTTTATTATCCTCTAAGTATATGCATTTTGACACACTGCGCAAAATTTCGACCACTTGCATCAATCTATAGCTATACCATACCTATATATTTCAGAAGACTTTCAGATCTTTTCGTACCTTTTTTTAAATAGACAACAATTCTTAGTTTTATACATTTTCCCCAAGCTAATGCTTAACAGAACTTGTTAATTCAATAACAGAAGTTCACAAATAAAATTGGTTCTTGTCATCGTTAATTAGATTCTGAATCTGTCTTCACGCACATAACGACCTAATCCAATCAGTCTTTAGATTCCAAACTAAGCCTGATATATTCTAAAATTCGATGTCGTTCATTAGTTGTAGCAACTTTTTGAAAAATTATGTAACACTTCTACAAATTGATATTGAAGTACAAATCGGCTTATTATTATTGTTTATATTCTCTGGGACACATTCTGCCACCTAAGTCTGATTTCAAAATTACGTATAGATCGAAAGTTATAGCATATTTCTATAACAGCAATTTTTTGAAAAAAAAACGCTTAATATCTCGCAACGACAAATTCAGAGTCCGGTCGTTCTTTGTTAGAGTCACAGAATGCTAAGCACTGTTCCATGATGACAGTTTGACAGTTTGATCTGTCATAAAATTTTTACTGTATCACCCATTACAAAAACAATTCAATTAGGCAAACAGCATTTTGTATTTTAATTAAATCAGCTAATTTCAACTAAAAAGCAAAAATTAAATCACTTGACCGAGTTGAACCTTTTATTAATTCAGTAAATCATCGGTGATTGTTAGTCTTCATTCAAACCTAGGTATTGCAACAAGTCAAGCCTTTAAGTAGAAATACGTCAGCTTATCGAAATGCATATAAATATAAAAACCAGTACCCGTCACCGAAATGAAATAAAATCGAAAATATTTCTGATTTGTTTCACTTTGTGGAATCTAAATCAAAAATATAAAACATTGGTATTCTAATTCCATCAACTGAATCAAAATTGTTTTGAATTTTGTTTTCCAATACCGAATTGCAAATAATTTTGATTTTTATTCACACACTCGGAACGAAATAAGAAGCAATTTAGATTTTCATTCGGTATATGGAACGTTTTGTGAGTATTTCATATGAAATTTTTCTATTGAAAAATAGACTAAGTTTTTGAGTAGGTGTGAAAATTCCTGAGAGCCTGTTATCAAAAATTCAGTAAATAGTTTATTGAAACAATTTTTACTAGGAATGTGCGATTAATCAGTCAATTTGATCAACAAATATCCGTATTTGTCAATTAATCACTACCGATTAATATCGATTAATTATATTTACGATTAATCGCTATTTTGATTTTTCAAAACTTATGATTAATCAATAAATCGAAAAATTGAATAGTTATAACCTTGAATAGTTATAACATTTTACACTGTGAGCTAATTAAAAAAGTTTAATACATTTTGGTGCACATAAAAATATGTTCCTTGGATATTTCTTCCTTGCATAAAATATATGCAAAATATTTAATTATATTAAATTTAAATATTACATTATTTGATTATTTAGATCTGAATCTGAACGTTGGGTTAATCGATTAACTGATTAAACGAAATGTGATTTAATAGACAAGTTTGATTAACCGATTAATCGCACTACCCTAATTCTTACCTTTCGTAGTTTGCCGCCAGACCTTTTTCTCTGCCAAGAAACGAAACTACAAATGGTGTCAGTTTTGATTCACATTAAGAAACGAAACTTCATAAAATTATATTTTCACTTTAGGTTCTCGAACCAAAATATTTGTTTCATTATGTTTCGATAGAGAAACAGAATCAATTTAGGTTTCTAATTCCGTTTCAAGTAAGAAACGAATCAAATTTGTAATATCAACACCGAAACGAAGCAAAACTTTGTGAAAGCCCTGACAAAATCAGAAGATGCAACATCAGGTATTTGACCAATTAATTGATCTAGGAAAAGCCATTAACTTAGCAAAATGCTTGTTTGAAACAAAATTAACCTTGCGAGTTTCAAAGCAACACAATTAGGTGGCCTCCCTAAGACCTTAGATCCATTATCTAAGTCCTCCATAAATTGAATTTCTTTGTATTCACTTATTTTTTCCTTTCTTACTGTGCTTTACAACATAATAGCAGTAATTGTCAAGTTGGCTTTCAAAACTAAAAACCCATCATCCAGCAGACAGAGAGACACATGAACTGGACAACCAACGACCCACGACAACAGCCTGGCCTATCCAAGTTGGCCACATATTTTGCAATTATTAGAGACAACAAGAAACTTCATAGAGTTTCGATAGTGAAAGTTCCATTTTGTTCACTAACTTTAACATATATGAATATACACATTGCCACCAAACACATTACCAAAGTTATTCCACGGATGGTTATGATGATGATGACTATGGCGGCGACTGTTGTGCCATAGTTTGTTGCAACATTCACCACAGATGCCACATCAGAAGTCTAAATCGACCATATGATTTTCGCAACTAAAAGGCGAATATTATTTATTGTGTTAACACTGGATACGGTGGGACGCATGTTATTTCCACATTATTGAGATGACAATCAAATTCAGGCATTATTGTCTGCGATTAGTTAACAAATTATTTACATTTTGAAAAAGAAACCAAATATGAATTTCTATCACAGGGAACATCGTTAGCGATTGTCCGCATGCTTGCCAAAAGAGGGACAATTGAAATAGCTTTATGAAGACTTTGCATAGAAATATCGTATTTTAGTAAAGGATTTATTGAACTACTTTACTACTTAGCCAAGCACATTTTATCAAATTATTTCATTTTTCGCAGTGAGAAAACTTTTTTCTGGCAAGCAAATTCGCGAAGACATGTGAATTTTTGCTACACGATTTTGACGGCAATGACGGCAATCTTATAAGAGCTTATTTACTATGTCATTGATGCAACTCTGAAATCATGCCGCTTCAAAGTCTAATCCGTGTTATTGTTGAACATAATGGTTTGAGGCGACACTATGCGCGATTTCCGTGTGGTGGCGTAGAAAGGCGTTTGGGCACATGAGCAAGACAATCAGTCAATGGCAAAACCAGGGATCATTATCGAAACAAAATCAAATCTGAAAATAGCTTGAATTTAAGTCGGTTTCTAGAACATAAATCAACAATATACAAAATTTTTGTTCTGATTCCGAATCAAAATTGACTTGAATTTTGTTTCTGTATCATACAAATCATAAAGAATTCCGGAATTACAAATAATTTTGATTTTGAAATTTAGAACGATTCAATGCATGAGTTTGAATGATAATTAAATTTCTAACTTAATTCTAATAAATTTACAATATAAAAATCGAAACGAAACTGAACCCTTTGTTCAATACGACTGACATCAATATAACGAAACGGAATGACGACAGAAAATTTGCACAAGCGGAACTCCGGCTCCAGGAATTGGCAAATTGAAATTAAGTTACAGTGATGAGCAAAGGCTTCGTTTGCTTCGCGTTTATTTCTTTCTACACCGACAATTTTTTAGAGACCTGTTGAAAAATCCTTATTTATGGAAGTTTAATATTTAAAACTCGTTATCTCTCGAGACCATGCACATTTCCCACACACAATTATTAATAGAACATTCAATTTTATTGGAAATAAAAGGAAAAACTTATAACATCTTTCTGCAATAGCACTCCTAAATGAAATCGTCCTAAAGAGGAAGATGGTGGAAGGTCTTAGCTTAAAAAAATTACAGTAGCATCATATACATGCATTCTTTATGGACAGAGTAAAATTTCATTTCGATTAGATGCTTGTCCTAAAGTAGCAATAATTTCATATTTCTTGCTTTGCTTTTTTCTGACAAAAATGCTTTACGTATGAAAAGACTCAATCTTAGACCAAATATTACCTAGTTAGTTATCAAGTTAACTTTTTTAATCATTCACATCCTGTAAATTAACGCATTCCCTCTTTTCCTCCTCCATTGCAGACTCTGCAGTCGTGTCCCATCAGTAGTTGTACTAATGAACCCGATACATTAAGTGCCAACAACGATTCACTCCAGACCACACCGGATAGTACACTACAGAAATCCACCAGTCTCCAGCAGCAGCAACAGCAGCAGCAGCAACAACAACAGCAGCAGCAGTTGCCACACAACCCTAAACATTCACATCTTCATCCACATCACCATCACCCCAACAATACCGGCACCAGTGCCACCAGCGACACATCGTCCACGTCCTTTCACCAGCGTTTTGATTTCAGTCAATTAAAAGCTCGTCTACCGGAACTAAATTGTCTGCACAACTTACAACGCTACTGGCAACAGCACAATCAAAACGGCACAAACGTCAACGATCCCAACGATCCAGCGTCGGTGGCCAAAGATGAAGGTGGAAATTCCTTTTATACCAATAATATATTAGGTTATAACTTCGGCTACCAATTTAGTGGCAAGGACACTGATAAGCCGGAGCCGATAAGAGAGACACCACTGCAAAAGTTCTATCGTCATCAGCAGCAAAAGAAAATGCCATCGTTTAGGGGTAGACGTGGTTGGTGTGGGTGCTTTCAGGTGAGTAAGCAAAAACGGCCAGACATTTGGAAAAATTAGATTTAAAAAAATATACAAATAATCATCGCTTACCTACAGTCAAAGCGCTGTAACTGTTGTTAAGTGTAGCCTTAATCCATCTCCGGTATCATTTCGTACATATAATAAATGTGAAGTAATCAAGAACTCTTTGGCTTTGAGGTTTTTAAAACGCCCCCACATGTTGACGTGATTGCATGAATTTTCATTCAAACGACTTTGTATCGGTTAATATAGCAAGTGCGAGAAACAAATATACTCGTATTAGGGGTATTCATGAATGGCAGCCTAGTTACGAATAGTTTTAAAATCTTGTCGAATCATAGAAAAAATTGAAATTTTTCACAAATTCAACAAAAATTTTTCAGGAGAAACATGTAAAACAGATGTTGCCTTTAGCAGATATCGATATTTTCAGAAAGTGGCAACCTTCTAAGAACAGTTGTTAAAATTTCCTGTAATTTCGATAATTGCAATTGTAATACTTCGTATCACTTTGTGCTATAAATGCAATTATAGTACTTAATAGTAATTTGTACTATAATTGCAATTATAGAACTGTACTTGACACGTTTGCTTTTTCCTAGGCGATGGAAAATGAAATTTAGTGTATTAAACATTGCTTTTAGATTGACCAAAATAGCATTCAATGGCTTCGAAAATGCTATGGCAACTCTGCTCCGTAGAAAACAACTATGTATTAGTCGACAATTCGTTGATTTCATAGGAGGTCGTACGGGTATCGATAAAGTGAACGTCCCCGTTGACTACCTTGACAACGTGAACGTTGACTACACCAGAAATTATCAATCGGAAATCAAAAATCCTGAAAACGCTAATAGACATTGTAAGAATATTACAGTACATTATTAGAATAATAGTGTTAGTGAAGTTACTTTTCAGACTTTATAAGTTTTATTTTACCCCCCTAGTTTTCGATATATACTGGCATGAAATTGGCCATAGAAATCTCTATCAAAATTTCAATATGAACTATTTTATATTGGAGACATAGTTTTAATTACTACAATTTTATAATTATTACAATAAACTACAATTTTTGAAAAGAACCAGCAGTTTCTCTATACGAGTTCTAGTTCTAAAGGATACCTTGACAAAAAATACATGAAATTTTATGAAATTTGCATCATAAAATTGTTCATTTACTAAAATTTCTAAAATAAATGTTTTTGAGGTGTCTTACAAATTTTAGACGCAATTTTCGAACGCGATTTTCGAACCGTCAAAACAAAGTTTATGTAACTTTAGTTCGAATAAACCAGCCGTAGATGATGGTTAATTCACGCTCGTGAGTTAGAGCGCCAACACAACAATCTATCAAAATTTGTTAAACAGCACTTCGGGTGGTCGAATGAGTGAGTAAAATATAGAATGACCACCGAATATAAGAGCGGATGCAAAGGAATATGTTTTTTATTATGTAAAGGGATTGCAATGAATAAATCTCGGATGTAGCAAGTACAGTTTCTATTATTGCGTTATCTTATATTTAGATAAATATTAACTCCAAAAATACAAAACTACATTTTTGAGGAGATCTCAATATATGCAACTTTTGCCATATACAAAGTTTAGTTGGTAAAATTTTGTTGTAAAACAAGTAGAAACCATTTTTTAACAGTGAAATTCTCTCCATGAAAGCCAATCTAAAATTATTTTGAAAATAATGCCTCAATCAGATATAATATTCAAACATAAAAAATCATATTTTTTTCTGTGTGACCGACAACACTCTTCTCTAGGAGAATCTGGGTACTCACTATTCTACTATCTGATATCTATCGCCTAATATTAGTATCCATTTGAAAGTGAAATGTAAGCAAAATCATTAAACCGTCTAAAGAAGTTTCAAAACAACCCATAGTTAAAAATATTTCCAAATATATGTATCAACTTAATTAAATTTTGATTTTTGTTTTTCATTTTCGTTAAACCACTTGATTAATCTTGATTAGACTAAAAACTCTAAACAAAGCCAAAGGAGTTTCATTCAAAGAGGCGGGTGGTTACCGTGGAAAGGTACAGACTTTAATAGATAAGCAATGGATTTTTATGTTTCGATGGCGATTTCCTTGCAAATAGCCTTTGGACACTTACAACGGTTTACAGTTTAAACCAGAGATTGTTAACAAAAAAAAAATAAAAATAAAAAACTCAAACTCAATATAAATTTAGTCAAATCCGTTACAGCTCTAGTCAGCAAAGTTACAATCACTTTGGCAACATTTACCAACAAACCACCAACGTTTCAAGCCGAAAAAGCAAAATTAATTGGTTATGCACTATTAAGAAGTGAATTAATATTTTGGCGTTGTGATATGATACCAATAAAACTCATATGAGCAACTCGATTTAATTTTATCTACCCTTTCGCCTCTATTGCAGGATGACGAACCGCCAGAGATTTGCGTTGTGGAAGGAGCCTTCACCCTACAAACCCTGACACCCACTCAGCCAATGCCCTCCGTGGATGAATTGGATACAAAATTCGCCGAACTGGTGGAGGAATTGGATTTGACGGCTCCAAACAAAGAGGCCATGTTAAGTTTACCGCCCCAAAAGAAATGGCAAATCTACTGTTCGCGCAAATCTCCCTTGGATACCATAGATGGCAGTCCCGCCAATAACATAAGCCAACCTCCCGCAGCCGAACACTATGTGGAGCGCCTCAAGGATCTGACGACGCACATTTCCATTAGTCCCGAGGATTCTCCGTGCCATGAGTATAACGCACGCATCGAAAGCCATACACACTTTCTAGATGCTCTCAAGACGGCACTGAGGACGTCGACCCATAGTTTCGTCCTGAGATTTGTAGAATTCGAGGGTCTTCCGGCTTTATTAAATCTATTGCAAAAAATGGATATACGTGTGGCGAACAGTCCATTTCATACTAGTCTAATTGGTTGCATAAAGGCGTTGATGAATAATTCGGTAAGTTTAACAAAAAAAATGGGGAGTTCAAATTAAGTTTAAATTAAACCGAGTTCAAGGTTTAAGGACAAGAGAAGATCAAAGTATCAGTTGACTATTAAAATTCACTTCTGTAACGAAAGATGATTGAAATCTTAAACTAAACTTGCCATAAAAACTGTTGAAGGGTAAAAAAATGTCCCCTACAAAGACCGGTCCGGTATATAAGTCAAATCTCCAGAAGCAAACATGTCTCAAACGTCCAAGTGGCAGTGCTATTGGACCCCAAACACACAGAAGGGGCTCTACATGTACAACACATTAAAACTTGACAACTTAAGGGATGCTGTAACCTTTACGATGGGGTGAGAAACTGACCGCTGACCGGTACCATACTGACTTTTCACGGTGAAACTCCATATAGTCGTCGTATTATGTTTTTTGGCAAGAAAACATTTTGTAAGTGGCAACGCTAACCTTTTATGTTGCTTCCAACACTGAAATCAGAACAGCTAACATTTTTACGCCATAATGTGTTTATTAATAACTCTGCAAACTTGTGAAATGAAGCAATATTCACAAAATAGATGCTATTTTACCAATTTACAAATATATTATCGAACATATTATGACGCAAAAACATAAGTTGTTCCGATTTCAGTATTGGAAACCAATACAAAAAAAAGCCTGCAATGCTGCGAAATTTTTTCAGGAGAAAAAAAAATGTTTCGGAGAATTTTGTCCTCCTGAAAAGATCATAATACCCAGCTTATAGGCGGATCGTGGAAATCTTAAACTAAATATGAAACTAAAATTAATTAAACTCAGGAGCAGGAACGTTTTAGACATGCAATCAATTTCTAGCCTAAAGGAGAGTTTAAGTCAGTGACGGTCGTTGTCTAGAACGTTGATTGATCTTCACGAAATAATCTTGGTCGTATGGAACTGGAAATGTAAAACTTCCGTAACGTAATTCTCAAATTGGAGTAAATATCTCCTTATAATATTTTCTTACAAACTTAACTTAACATTAGCCTGTAACGGCACATTGAAAATCGCATTGATTAATTCAAAAGTGTAAGGCCGGAATGCGGGTCGGACGATGGTAAAGAACACGAACATACAAAAATATTTTTTCTTCTTCACTCTACATACTTACTCATACTGACTTCCCATGAAATTTAGAACATCAGATAGCAAAATAAAATCAAGGAAAATGGTCAGCAACCTGAGGAAAATCAATAGAAAGAAAACAGCAGCAGCAACCCAGGACACAAACATTGATATCTACAAAGTAATGAATAAAATTGCCAAGTCATTAATTGAACATGCCTGATCGAACCCCAGTAAAATATTGATCTAAAGAACAATACCGTCTGCTTCAACAAAGACGGTAGACGGTAGACCGTAGACCGTGGACCGTAGACCGTAAACCGTATTCTATTTCATCGTCTCAGAAATAGAATTGATCTGGACTAATCTTGATTATGTGGAGCCAAAAGTTTTTAACTTATAGATTAATCAATTGCTTGGATCACGAGGAAAAACTTCCACAAGCATTGTAGGCTCCTGGACAAATATTGCGGCATTGCCAGCTGATACTAGTTTTCAACAATGAAATCGGCAGATGTGGTTTTTCGATAATATAATATATTTGTAAAATTATAAAATTGTTTCTTTAAATATTACAATTCCTTTCCACAAGTTCGCAAATGTATTATTGAACATATTATGACTTAAAGGTGTAGGTTGTTCCGATCTCAGTGTTGGAAACCAACAAAAAGATTGACGTTGCCACTTAAAAAACAGTTTTCTTACGAAAAAACATATAATTCGCTGATGGAAAAATATAACTTCAAATGTCATGACCATTTCTTTATATGGAATTTCACCATGGATTTCATGGAAAAGTCAGCATAGTACCAGCCTTTTGACTTGAAAGAAAAGTTGAGAACAAGTGCATTTATTATGATGTGACTACAAGAAATGTTTTTTACGGTGCTCAAATCTTTCCTCAAATATTACGTAATTATTTGCTGATTTTAAGGAAGGCCATGAGATTTTAGACAAAATAAGAATTGTTGAACACTATACTTGCATTTCAGTTAAAAAAAACCGATTATCTTGTTAGCCTATAAAAACTCCAAAACTTAACTCATAGATTAAAAGTAAATATTGCTTTAAAACTGACTTGGGTCAAGACAAAAATATCTTACATTGTCCAGACTTGTCACAGTTTAATCAATTCTAAGATAACAAATTAAGCGTAATCCTGGCAAATATTTTGTATTTTCTGTAATCAAATCACTTTGTTAGCATATCGTTTAAGTCTGGACCACGAAAATAGCTTCAAGTTACGTATTTAAGTATTATATTAATTAATATTAACTTAATAAATTTAATTGCCTTTAAGTCGATCGTTTTTTTTTTTTTTTAATTGGTCTGCCCTTCTAAACCTTGGACCCGAGTATTGTTTCAAATTACATATCTCAATATTAGATTAATTAGAAGTTAATTTAATCCCTTTAATTACCTTTAGACCGGTCGCGCCCATGTCTTGGCCCACCCAACTTCAATCGATACCATCGCCCGCTCCTTGGCGGCCGACAATATCAAAACCAAAGTGGCCGCCTTGGAAATTTTGGGTGCTGTGTGCCTAGTGCCCGGTGGACATCGTAAAGTTTTGCAGGCTATGCTCAACTTCCAAGAATTCGCCGCTGAGCGTACTCGTTTTCAGAGTATAGTCAACGATTTGGATCGCTCGACGGGCGCTTATCGTGACGATGTCACTCTGAAAACGGCCATCATGTCATTCATCAATGCTGTCTTAAACTATGGCCCGGGTCAGGAGAATTTGGATTTCCGTTTACATTTGCGTTATGAATTCTTGATGCTGGGCATCCAACCCATAATCGACAAATTGAGGAAACATGAAAATGAGACTTTGGATAGGCATTTGGTAAGTTGATAGGAAAGAGAAAAATTTCAGAAGTAAAAAATTCATAACAAATTTTTGGATCACCTTGATATAGGATTTCTTTGAAATGGTCAGGGCCGAAGATGAAAAAGAATTGGCCCGCAAGTTTGACCATGAGCATGTGGATACAAAGAGCGCCACTACCATGTTTGATTTCCTTAGACGTAAGCTTAGTCACTCACCTGCTTATCCTCACTTGATATCGTTGTTGCAGCATATGTTGCTATTGCCCTGTAAGTTTTAGAATACAAAATAGCAGGTGATGGATGGTTTTAACCCAAATACATATATGCTTCCTTAGATACTGGTCACTGTACCCAACACTGGTTGATGTTTGACCGGGTGGTCCAACAGATTGTCTTGCAAACTGAGGGCCGGCCCCGCAGCGATATTGATACCGATGATCCCAACAAGGAAAAACAAGCTGTGTCTCCTGTGCACGATCCCGATGTAGCTCCCTTGGATATCAATGTTTCCAAATTGGTTCATTTGTTGGTTAAGGAGGAAGAGCTGACTCAAGCTCGCAAACGGGCGGATGAATTGGAAAAGGAGAACTTTGATATACAATCACGTTTGGCTAAAAAGGAGCAGGAATTGGATTTACGCATGCAGGAGAAGGAAGATCTGGAGACGAGTTTAACGCGCATGCGTGAGCGTTTGGAAAAAGAATCAGCCAATCACTCGCAAGCGGTGCAGAGAGCTCAAACGGCCGAAATGAAACTGGAGGATATGCAACACAAGCTGATGACCGAACAGCAGGAAAGGGCTAGACTTGAACGTTTGGTGACAGAAGGTAGCATACCAGATGACCAGAAAGTGGCGGGTCTTACAGGCTGCAATGGGCCGCCAGCGCCAGCCATGAAAGTTGTACCACCTCCACCGCCACCTATGATGGCAGCACCACCTCCGCCACCGCCCTGCCCGGGACCACCACCGCCACCTTGCCCAGGTCCACCACCGCCACCTTCGGCTATGGCTCCAACAAGTGGTAAAATTGAAATATTCCAATAAAGATAATAAAATGTCTGTAAAATTTCAATTTTTCATAGCTCCTCCTGCTCCCAAACCTGAAGTGCCGAAGAAAAATGTGCCACAACCTACAAATCCTTTGAAGAGTTTCAACTGGTCCAAGTTACCCGATGCCAAGGTGCAAGGTACCGTCTGGAGTGAATTAGATGAGTCCAAGTGGTATAACAACATCGAATTGGAATCCATTGATAAACTATTCTCGGCCTATCAAAAGAACGGAGTTACAGTAAGTTTTTGCGTCATAAATAAAATAAAAAATACGAGTTTATAACAAATTCCCCATTCACCAGGTCCCTGATGGCTCTATAGAAGATTTGCGCTTGATGGGCACTAAGCCACGTAACAAGATCTTATCGGTAATCGATGGCCGTCGGGCCCAAAATTGTACAATTCTCTTGAGTAAACTTAAAATGTCTGACGAAGAAATATCCAAGTAAGTTATCTATATCAGAAGTCGTCCTTAATGCTTTTATTATTTTTCCATTCCCATTCGATTATTTCAGAGCTATTCTTTCCATGGACTGTAATGAACAATTGGCCTTGGATATGGTTGAGCAATTGTTGAAATTTACCCCCTCCGCTGAGGAAAGAGCTTTATTGGATGAACATAGTGAAGATATCGAGTCATTGGCACGGGCCGATCGTTTCTTATACGAAATCTCAAAGTAGGTTTGTGGGGGAGGGGAAGGAACAAATGCACCCACTTCTAACTTTTAATTGTGATTTTGTGCTATTCAATATCTGATTTCTTTCTTAGGATTCCCCACTATGAACAACGTTTAAAGAGCCTACATTACAAGAAACGTTTCATGATCACCGTGAATGACCTGATACCTCGCATTACCAGTGTAATGGAAGCTTCGCGGGAGATTGCACGTTCCAGGCGTTTGAGAAAATTGTTGGAGTTAGTATTAGCTTTAGGTGAGTTCAAGAATTGCAAACACATCTTTATATTTCCTTCTATATGAAAAAAAGTGGCAGTACGAGTAAGATTTAAGAATTATTTGAAATTTTTATTATATCGGCCCGAAAGTAATTATTATTTCTGATTTTTATAATACCTCTCCAAACATAACAATTATTTTTTTTTAGTTTTTTTGTTGAAATATAAAAATCTCCCAAAGACTTTTATTTTTCGTAGGTATAAATACGAGTAGAAGTCTTTTGCTTCAGCAAGTACGCAATAGATTCTAAGTTTACACCAAATTAATTCAGGACTGGTTATTGCTTATTAGGATAAGTAGATTTGAATTCATATACGAGCATGGAATTATGGAAAAATTTCATATTGATAGTTGGAAAAAGAGAGTTTTAAGCGTATTTTGAGGGGTTGCAACAAAGTCATTATGACCTGCATTACTTGTGGTAAAGGGTACATAGGTTTAGGGCTGTTATAACACGTCAAACCAGGACAGCAAACCAGTTTTGAACCGAAGCACATTTTTTGTATGTGACCCCAACCTTGAACCCCCAAAAAAAATTATGAGCCTATCAAAAAACCGTGAACCATATAAAAACATTGGCTCTTTTCGTGATGGTTAGTTTTTATACGAACGTTGCCCTTTACAATATTTACGTTGCCATCGAAATTTCTTTGGGCAAAATAAAAAATTCCAAATATTGATGTAATGCAAAGTCGATTTATTGCAATTTTATGCTTTAATGCAAATGAAATTGTTTCCTAAAAGGTTCATAACAATTGATTA
The DNA here is from genome assembly GCA_019455685.1 of Philornis downsi. NCBI lineage: Eukaryota > Metazoa > Arthropoda > Insecta > Diptera > Muscidae > Philornis > Philornis downsi. Next base: position 4,448,269 of record JAHXMU010000129.1, on the reverse strand, counting down.
GCTCTCTTGGAGTTAGAACAAATATATTGCTTACAATTAGACCTGGTGTATCCATTCTATAAATATCTTTGATTTTGTTGAAATTTATGAAAACAGCTATGATTTTATTTTGAACCACCCTATTTGTAAAACTAAAATGTAAAGGCTAGATTTATTTAAATAAGCGGAAATTAAACTTAATTGGCATTCTTGAAAGACTTTCAGAACTTCAAATAACTAATACTTTAGAAAAGCTTTACATTCTTGAAATCTTAAATTATGGACATTGGTGATAACGCTAAATATTATTGAGGTGGCCTCAAAAGATAAACAATCAGATATCGATGGAGACGAATTGCAGAAGGTACTGCATACAGCCAGATTACAAACTAGTTGATTTAACATGAATATCATCAAATATTGGGAGAAAAAGAATTATACCTTACCTCATCTGTTAGAAATAGTTGATCAATCCAAATGTGTGTGTCGATTTTGGTTGATTCTCCAAAATATATCTTCCATCGGCAAGCGGCACGTGAATTTCATGCAAACCATGCGTTTTATTCGTTTACAATGAATTTAGCGATAGATTGCGGTTTTCTGCTTGTTTTTTGACAGAAAATTCCGGACTTAACTGTGAGCGTGCTTTTGCAGTACCTTTTCTGTACCAAATATCATGCTTTTAACCACAAGATTGCCGAATTAGGTAGAAGACTTTTATTTATTGATGCAACCAATAAATATCTTTTGAAGTTTTTTTATTTATTCACTCAAAAACTTAAATTTCAAAAAGTCATCATAAGAGTTATTCGAAGGCTGAACAAATAGAAATTAAAATAAATTTTATGTTTGTTTATATATAATAAAAGGTGATTTTTTAATCGTAGTTTTTTAAAAATCGAATAAAACGCTCAAATTTGCATCATATATTAACACTTTTTATTGGAATCGATAAATTGGTCTTTGCCATTTAATTATTAAAGATTCAATTCAATTTCATGTAAATGTTGTCCACGGCTCCGTCTCAAAATGTCCATTCGGAAGGTCCAAGTTTTCGTCACTTTTTCGAGCATTTCGGCCACGAATGTTATGTTACCCTGTAAGGCTTCAATAGTGTTCGGCTTGTCCACATAGACTAACGACTTGACATAACCCCACAAGAAATAATCAAGAGGCGTTAAATCGCAAGATCTTGGGGGGCAAATCGAGAGATAAGCTGCCCACCAAATTCATCCCTCAACATATCCATTGTTTCACCAGCAGTGTGGCATGTTGCACCGTCCTGATGAAACCACATGTCAACCAAGTTCAACTCAGTTAATTGGGGTAAAAAAAGCGCGTGTCATGGCCCGATATCGTTTGCCGTTGACGGTAGCGAACCGATGATGCCACCAGTCCATAAACCACACCAGACTGTCGTTTTTTCGGGATGCATCGGTAATTCATGTATGGCATGTGGCTGTTCATCACTCCAGATGCGACAGTTTTGCCTGTGTACGTATCCGTTCAGCCAGAAATGAGCCTCATCGCTGAACGCAATTTTTCGATAAAACAACGGATCTCCAATAAGCTTTCGTAAGGCCCATCCGCCAAAAATTAGACGTTGTGGTAGGTCATTCGTCATTCCATGATGAAATGGCGGAGTATACTTTCACTTTGACAAATAACGTTTGGACGCCATTACCAACCAGAGCTGCCAACTTAAAAAACTTAAATCTTAAAAAATCACCCTAAACAAATGAAAGATAGCTTTTATTCCTTTATTTATTAAAATCCAAAAATACAACTTCATTGCGAAGTAAAGTACATGGGAGGTCATAGGCAATGTTTTGCTAATAATGCTAAAGGAAATCAATAGTGGATGGAAGATTTTCTTTAGAAATAATATATTAAGAGGAATGATATAAAAAAGGGAGCATTGTTTGAAGGTACTTTACCTGTTTTGAGATTTCATAAAAGAATTATATACCGAGGTCAAATCAAAGGCAAAGAACAAAGAAAACTATCCACTTTCGAGTACAATTATCCTGTATAATTGAGTCGAAATGTGTATTGTCCAAATATTCGGAATATTATTGCATAGTTAACAGATTTCCATGTTTGATTTTATAGCAAGAAGAATTTAATGATGTATTTCTTAAAATCCTATCTGCAAAGACAGTTTTCTTAATAAAATCAGGGTTTGTAAAGAAGATAAGGAACCGAATGTTTCAAGGGAATTATATGCCATCCAAGATAGTATTTGTAAACAGTTATCCTTTCACATAAAGAATTTCTTTTTGGGTACTTCTGTCTTTGAAGCAAATCGTTAGAAACAAACGTAATTATTTCCAAATGAAAGTCGTTCCGAAAACAATAAAATTCGTTCCAAATAGCTTGAATTGGATGTTTTATATTCTATTGGATAACTCGAAATTGTCTTCAAAATTTTATATTAATTTTTGATAAGTGCATCGACCAGAAAAACGGGCAGTCTGCTTCTCAAAGCACAGTCTCCTATTGAAAACTAATTTAGATCTAAATAATAATTCTCGATAATATTTCTGAACTGTAAATAGTTTCTTCAGAAATTTACTAACTACATTTTCTTGAAGAAACATCATCAAATGACAATTTTCTTATAGAGAATGTTCCTTGTTACTGATTAATAAATTCTAAAAGATTTTTTCCTACTTTTATATATATATAAATTCTTCTCAATTCTAGGTAACTACATGAATCGCGGCGCCCGTGGTAATGCCTCTGGCTTCCGTTTGGCCTCCCTTAATCGCTTGGCCGATACCAAATCCAGCGCTGCCAAAGGCACAACCCTGCTTCATTTCTTGGTTCAGGTCATCGATAAGAAATTCAAAGATCTTCTCAAGCTCGAAGAGGATATACCCCATGTTCGGGAGGCCTCCAAGGTTTCGTTAGGAGAGATGGACAAAGACATACAAATGTTGCGCACCGGCTTGGCCGATGTTGCGCGTGAAATTGAATTCCATCGCTCGTCGGGACCCGCCCAACAGGGCGATCGTTTCCTGCCTGTCATGCGTGAATTCCATGCACAAGCCTCGGTACGATTTGCTGAATTGGAAGATAAATTCCAAGACATGAAGACAAGATTCGATCGCGCTGTCCGTCTATTCGGTGAGGACGGTTCCGTACTGCAGCCCGATGAATTCTTTGGCATTTTCGATACTTTCCTAACTGCCTTCGGCGAGGCCAAGCAGGATAACGAGAATTTGCGTAAGCGCCAAGAGGAGGAAGAAAAACGGGCCAAACAGGAAGCCGAATTGAAGAAACGTACAATAGAGAGAAAGAGTAAGGAGGGCTTAATGTCTTCGGTGGCTAGAAATTTGGGTTTGAAATCATCGAATGGCCCCACAAGCCCTGCTAAAGGGGACAACAAGGGCGAATTTGATGATCTAATTTCCGCCTTGAGAACGGGTGACGTTTTCGGTGAAGATATGGCGAAATTTAAGAGGTCTCGCAAGACCAGGCTTAGTAATGGTAGCACTTCACCACCGCGTCATGGCTTGCATCGAGAGGAGAGCAGAGAGAGAACAGTGCGAAGGCAATGAGTGTAAGGAGAGTGAAACGAAACCATTAAATAAGAGAGAAGCAAAGTTAGAAGAGTAAATTATACAAGTATAATGTTTGTAAAATCCAGGATCACTTACTTTGCTTTTAAATATTATTATAACATTTGTTAAATGATTGTATAAATATTAATAATTATATTTGTAATTATGAAATTACTTTAAACAATTTATATTAGATTTCTACTTAAGTAAAACTAAAACTTGTGAATGAATTTGTTCTTTTTAAAAAACAACAATAACAACAAACAAGAAAGCATCAAACCAAAATTATTTAAAAATATTTATCTCTTAATGACGCAAATCCACAACATTTTTTGTATTATTATTACACAATTAGTTATAATTTAAGAAAGAATTAAAAAATTAATGGAAAAACCGCAATTGTTTGTATTTTTGCTGTTTTGTTTGAAATAAAGGAAGAGAGTAAAAATTTTTATGTAGAGAAAACAAACAAACTAACAGCAAATTAAAAAATCGAAATTAATTTGTATATTTAATGATGTTAAGCCTATGAATCATGAGGAAATTATAATAGTAACAAATAAGAATAAAATGAAAAACAAATAAAACGACTCCATACTAAAAAATTAGGAATTTTGTTATTATTTAGATGGCGGCGATAAGAATAAAAGAAATTTCTAGTACTGCACTTAAGAGAGACAAGGGAAGAATTTCGCATTGAGTGAATTTGCAGTCAACACGTCGAAAGTACCCTCAATAACGAAAAATACGTTTGTTCTGGCCAGAGTACGCATTTTGTGAGCAATGGGTAACCCATTCACAAAATGAGTAACCCATACACATCGCCGTGGGAAATGAGAAACGGTCGCTTACACACTACCCATGAGAAATGAGAAAAGGCAAGTGCACACCACACATGACGGTATTTAACTGCCCGAGAACACAACTCACTACTCATGGGAAATATATAACTGGTGCTTACACATTACAATCTACCCATAGAAAATGGGTACGAGTCGTGGATAGTATCCCCCGTATATATTTCTCATGAGTAATGTGCAAATTTGGATAACCCATTGGTATTGCAGGCTCATTTTTGTTTTAAAAGAAAAATTTTAGCATTTTTTGTTTTTTAATTTTTTGATGGTATATAATATATATATATATATTATATATTTCATTTTATTTTTCAATGTATGGTGTGATTATTTTGGCAAATTATCTTTAAAATGTTAAAAGTGTTGTTTCAGCTTTTTTCTAACAAAGTGAAATGAATAATTGCAATTAAAGCTATACTTTTGAATTGTAGTAGAAGAACTTAATCCAGGGGGATTAAATTGAAGAAGTTTGTTCCTTTAGTTTTCTCCGTTTTACATGCTTCTGCGATTTATATCGCTAGAATGTCTTTTTTTAATATTGTACCGAAATAACCAGTAAGGTTTGTATTCAATTGGAGAACTCGAAAATATTTTGAACAATTTGTTATTTTTTGATCTCGGCATTACCTGGCCAGAAAACGAAACTGACTCCATCGCATTTCTAGTTTAAGCCGTTTCCATTGCTAAGGAACAATATTTTCAGACGCAGTTTTTACATAAATTTTTGTAGAGTACTGTTTTCTGAACGCAATCTTCTTTCAAATCTTCCTACAAAAATTCACTTCAAAGTTTTCTTATTTAGCTTTCTCATCGCCCAGAAATGTACCTTTAAAAACGAACTTCGAATACAGAAAACATGTTTCTGAATAGGAAATTCTTCCGGAAAATATATCTCATGCGTAGTTAACCATTAATAAAAACTATCATCAGGCACCGTTCCTCAGCAAAAAGGATCCTTCTAGCAATGGTATCTTCGAGTGGACGTTTTTACTGTCATCGTATTTTTACATACATCGGTAATTGATGACCTTGGCCAGTATTCTCTACATGAAGAAAACTGATTTTGAATGCGTTTTAATGAGCAAAATTATGCAACTTACTTAACACTTTATGTAACTAAACAAAATTGCGTAAACATTTTTTATGGCAGCACTTGGTACCAAAAAGTGTCAAAGTCCAACCTATAATATAATGAGTGTCGTCATGTTTTACAACATTTAAAAAAAAAGTATTATTTTAGCTATGCCATTCTCATTCATAAAAGCCTAAAGCAAATAGTTGATTCATTTGCAGGTACTTAAAAAGAAAAACATTTTATCTTTATACCAAAATGTCATTCGTTTCCTTTAAGTTTAAACATCATTAATTTGAAATGCAGTGCAACGGGCCGTTTTAGAAGCAGCCACGATTGTTTTAAAAATGACCCACTCTGAGGTTCTGATTTTTTATGATGCAAAATTCTGCTCTCTGGGTGCGTTCGAGCATTTCTTCCTACGTGATTAGTTTTTACTTCCAATTTCTTAACCGCAGCCAACTTGCTAATGTAGACTTTGGAGTTAACATTGTTTCAATATTTCAAACCGGAGTTACGAGGGCGGTCCCAAAACTCACCTACAAGGCGTATAGATGGTGTCAGTAGTTTGAAGAAAATTATTTTGGTGAAAAATGGTAACCATAACAAACATATGTTGTAAGTTTCAAGGCGCCTCGTTGTTTTGCTTTATTTGAGCCATCAGAAGTAAACGATCTCAGTGAATTTATGGAAACATGGAAAAAATTAGACACCGTTATGTAATTCAATATTTCCATTTGAAAGGTCTCAGTCTGGGGGAGTTTGCTCCTTCGTTTGCGACTGTAAAATATTGGATAGCAGAGTTTAAACGAGGCCGTATGAGCTGACAAGACGAACACCATACTGGTCTACCAACTGAGGTGTCTATGACACCAGACATGGTTAAGAAAATCCACAAAATAGTATTGGATGATCGTCGGCCATCAACGGCGAATATTATGCTAATTTATTGGGGAGCGTTTAGGTGATGAAGTTATGGAAAAAAGGCCGCAATTGACGAAAAAGAAAGCGTTGTTTCATCAAAACAATGCCCAATTTCACATATCCACTGTTGCGATGGCCCAACTTAATGAATTGAAATTCGAATTACTTCATCACACAACTTATTCGCCAGATTTAGCTCGCTCCCCCGGACTATTTTCTATTTCCAAACTTGAAAAAAATGGCTCGGTGGTAAAAGGTCTGCCAACAATGAAGAGGTGGAGTCTGCGGTTAATGGCTATTTTAAGGGGGGTTGACAGTTCTTACTATAAACAGGGTATAGAAACTATTGAATATCGCTGGAAAAAGGTAAAAGCTGATTATGTTGAATAATAAATAAATAAATTGTTCCCAAATTTTGTATGTCTTCTTTCTTAGGTCGGCTAGTTTTGGGACAGCCCTTGTATTTCACACTGTGACTGGCGTTTTGCTAAACCATTTTCTCAAAAAGTTCACGATGAAAACTGTTTTTCATGAAAACATAGAGCAGAATGCGTACGCAGCCAAACTTGTGTAAGTGGAAACTCCATAAGTGATTTTTCCGGCCCCTTCTCCATGGGCACAAAAATGCTCCTTAAGTGATTTTTAAAACCCATATAAGCGGACATAATTTTATATAAGTTTACCTCAACAAGTGAAATTTTGTTCCTCTTTGCCTCTACAAGTGGATTTGTTTTCATTTTTCTTGAGACTAGTGTTAATATGAACAAATAATACTTTCGATATAAAAGAAGTAGTTTATATGTACTTCTTTTATATCGATGTACATTAATCTAGTATGACATGCTTGTATTTGTATACAGAAAAAATAAAAGTTTCTTTACTACGTATTGAGAATTCAAATGGAACAATTCGAATCGTTTTTCCTTTTCAATACTTTGTGCCTCAGTCATTTTTACGTCTAAACAGGGTAAATGAAAACGCATTAAAAAAAAAAATAAATAAATAAAAGCTTTAAATTACGGAACATCTTCTGTTATATTTTCCTCTTAAAATTTCCTAGCTTAAATTTTCAGTTTGTGAATTAGTAAATAAGAAATTAAGAATTGTTTCACTATTTTAAATTGTAGTAATATAACAACATTTATTTTAAATAAAGCTTTGTTTTTTTCATTCAAAGCGGAGTATCATTACAAGTATTTTTAGTGGATATAAAATTATTCTTTGAGAGAGGATCCACCTGAAAATTGGAAACCCACTTAAGAGAAATATATATTTTCTAAACTCTATAACTTAAACCTCTTTATAATTGGAATAAAAAGCTCGGTACCTTGAAGGCTTCACATATCCAGGTTTGACTGTTCTAGTTATTTTCCAGCTAGAAAACATCAATCAGATAAGGAAAAATATAGTAAAATCAATTTTTCACCTGAACGATCTTACTATGGATCTGTAAAGGAAAAAGTGTAAAGATGAGATATCACATGACCACTAGTTTATTAATTCGAAGTTTGAACTTAACTGTAAAGCATGAAATTAAACGCATAAATTAATTGTTCATTGGATTATTTCACGTGTTTGGGCTACAGAGACTTTAATCAGTTTCCAGTTGATGATATTTCAAGCAATACTGAACAAAAAACCAAGATAGTTTGAAAGTTGGGCTTTTTGATCTGTCATGAAATCCTTACTGAAAAAAGTACCTCTAAAATAATCAGCCTCTACAATTTTTCTAAATATATAGCATACCTTAGGGCTTTATTTTAAATTGTTTAATATACGATATAAAAACGCTTTAAAATAAGCTTTTCATAACAGTTTTTATAAGATTGTATCTAAAAATGTTATTCATAAATCAAAAAACCTTTATGAAATGCTCTATAAGATTGTCTATTAAACGTTTAGTTGTTATCAAAATTGTTAAAAAATCGTCATCAACAAATTGTTTGTTTACCTGATAAAAAGTAAGTAATCAAAACAATGAAGCAGCTTTTCATTATTCGATTTTTATGTCCGATTATTTAAAAGGATTTATTGGAAATTATAATTTTTTCCCATATATTTTGAAAAATTATTATTCATTGTTACAGTTTTTAAATATTTCATTCCTCTATTGTTTGATATGATTATTCTATAAATTTGAATATTCGGCAAACCGGTCTTGTCTACCTTGTTTGTGTCATTATAGTCGGTTTAAATTACACATTAAAATAGTGTTGGAAATGATAAAAACGTAACTAAAATTTGTTTTTATCCAATAGTTAAAGTACTTTTTATGAATACGTTTTTATGAATCCTTCAATAACAAAACGCTCTTTTAAATCCATTTATCAATAAGACCCATAAAATGTAAAAAAATCAATTATTGAGATTTCTACAAGCTTTTGAAAAATAAAAGCAGTAAAAAAATTTCGTTTGCAATTGATTCTAGGCTTTGTCATTGTATTAAATAATGTTTTTATAAGTAACTAGCGCGACGTACAGGTGATAGTATTTTCCTTCACTTGCTATGTTATCAATAACATTGGCATCACTGTAATGGCACCATTTTAATATTTTTGCTACTTAAAATATCGGCTACATGTTTTGTATCAATATTTTGAAAAGATATATATGGTTGTTAACGATGCAAATTTTTAGTATTTGCTGCTAATATTTCTGGCACTTAACTGACAGTTCTATGATCAAAGTTGAATATGTACTGTTAACATTAAACTTATTCTCAAGGTAGAAAATTTAACTTCTGTGTGGATTTGCAAGCGTTTTAGAAAAAAAATCCTGGAAAAGGGAAGTTGAAATTTTGATCAATCAGCGTCTGAACGTCAACATTCCTTAAAAAATACAAACTTCTTTTCTGATCAATACCTCGAGCGCAGTCTTCGCTATTCAGTTAAGGCTCAATATAATTTGCAAGAAAGCACAAAACTGTTTTATTTTTCCAAATTAACAAGGTATGTAGCAACTTGGAGATAAAACCTTTTCCTCAAGAATATCTAAACCTCTTCAGATGTCTAAATCATAATAGAAATATTTAAAACTACTTAGATCTCGAACATTGGTTCTTCGAGCCAAAAAGGAGACGGACATCAAAGGTATTTGGATTTGCCCATACATGGAAAGTTGCAGTATAGGAAAAGCATTAGTCGCCAAAGCCCTAGTAAGTCGCATTCAAACATAAGATCAGAAGTCAGTCATCGCAGCCCACACACTATTTATAATCGTACACAGAAGCTTTACTATTTATTTATTTTTTATTTTAATAATAATGATTATTTATTGTTTTATTTATTAGTCACAAAATAATGATTATATTCCGAGTTTTATGTTTTATTTAAAAAAGTTAAACTTATTTCGTGAGTCGTCCTATCAAAAAATAACGATTATTTTTGAATATATTTGATTTGATTACATTTGAGTTTTATTTTTTTGGTCGAAATATTTATTTGTTAAATTTCATAACATTCTCATTAATAAAACTAATGTGATTTTTTTCACTTTTATTAAAATTAATAAATTTAAATTTATGTATACTCGTGTGTGTTCGAGGCGGATTATGGCAAACAGCATCTGATACTGTAAATTTGTATTATTCATATCTTATATGCCAAAATACTTTTACCGCATAAGAGGCACGATTATATCATCCTGGAATAAAATTCGAATAGACGCTGAATCACTCTCGTCGCCATAGTCATTTTGTCTGTCCCACAATTGTGAACACTGTATAGTTAAGGAACAAAAGTGGGAACTCATGTTTTAATATATTCTTGAGAATTGGAGATATCGACCTGATATTGTGTAGGCTTATGCTCGAAGTGGGTGGGGATTATAGATTCTGGATGCTATATTTGCCTCTAGGTTTGGATTACGTTTTGTACATATCTTCTTCTTCTTCTTAGGTGGCGACTGGAATATATATCCTTATCTATTATACGCCGGCCGTAGAAAATAATTCCAAGTGCTCCGATCTTCTGCGCTTCTTCTCCAATTCGTCACACCAAGCTTCAACAGTATTTCAAAAACCTGATCTTTCCAACGGAGTTTTGGTCGCCCTCTTCTTCGCCGTCTATCGAGTTCGTTATCGAAAACTTTCCGTGCCGGAGCACTTGGGTCCATCCGCACAACATGACCAAGACAATGCAATCGTTGTATATTAATGCGTTTGACCACGTCGATGTCGGCTTATAGCTCATACAGCTCATTGTTCATACGACGCTGATACTCTCCGTTAACGATTACGGGTCTATATATTTTCCGGAGTATTTTCCTTTCGAAAACTGCCAATACTGATTCATCCGCTTGCGTCATACCCCAGGATTCTGCGCCATATAAGAAGACACGTAGAACCAACGTCTGGTACAGTCGGATTGGTGTTTGTCGAAAGAGGGCTTTATCATATATATTTGTACATATAGCCTGGTAGAATTCATTAATAATCAGGAAAGAAATAGGTCATGATTTGATATAGCAAATTCTTCCAAAGCTTCATCGTAACAGTATGGACAGCATACAAATCTGCTTATAATTAACGCAATGTGTGTTACGTTACAGTGCATTTTCTAGTATCTCTTAAATTCGTATATTTTATTTGCTACAATAGGACCAGCGAATAAAAATGGACAACATTGATGTAACCTTCTGGTAACTCCCATATAAATTGGTAAATTTTCCGAAATTTTTTCTTTCTTTTTCTTGGTAATCCCTAATTTGTAGACTGCCATAGCCTATATTTTAATCAATTGTCTCTGTTTGGTATAATTCGCTGTAAAACTTGGGAAAAATCGATCAAGCATTCTTGTCTTAATATCTTTTAGCATTTTGCATCTAGCTTTTGTACTAAATTCAGTTAAATTTGGTATGTATGTATATGTTTTGCGAATAAGTTTTGAGCCTGAAGATATGGAGCATTTCCAAAAATCTTTCTGGTGCCTTCCATACAAATTGACCAAACAATCGAAATTTAATTTCTTCCGGAGTAATCCCGAATTCGTAGACTGCAGTTACTTACATTTTTATTAATTGCACTGCATTACAATGACTGGTAGCTTTAAAAAAATTATAATTCATATATTTCATTCGATTGCGCTAAGTTTAATATGATTTAGGAGGTATTATTTATTAAACTTAAATCGGTGCATGAAGATAAATTGCTGTCCTTTCTGGAGCTCTTAGCCTTTTACGTCAACGTAAAAGGCCATTGTACTGGTTTAAATCCTTTTTTTAAGCATAAACAGTACGAAAAGAATCCTCTAATAAACTGCGTAAAAATCTCTGCTTACAATGATGAACTGCACTTTGAATGAATTGACTACTTTCCCCCTGTGTAAGGAAGGAATTAGTGTAATTCAATTACTGACCAAAATGTAGCATTATTGAAAACTTTACCGGTTCCATAATATGGAATTAATATACATAGCCGAAAATATACCCCTAGAAAGTTTACACATTTTGATTTGCAAACATTTCCAACATTTTACCTTCAGCCAACACTGGGAACATAAACAATCATTCACGTTTTGCAATGTAAAAGCGATTTTTTTTAGTTTTATAAATTAGTAATATTATAAATATTTATAATTATAAATATAATATATACATATATATTATATAAACCTTTTTTCGCTTTTATATTGCAAAACATTAATGATTGTTTATGTTCTCGGTGCAAATCAAATTATAAATTAGTAATATTATAAATATTTATAATTATAAATATTTATAATTATATTATAATACTCATTTTTAAAACTTAACAAACTATTTTATTTCGGACAACTAACAGTTGTTCTGATTGAAAAAAAGACTCAAGAAATAATAAATAAGTCTCTTTTTCGAAGCAAAAAATAAAACTTATGGCACAATCATTTAAGTGCAATTTTTCAATAAAACTTATAAACGATCCCTAGTAAAATTACGATTTTGAATTTCAAAAAGTGCTTGGTGCTGCATCGGAATTTAAAAAAAAAATAAGTGGGTATATAGGCTTAATTCAATTTTAATTAAGTTTTAGTTTAATTCTAATGTTTCACTTTCTGGATTATTTTTCACTTCAACTTAATGTCGAAATATCCATTAAACTTTTATATATTTTTTTGTTACATTTTTTGTTGTTCAGTGTAAAGACAAGTTAAACGTCGACGATGTGACATATTAAGTATTTAAACATTATTTAAAACAAGATTATTTTTTACAATTATTTACATCATTGTCACGGTATAACTCGAAAACCAAATGCATTTAATTGAATTTCGTTGGGTGTACTACCGGTTTTTTTTTTCGCAAAAACTAAGCTCGCGCATGTAAAACGCCGACAACAATTTGCATTAAATAACTGTACCATGTAATGGGAAAACGAAGTACACCATTGAATTTAGAACAACCGAAATGTATTAACATGAACGTCATAACTGTTGTAACTTACATTTCCTCAAGTTTTGGAATGTATTTGAATTTCTCATAAAATTTTATTTTAAAAATATTAATATTAATATATTTCGAAGTGCGTCCGCTTAAAAGGTATATAATAATAGTATCGAAATAATAGCATCGAAAATAGAATGGTGTGAAATACAAATAAAAACCATATTGATAGATATGACAGATTTGATAGATGATTTGATAGATATTTTATATATTTTATATATATATTTTATTATATATATATTTTATTATATATTTTATATTTTATTATTATTATGTTATATTATATATTTTATTTGATGTTTTATAGTTTATTTAATTTTTTAAATTCACTCAGTCGGCGTGGAATTCATTACAACACCGAAAACGATATTTTTCGGACAAATAGCCACGGGTATCGTAAAAAACTGATTTCCCTAGGATAACCATAGTATTAAGTTTTATACCTGACTTTATTGGGTAGAGCCCTACAAGGCTTCACTTCGAAATCTTTTAAATGTTCTACGGAGTTTTCCCTTCTAATTCGTCATTTAAGCAAATAACATTTCAGACATAGATTCATTTAGCATGCAAAAAAAAATAACTTTATTTCTTACAAAGTTCATACTGTTTTATTAAGTTCCTATAAAGTTTGGCCACTTTTGACTGCTGCTGGCACAAAACACCACCTCCTCTTACCAGCTGATGATGTTGACGATTAATATCACCCACACAAATCCAATTCGATGATGAAGGCAAACGCCAACGCCAAAATTTTAAACCTACACTTTGAGAAACCGCCCACTTGGAATGGTCTTCAGTGGTTTTGAAATCAATGCCCAAGTCTTGATAGTTTATCTCCTGAATGTTGTAAACATTGTCATAAAGCGAGCAATTGGAAGCCAAATTGCCAGCGCCATTGCGCCAGGTTTCCACCAAAAGATTTGTGTCCAATACCGGTGCAACCAAATCCGCATACAGTTCACAGTTAAATTTATCAGATTTAGCAAAGGATGTAAAAGTTCGACCCTCTAGAGTCAGTAAATCCAAGACATTACTAAAGGGTGACTGTTTAATCCATTCTTTTGCTATGGCTTTCTCCAGATGGGGGAATTTGCCTGACAATGTCGCCGGTACTCTATTGTAGTAAATACTGGGCTCATTGTACTGCAGCTGTTCGCCCACCTTTTCTATTTCAGCGGCTGGCAGGGAGACGCAAAGAAAGCTTTGACCGTAATGAGCTCCCGTAGAGGGATAGTCATACTTTGGTATGGAGGGGTATTTAGGCACCGAATGTATAAGCCATAAACCCGTTACGCCATCGGTAGCAACAACGCCTTTGGTGTGACCTCCAGTAAGTATTACCGAACCGTTCGGAAACTCATCGTTGTAGGCTAAAAGCAACACCAAAGGATTGGTAAATACAGGCTCCAAAGTTAGGGCAGGTATAGAAGAGGACTCGTTGATTAGAACCGTAGACATTTGCCAATCCTCATAAGATTTACTGGTCAAATACAAATAATGCAAGCCAGAATTATGCGATGATGAGTAATGCTTGGGCAACTTGTAAAGATAAAACCTAAAGAAACATGATATATATTCAAGTATCTAATTTGTGTGCTAATTAACTCTAGGTATTTACCAGTCTACACTGTCGCCCGTTTCATCCTTACATGACACTTGATCCTGTGTTCCCCCTAGTATGAAGGCAGGTATTAGAAATAAACAAAAATATAGTGTTATATTTCTGAAAACCATTGTTTCCTTTTCAGTGTTTGAGAAACAACTCCTACTCTATCCAATTTCAAAACTACACTGAATTGTGATAGCAAACATAAATGGTGATTAAGGATTGAGTAGAAGCGCTCAAAAACAAATTCACAAGAATTCGTTTCAAACAAAAGCAAGAACAAAAAATTTGAAAAGAAAGGAAAAGAAACTTAAGAAGCAATCATATCTTTGGCAGTGGCGCGGTTTGGGTGGGGGGAATTTGAAATTCAAGGAACTGAAATGTATGAATTAGGGGCAAAACGTTCAATAATTAAGCAATCCATACTGTCACCGCCCATGGCGGAATGGTTAGTTAGTATACCTCAATATCGTACGTATCAAAATGGGTTCTTCATATCGAGGCGCTAACACATCAAGTAATCAATAACCTAAATAGTCATTAAGCTGTGGTTCGCTTTCAGCGAATCGAAAATTTGATTGTGTATGACAAGCTCTCCTACATAGCATTGAAGGGACGCAATAGAAGTTGTTATTGTTTTTATACTGTCATACGAGGACGGTCCTAAAACTAGCCGACCTAGCAAAGAAGACACAAAAAAGGTGAGAAAAATGTTTCTTATGTTTCAACATAATATCCTTTTAGCTGGATACACTTATTCCAGCGATATTCTATAGCTTCTATACCCTGTTTATAGTAAGAACTGTCAAATTCCTTAAAATAGCCATCAACCATTTTCATTGTTGGCAAATCTTTTCACACCCAGCCATTTTTTCAAACAAAGAAAAGAAAATAGTCCGAGAGAGCTAAATCTGACGAATAGGATGTGTGATGAAGCAATTTGCACTTTAATTCGTTAATTTTGACCATCGTAACAGTGGATATGTGAACTGGAGCATTGTATTGATGAAACAACACATTCTTTTTCACTAAATGTGATCTTTTACCTTAATTGCATTACCTGGGCGCTGCAATAAATTAGTCTAATAATTCTGAAGATAATTAATAAAAACAGTCCCATGCTCATCCCAAAATACAGACGCCATGACCTTGCCTGCAGATAAAACCGTCTTCGCCTTCTTTTGAACACGATTTTCCCATTCCAGCCCACTGCTTCAACTGTTCCTTTGCCTCAGGTGTGAAGTGCTGGACCCATGACTCCTCCATAGTTATAAATTGACGCAAAAATTCGGTTTTATTGCGGTGAAACACTCTACTGAAACATCTTCAAGACGCTGTTTCTGCTCTACTGAAAACAAGCGCAATACCCATCTATCGCACGGCTTTCTCACCTTCAAATCTTCGGTTAATATAATATATAGCTCACGCACCTTCAGCCGACCATCTTCCAAAAACATTTTGTGGATTTTCTTAGCCGTGTCTGACGGTGGAAACCTCAATTGGTCGACCACTACCGTGTTCGCCTTGACAGCTCGTACGACCTCGTTTAAACTGTGCTTTCCAATGTTTTACAGTCGCAAACGAAGGAGTAGACTCTAGTTGGGAGTAGAATCTAGCTCGGCTTTGATATTGGTTGGACTGAGACCTTTTAAATGAAAATATTGAATTACATGGCGTTGACTAATTTTTTCCATGTTTATAATCGATTTTATAAACATCGTTTACTTTTGATGGCTCGAACAAAAATACTAAACAAAGTGGCGCCTTAAAACTTAAAGCATATGTTTTATAAGGCTGCCACTTTTCAAAAAAATAATTATTTTTTTCAAGTTGCAGGCGTCATCTGTACGTCAGGTCGCCTAGTTTTGGGATAGC
This sequence comes from Philornis downsi, assembly GCA_019455685.1. Classification (NCBI taxonomy): domain Eukaryota; kingdom Metazoa; phylum Arthropoda; class Insecta; order Diptera; family Muscidae; genus Philornis; species Philornis downsi. Next base: position 4,431,970 of record JAHXMU010000129.1, on the reverse strand, counting down.
CCTCGTACTTTTCTCGCCATGCTCCCAAGCATTCTTGTATTCCTATTCTTAATGTAAACTGATCGTGTGATAAGGCCAAGGCCCAACAATACGATAGATGTATCAACAGCCCTCATAAGAATTGACGAATTTGTTATTCTTCGAAAAGCGAACTACGTGAGTGTTGATGCCAAGCACCGAACACATGATGAGTTAGGCCACAGACAATATAAATGCCTATACAAACCATATGCTGCTCTTCTTAGATCGGGTTACGCGAGTGGGGAGCACAGAAACAGACATTTAAACAGGACGCTCCTGATCAAAATTAACTTCCCAGCAAAAATATTCATACTGGCAATTTCCATTGATATTTCGACCGTCAGGTTACACAAGGTCAAGGGCAGAAAAGGAAAATGATTATCAACATCACAAAACCACATTGAACCAAAAAAACTGCTACTGGATGCAAGATAAAGTAAGAAGAAAATCAGCGCAACACAAATCCTCAATCCAAATTATTTAATCTTTAAAAGGAAAAAAAATTCAAATTGAAATGTTGGCATGATAGTCGGATTGAATGCCTGAACGAATTACGACAAATATGTCAGTCTAAAAACTTATAAACTTCAATTTTCTATTTTAACTTTCATGTTCTCTAGTACACCACTGGCTTAAAAATCTCTACAGACCCATATATACATATAGTCTTCCAATCACAACTAGTTTATAGTCAGTTTGAACTGGTTTATAGCTAGTTAAAGGAGGAGATGTGATCCCCTAATTCCTCAAACTTATGGCATCGCAATGCTCTGTCGTGATAAATAACTAATTACAAACTAGTAATTTTTACAGGAGAGTTAGGTTCCGATTCGAATAATAATTGTTCCTTCTTCAAATCATCACATCAATTGTCAATTACATTTCAAAAGCCTGGTTCTGCCGAAGTGGTTTTAGACGCTCTCTTCTGCGGCGTTCATCGAGTTCCATGCACATAACTTTTATGCTGAAGGTTTTGTTTCATCCGGGCTACACGGAGCAGTCAATGCAATCGTCGTATTTTAATGCGCTTTGCCACATCAATGTCAATAAATCCATATATTTTACGCACAATTTCCCTCTCAAAAACTCCAACTGATGCATTATTTTGCATCATACTTGGATTCTTGTTCGTCGGGAGAGACAATATTTAGGCAGACATTAATAAATCATCCAGTCCCGTTATATTTATGCAGCTCCTGAACAAGATTCATTGTCTGTCGAAACTAAAACTTGGTTTTGTCTTCATTTATCACCAGACTCACTTTTGCTGACTCCTTCTCAATGCTTGAGAAAGCTGAAGTAACATCTCGCTTTGGCCAAAGCTTTATACAATATTTGACATATTGGGTTGTCATTACAGTTGTTGAAAATTTCAATCCATTCTTTTGACTTTCTTTAAGGTTTGCCGTAGTGTGAATGTTTTATCATTTGAGGTAAAAGCTACCAGATATAAAACCACTCTGATAATGTCCAATCATGTCAGATAACATAAGTTTCAGGCTTGCACAAGTCACGCTATACAGAACCTATAATCCATGGGTAAAAGGCTGATGCCGGGAAACTTGATACTAACACTTGAATAAACCCATTTTTGAACACGGGACGTATTCGTATAACCTTAAATTCTAATAATATTTTCTATTATTATATTATAACTAATTTGTACGATATTTATTGTAAGTTCATCTAAGTTATTGTCCCAGTGCCTAGAGATTATTATTGGGACAAGTCGACAAATAATATTTATTACTGTAGAAATACATAATTTAATTAATTTAAAATAAAGTCGTTATAAATTACGTTGTTAATTAATCAAAAATGTATATAATCAATTATTGCTAATATAAAGGAATATTACAGAAGCATTTCAATAGAATCATTTAAATATTTCGGCATGACAGCTTAAAATTTGAAATTCTGAACATATGCTTTATCTCATTTAGGAGATGATCGTATGCTTTACTACTAGTATAATCAATGCGTTGTTTTGTTTTCTATAGGGTAGCGCATAAGTAACGTTAACGGCGACTATATTAAATGCGTTCTTGTGCATCATTTGGTTTTAACTCGTGAATCAATTGCATCTTATATGGGAAAAGATGTAACATATGTAAAATTCTTTGCAAAGGCCGCCTAGACATCTCTAACTGCTGAGAACGCCGCCCGGTGGAAGTTTCGAGATTTTCCTCAATACTTGCTTGCACTCGAGCAATGGTCACTTCATTTCAAACTGCACGAGGTCTTTCAGCACAGACAGCCCCTTGTTGCCCAAAACGCTGAACCAAATGGTAAATTGTTGGAGCGCTAGGAGCATTTCGAACATGAAAGAAATCTCGATATGATCTGAATAATCGAATGTTGAGTTTCAAAGTAAAATTTGTTTCTTTGTTCTGTGCTGAGCTTTTCCATCGTAAATTTCCCCAGTATTAGAGCGACATAAACAAAAAATGTATTCACTGATCAAATCTTAACGTTCCTTATGCCCCACCCTATACAATCTACATGAAGGAATTCTTAAATTTGTTCTATTTCTTGTATTGAAAGTGGTCTGATTCTGTGAAAATGAAACTGTATCCAATATAGTTAATACGTTTAAATATAAACAACAAGGCTTGGCATGTGTCTAAACAATAGAGGGATAAAAAGTTCGGATTATATCCTTGAACAGTAGAAAATTGTGAACGATTTGAAAAATTTAAATTATGAACGATTTTTAAAGCTTTGTACTGAAGTGACTTTAATGAACCATTCTTATTATATGCATACGCAACGGCCAAATAATTAAAATGAGATTGTATCAAAGACTGTTATGTCATTAGCTTTGATTTTACTTTCAGTTTATATTTTAGTTTATTTTAGTTTACATAAAATACAAACTGAATGAGCCACTTTCTTCTTTAAATAATTGATGTGTAAATCCCAGAATAAATTGTTTTGTAAAATAAATAGTTAAATAAAATAAAATAAATAGCACCCAAGTACTTTACATAGCTTGTTTCTTCTATATATGTACAAGTACCATTAATACCAGATCTAAAATTACCTGGAACTCGAATTGGAACTGAAGCCTAAAGCGAATTACTGTAGTTTTATTCGGATTAAACAATAAACCATGCAAATTTGTAAATTAAAATATTGAAACAGCATTTTACTGTTAATCCAAAATTATAAGGGTAAAACAAGTAAACATCGTCTGCAAACATATATATTTTGTCATCTAAATTAAGATTAACAACTGTACTACCAATCCACTATCTTGTGGCGCTTCATAGGCTACGGAGCCTATGTAACTTTTCGACTGATTAATGAGAACATACCGTTCTGCTGGAAAAATAACTCTCAAATAGTGAACGTTCTCGCCTTTGAATACCATAAAAGGATAACTTTTGCAATAAGATGTCATGTAACTATACATCAGTATATCGGTTGGATATACTGGAGAATTAATCATTTTATTAAAAAGATCAACTAAATGTGTTGTAATCACACACATACATTCTTTGACAAATTTAGGTGACATATTATCATGTCCGGGACTTTTGTTTGATTCCATATTTGCTATGACCTCAATGACGCCATTACTTTGCATTTCACCTAAAGTAATGTGGTGATTGGCCAGTACAAGCGTACGCCAAGAAATAACTGTATTTCCAGGGTGAGTTACCATTCTTTGCTAAAGACTTGCAACTGATTCCAGGAAATAACTATTAAAATGATTAGCCTTAATTTCATCATTTAATATAATTTGATTGTGGGAGTCAATTAGATTTATATACCTGATATTTGCCCTACTATGCGTAATATTAATAAATTCTTAACATTATTTGGTTATTCCAGTTTTTCTCCAAGTTGTCAATACGATAATTATCTTTGTGTACTTTACTTGCGGTTCTAACTACTTTATTTATAATTTTCAAGATACGATTTATCTGATCTTTATTCTTAGCCTTGCGCCTTCTCCTTAGTAACTTCTTCTTCAGCAAAATTAATTCGGTCTTAAGTATCTCTGCTGGCAAGCCTTTAGAAGCTGCAGCCTTCTCATTCTTAAGCCGTGGTATATAATTGGTGTAATTTCTTCAATTGGAACTAGCACTCCCTGTATCTCCTCCCATTTTCTTCGGTTAAAAAGAAAATATAAATATTTTCCCCTCTTCTTTTAACATTCCTTCACAGTACTCGCTACTGAAGTATTGCTATGTATGCAGCATTTTCCCCCCATATGTGGTGCCTCATTCTACAGTATGCCAAAGCTTGTCTAATTGCAATATTTTGCCGCTGCGCGTCGCGAACAGGAAATTAAGATTTTTCTCGTAATAATTGAGAGACTTTACATTACTAGAATATGACTAATTTAACTAGCCATATACCTATATAGTTGTCATTGTACTTAGTTACGTACTTTTCTGGCTCTGTTCATTCTTGTGCATACCTCAGGTGCAACAATATAATGATCCGAATATATGGATTACGCTCACATCGCTGGCGCTACTGATTTCTCGTGTTATGATAAGCACTTACCTAAGTCGTCTTGCGCATTTTGGTTACATTTACTACGGGATTCAGTAACCGTTATCGGATGTGTTGCTATGCAGAAGGAATTTCCCAACTGTTGGACCAAGAACGTCATTCCTTTCTCTTTCGGAATTAATATCTTCAAAAACAATTATAATATTATGCCCAGCACAGTGTTCGTAAGCTTCTTATGGACACTCATAAAAGTTTGTCTGGCTCACAGTTGCACTCTCTTATCCACAGCAAATCCATATCAGAATTGATGGTTTTCCGCACGACAACTAGAAGAACTAACCCGCTGATACTTAGAGAACTACTTTTACGTTCTAGATTTCGTTCATGTTATTAAATATTCGATGAAAATAGTTTAATTTATTACAAAATTGCCTTTGTTTACAATTAATAATTTCTTTGCAGATAACAATTTCTTTTGATCAGTCTCCCTAAAACTACTTAATATTTATGTACACTATTCGCCTTTCTTTCCTCCCGTTCTTCCTTATCTTCCTTCCTGCTTCATTTGTATTTTACGTTTCAAACTCTTGACCAACATTGTTGTCTCCAAATGTTTCTTAGGTTTTTTAGCTTCACTGGCCTCCTGATCTTCACGCTCTGCAATTTTACCGGATTGTTGTTTCTTGTCTCCGTCGTCGCCATGTCTACGTTTCAACTTTTCATGTATCAACTGTTCCATAGCCTTGGTCTTCTTAAAATGAGGATCGGTGGGATCAATATTGAACTCATGAGAGGTGAACACAGCCTTGAAGCGTTCATCTGCTATATTTAGCTCGAAATTATCTTCTACAGGTTTTTGAGATTGTTCGATTGAGTTTTTGGATTTCTTCAGCTGTTTCCTACGCTTCTTTTTAGACTTAGTTTCCTGCTCACTTTTTAGTATCTTTTCCAGGCTGAAGTGTTGTTTATCTTCTTCATGATCTTCGAGCAAAAGTTCCAGCTCTTTGGCTTGTCTTTCATCCTCTTGTTCTTGTTCGTCCTTTATTTGCTGCTTTTTCTTTTGTTTTTCTTTGCGCTTAGCTTTGGGATCTACAAAATCACCATTCGCAAATTCTTCCGCGAAATATGGATCTTCCATGTCAATGCCATCGGGTAGAGAATCCAAATCGGAGGCTGACCCGTCATCTTCATTAGTTAGATGCTTCTTTTTCTTACGTTCTTCTTTACGCTTCTTGTTCTTCTCACTACGTTTCTGGAGGACTTTCTCTATAGGTGTAAGATCGCTTTTCGATTTGGTGTTCACATTATCCTTTAGGTCCATATTTTCATTCTGGCTGGATTCATTTATTTCCCACGAAAACTCCATTTCATATTTCTTCTTTTCCTTCTCCTTTTGTTCTTTTTCGTTGATTTCGGCCAGCAAAGCTTTATACTTATTAATGACTTCGTCTTTTTTCTTGGATTTCTTCTGTTCTTTCATTTTGGGCGCCTGAGATTCAACCTTCATCTCATTTTCCTTTATGTGTTCCGTTTCATCGTTTGATTTTTCTACCGCCTCCTCCTCATCATCATCATCCTCTTCACTGCTGTAGGCCACAATTTTCCTTAAATCTTTGTCCGATATTCCATCCATTTTTCCCGCCGACAACTTATCACCCAGTTCTTTTCTTTCTAATGCTGTTTCGTCCCAAGTTAAGTCCACTTTGGCCTGCTGCAAAGCTGTCGTGGTAAATTGTCTGGGCGTGTAGGAATTGGCATCGGGTACTTCAGTACAGACATCAACGGGTTCATCTTCATCAAATGTGGTATCATCGGGTATAAAACGTAGGTCCACCTTGGTGGCCGAACTTTCGTATTCGATGCCATCACATTCTTTGTAGATTTTATCGGCCGTCTCCACGGAATCACACTCCATCACTGCATAATAGTAACGCAGACGATTTAACTGATACTGTCTTAGTTTTTCCATGTGATAGTCATCGCCTTCTTCAGCGTCGCTGTCCTGCTCCTGGACTAATTCGTCTTCACTGTTATAATCATCCGAGGAATGATCATTGTCGCCAGTAGTATTTGCCTTAGAAGAGGTGCCATTCTGTAAAATATGGTCAAATTAATAATAGAAATTATGAATTATGAAAACGACTGCTGAAGCCAGCCGAAAAATTAAATCTGTTTATAAAGAAAACGGATCAAATGAAAGAACTTGCCAAAAATGGTTTAAAAGGTTATCTACGGGCTACTTCCCCGCAACGGACGCTCCCAGATCAGGCGACCAAAAGAAATTGTTTTCCGAGGAGGTGAGAGATTTTATTATTGTTAATCCCCGTGCAACAGTTAGGGAAATAGCTGAAATAATCAAAAAATCAGTCTCAATCGTTCACGGGGTTTGCGTTCGGATTTGCGAGCAATCTCAATGTGTGGGTACCTTACTCTCTCACCGTCAGAAACTGTCAGAGCTTGGGTGGAAAGTTTTACCTTATCCAACATACTCCACAGATCTCGCCCCTTCGGACTACCACCTATTTCACAGTCTGAAAACCCACTTGAAGGATTTTAATTTCCATAAAAATGAAGAAGTGAAAAATTGAATTGAATGTTTTTTTTTTTTTCAGAAAAACCACGCGAGTTTTATGAGAGAGGAATTATTGATAGCTCCCAGAGTGGTGAGAAGAGGTTATTAAAAAAGTGGGAGATTACATAATAGATTAAAATAATTGTTTACTTGTACATAAATTTGTAAATAATTTCTTTTAAAAACCGAACGAACTATCCAAGGTGTATAAGCTTAGCATAAAAACCTCGTTATCATGCCAAATAAATGTTTTATTAGGTTACTTTCTCTGCTATCTGTAGAGGCTGAAACAGGCCTCGTAAAGTACACTTTAAGGCATTGGAGTCTGTGAAAATAGTTCTGTACTATATCTATCACGTTAGAAAATGTTTGATGCTGTTATCGATCATGAACTTAGCTATCTCATATTTCTTACTTCCTTTCCGAAAAGAACCAGTACTTTTGAAGTATAAGTTATGTGTTTATGAAAGAATGCTTTTTAACATCGCAGAACACGTCGCCAATCGCAGTTATTAATTTTTCTTTTTGTCATTTACTGTTCACTTTCACAAAGCTTATTTTTGGAATTTCATAATAAAATGTTGTTTATACCTTTTAACTTGTATTAATCCATTCGGACCGTTCAAATCTAATTAGCTAACTAGTTAACTAACATCTTTAATGAAACATATTTTTAAGTCATACAACTTTTTGAAGATTTGTTTTAAAATTCCAACTTTCAAACTACAATATCCTTCTTTTCGGCTAAGTAATTTGTTGGAGACTTACCTTGCCTGTTTCCTTCCCCAGCCCCACTAGTTCTGGCGGCCCGTGTTGTTCCTCCTCTTTCATTCTTTGCTTGCCAAATTCCGAAGGGTATATCTTGATACTTAACACGGAACCTCCCCGAGGCAAAAATGAACTGAAAAGCACCATTAAATCAACAGCTCTCACACGATCCCAGTCCATATTGCAAATAGCCAAGCGTTTCGTCGACTCCTCCGTAGTTTCAGCATCATTATCTAATTCTCCCCATACATGATCGATGTACATTTCAGGATCCTCGTCTTCGGACGACTCATCGTCAGATGAGGAATCGGTAATTAAGCGGCCCTCGCCTCTAGCATAGTCAATGTTGGGGTCAACAAGCCTCTCCCTTAACGATTTGGGCACTTCTTCATCGTCACTCGTCAAGGCGTCATTCTCATCCTCAGCCTTTTCGCTTTCTTTAAGCAAAGCTTTCTCTTCTTTTTCACGTTCCTCAGCTTCTTCTTCGGTACTCGATTGTTCCTCAACAGCAGATTCTTCATCTTCTTCCGGCTTCTTTTCCAATTCCTCCTCCTCTTCTTCCTCATCACTCGTATTCAACTCATAATATTTACGCAAATCTTCTGCATTACTTTTGTTTACCTTCCGGCCGTATTTGTCCACTGTATATTTCACTTTGAATTTTTCATTGGTAAACATTCCCTGGAAACGTTTATCGATCTTTATTTTCCTCTGAACTTTGGGAAGGCTCCGGAAACGAGGATCAGACACCAAATGCTGAAAACGTTCATCCTGCCAGATGCCGCTTGAGGGTTTAGAAGTTCCCTGCTCACTTTCATTGGTCGCCGTTGGCTTTCCTTTCATTTTCACCTTATCTTTTGCCATTTTCCTTTGGCCTGTTGTGCGACAACCAACAACTTTTCAAGAAACTGAAAACGTTAAATTTTCGGCCCTTAGAAAGAAAACAATTCAACCGCACGTGCAGCTAAAGAAAACAACAATGAACAAGCTATCAAAGTGGGAACGTCACTCATAATTTTTACGCTTAGCAACACTTACATTAAGTGGGAATGTTGCTCATAGGTTTTACGCTTAGCAACACTTACGTTAATAACACAACAGCTGGCCGCCAACAAATAAAAAATAGAAAGGATACTCATTTTCACCTTGTACGTATGTATTAACATATCACTGTTATTCAAATAAGATCTTAGCGAAAACATTTTAGAATCCTGAACGAAATCTTGCACTTGTGAGATTTCAGGAAGGGAAATTGTATGCTAAATTTCTTGAAATTTGGTAAGTTTTCTGCGCACTAAAATGCCGGGGGTTAGGATTCCAAACAGAATTTCAATGAACATGCGTGTTTACATCCTCTTTCTATGCTGCTCTATATTGATATTTTCCCGCGTCATGGTATGAGTAAAATTGAACGGAATTCCGTACAGGAGCCTTAATTTATATTTTTTTCCAAAATTGTCAATTTTGGTAGAAAGTAGCGGGTGTCGTATATTCACAAAGTTCAGTAATACAATACAAAAATATCATAGCACGTTACAGTGCAGACGACAACCGTCTGATCCAAAAAATTGAGATTTCGAATTTTTACTCAATCTGGTTCTTTGTCTCTCTCCCAATAAACATTTTTATATTAATGAGTTGACGATTTGCCGATGCTTCATATGTGTTGGGGTACAAATTGATGTTAAACTATAATATTAATATTTTGCGCAGTAAATTTAACTTCATGAGTCACAATTTTCTTCGCGCCATGGTTGCCACAAAGTATATCAATTTAAGATTGTATGCTTAGCTTTTTTTAGATGGAATTATCGCTTGTTCTTTAACGTAATTTATTGTTAGAACACAAGAAAATTTAACCAAAATGGGAATACTATACTGGTACACCTGCATCCTTGAAAAACTTTACAATGGACATAATGAATTTCGCTTATAGCGGAGACCACGTATTGCAAAGGGCTTGTCCAAAAATTTGATTTTTCAGCAGCAGTGCATGATTTTCATTTTAAAATTTCGCAGATATAGACCAGAAATTTTTGATTAAAATGATTTCTAACGAATTTTTTACGCGCTAGTCATTAAAGTATTAACTGGTGATCTTGGAAAAATGTTCAATGTATCTGAATCAATTATATGTAAGTACGTACAGTTCAGTTTTATATTCAGTACATTAAGGCTGGTATTGGCCTGAAAGGGAATTCTTGTTTATCAGCGTTATCTCTGCATGAAAAAATGTCAGGATAGATCGGCGTAGGAAGAGAGGATAAAAACAAAACACAAAACATATATTTATTGAAATCCATTCTGCTGCGACTATAGTTCGCCTTTTATTATATTAACGCATTTGCTCAATCGAATTTTATGTGAATTGAAACAATAACAATAACAACATTCCTGCAACAAACAAAAACCAGGCAATGCATATTGCGTTCAATGTTTACTTGAAAATCTTTGTATATGCGTCAAAAGAAAAATGCCCATTAGAGCTTTCCGTTTGAGGTAAGCATTGCAAAACGGAGTTCCGTTTGCAGAATTTGCATGCAATTTATATGGGAATAGTAATTCCGTTTGATATCAACATATGACTCACCTCAACAATCAAAAACTGAAACAAAATGAGGTTTCTAAAAACTTATTTTTTTATGGGGAAAAAATCTCGAAGATGTTTTTCACAAAAACCCCAAAACTGGAAAATCCGCTTCATCGCGAATAGCACATAGCTATACCGAAAATAACATAGTTGATATACACTAGAATTTCAAATATATCGTTGGTGGTATACCTCTAAATAACGCAGAGTTGATGCGTTTTTGTTGATGTTTTTGTTGTCCTAGGAGACCTTGCATACAGAAAGCGCAAAGGGAACCACTTTGCGTAATATGGAATATGTTCTTCACAAAGAAAGGTGTCAAGGGGAGTACTTCTTATGAGAAAAAGTACACGTAAGACACTTTTGATGAAGTATTGTGTCATTGAAAGTTGTTCTTTGTAAGTAAAATATGGTTTAGGGTACTTATTCATATGAAAAGTGTATCTCAAGGCTCTTCTTCATATAAAAAATATATTCCAAGACTCATCTTTGTATAAAAAGCCTCATTCAAGACATTATGTCATAGGAAATGACTTTTGTCGTCGTAAAGTACCTTCCAAGACTTTTCTTCATATGAATAATATTTTAACACTGCCTGAATTATCAAAATTATTTAAAATTTATTACTTGATTGGATTTTTTAGATATTCCGCATCAGTGATCCAAGCTTTCGATGGTTAAAAATTTAAATAATGTAGATAGAAAACATATTTGTATTATATTTCTCCTTATGTTAAAAAAATACTTTGCATTGGAATTATTTGTTGACAATTTCGAAACAACAAAGTAAGTTCGACAGCAACTACAATAGCTGTCAGAAATTTTTGGCGCAAATTAATTTTTGTTTAAATGCACGTGTGGCCTTTGTGTTTGGAGGTAATAATCTTATCAATTTACTTGTTGACAAACTTTTACATCACTTGACGCATTCCCTTATTTATTGAATGTTATTATTTATCTCACTATTTCGATTTCCTATTGGGTCATTCTTTGACGAAAAAACATAACCAGCTGTTGTACCTAACCTTATTTTTCCCTCTTCTTTTCTATTGTTTTTCTTCATAACAATACAGATTTCTTGATTGCTCCGGAAAAATCAAAGAATTTTTCAGTAAAATTGACATTATTATAAACCGGAGATAATGTTTAATATTATAAGAAGTTGTTACAAAGTGAAAACATGTCCAAAATACCCCATAGGTATATGTTATTCCTCGCAAGCCGGTAGGACTGGTGCATCACTAACAGGTGAGGGGGTCCATGGTTTGTTGTTCAATCCTTGTTTAAAATATTGATTATTTGTTGTTATCTATGCCGTCTAGGCTCCACACATTCATTTGACGATTTTGTGCTGGAAAAACAGCAGCAGGCCAATCGCAGTGTAGTGGTACAAGTTAACTCGGAGAAATCGTTCCCAGAGTTATACAACTATTGCAAAGCGTACGGCAACATTGTGGGAGCTCATCATTACTGTGTGCGGCATGACGATGTGCAACATTACATCTTGTTGGAGTATGAGAATGCGCAACAAGCTGCGGCGGCTATTGATTCGTCGGCTTATAATGAAGATCTAACGGGTGTGCCCGTAAGATCTCCATTTCTTTGGTTTAGAGCTTCTGGCAAGAAAACTTTGAAAAGTGATAATGAGTTTAATACAGCATCGCTAGCCGTAGTCGATGGCAATCGTATTATGGATAGCGCAGAACTTAGTGATACTCTAAAGTCCGCGACGCATATTGAGGAGCAGATATCTCTGCTGTATGAGGCCACTAAATTAAATAATCTGGGTATACGCTTAAGATTCCTAGCCGCCAATCAGATACAGCAGGCTATAGCCGGCATGTTTCCTTTTGCCAACGCCTTGCCTTTCGGTTCTTCTGTAAATGGGTTTGGCAAAATGGGCTGTGATCTAGATTTAATTTTACGCTTTGACCAAGAATGTAAAGGATCCGATGCTAAAAAAAAGACGGACTCGCGTTTAGTATTTCATACCAAAGAGAATTTAACCAACGGACGTTCGCAAACGCAGCGGCAAATGGAAAGTATTGGTGATATGTTGCATCTGTTCCTACCGGGTGCTTGTCATGTGCGAAGGATTCTACAGGCAAGAGTGCCTATTATAAAGTACAATCATGAGCATCTAAATTTGGAAATTGATCTATCGATGAGTAATCTGTAAGTATTCAAAAAAAAAATTCTAACATCTATTGCGTTATGAAAGACAATTGTGAAGAAATTAAGATAGTGCTAGGTGACGATATTGCTATGAAAATAGATTGGAATTTGTGGTTTTTCATGCAGACAAAGCAATTACCGCAATCACATGCATTTAGTACAAAAAAATCTTGAATTAAGATCTCTATAAGCTCTGAAATCACTTTTACCCCACGCATTTTGCCTTTAAAACGGCAAATTCAGCAAACCTATCAGTATATATAATTCTTATGTTACTGACTGACAGTGATTTTCGCTCAGACTAAAGCTAGGATCATCAGAATTGAGGTATACATGCGATAATAACAGATCGGAATTCTTGCTTTTAGGGATAGAAACAGAATAAAAAGAAACAAATCACGAACATTGGTGTCCGTATTAGTCTTATATACTAAACAAGCTTAAAGGAGGAAATTCCTAAACTCCAGCTGGACAAAAAGGGATTAAAATGGTAATACTGGCTAGACTAAACATTTAAACATAGCACGATTACCTTCCTGGTACGTTCATCTCCCTTACTTTTGCGCCATTCATACTTTCATGGGTATAATAGGAATTGAAAATTTGCCTTGCATTATAGGAGCGGCATGAACCGTTTTTTCTTTTTAAATTTTTTTATATAAACAACAAAGCTAATAGGAACAAGGTATGATTTTAACGTTTTGAAGGTGCATTTGTATACTCTTTAGCACTTTACTTTTATGGTGCATTCGCACCCATAAGGGGAATATTTCAAAATTCCTACTTTCAGAGTATCGAACTGTTACAAATGTCACAAAACTGATACCCACGACTGTAGCAAACAGTTGAACTTAAAGTGATGAAATTGATTGTATAAACTCCTCTGCTAAGGTATGCTGTCAACGAGTAGGATTTTTCGGAAATTAGTACTTTTAGCGATAAAACGGGAAATAAAGAGGTCAAATTTGAAAATATTTTCTACAAAAAATGGCTGAAACTAAAATTATCATACGTCTTACATCGACTTTGACGGCTTAGTAGACGTTATATCATGAATTGATGGTTGGAATTGTTTGTGAGGTGGTGATCCACCAAAGTGAATTACTCTGAACTGTTTGTGGACCTTAGCGAGGCTGTTGATTTTATCGAAAATGCCGGACCATCTAAGGCATTGCATACGAGGGGAATTTCTATAAATGGTGTTGAAGCAATTGAATGATTCAGGATTGTAATGGAGTAGTAAAGACAATTGAACTCCTAATGGTAATCGATAGCTCAATTGTAGTAGCGTAAATAAGCAATCTGAAGGTGTGAATTTTGACAAATTAAATTAAATTAAATTAAATTTTTCAATTTTGTCCACTAAATATATTTTATCCAGGATACTTCTAATAAAATATATATCCTTACACGGCACAAGGAAAATTATTACCAACAGCAGACAAACGAATAGAAACACTGAGCCCATAAAGTGGGTAAAAATTATAGAATATTCATTACAACACTAAGCTGCTGAAATCCCTTGATATCTGCAAGGAAAAAAATAACTCGACATGTTTGAACAATAATCTTATCACACGTTTTAAGAAATTGCGAGAAAATATCGTTCTAAACTATATTCACATCTGTAATCTACAAGCTGTCGCTATCACAGTCTTTATATTTTGTACTATTCCAAAAACTGGAAATTATTAAATAGTTCGCAACTCATTTGTGTCATTTTGGAATTACTTCGAAGATATTTAAGCTCTTTTAGAATTCACTCTTAATTAAAAAACATTCATGTTGTTTCGTCTCTCCTCAGAGAAGAAATTATTTTGTATTTTTTTATTTTTATTTAAATATTCTGTAAAATATTTGTTAAAAAAAATACGTACATACATATGTAGGCAACTTAAAGAGTACTAAATTGTAAAAAGAGCTGTAAAACAAGTTCATTCGGCCTTCAATAGTCAATTTTAGGATGGGAAAATATTTTATGATAATACAACACAATAGAGTCAGGTGCCCATTTAACGTCTATAGTTTTGTGCCTCTTCCTCCTCTTTTTTAACTGCTTGCACCAGCACCAAACTCATGACACCGCAAATGACATTAAGCATGCCCAATGCCAAAGCCAAAGCCACAATCCATGATGATTTGGCCTCAAAGAACCAGGTTAACTCATCGACACAACCGTTAAAGAAAGCATTACCACTGACAGCATCACGACAGGAACTGGGCAGCGGTTGGCGCAAATTCAAGTAATCCCAGGGACCGCTGGCACCACAACAACCGATATTCTCTTGGATCATATTTAGTACATAGGAGGAATATGATGATTCAGAAGTGCTAACAAAACGGCTAATACTTGTCTGCAGCAAAGGTTGCAGACTTGAGTGCATTGTGCTGTATTGTAAGAGGATAGCCGAACCCACTGTAGTAAGAAGAAAACCAAATATTTGGGTGCCTATGAAGACAAACAGAGCCAATGTATTCTCCATCAAGGCACTGAGGCAGCCCAAAAATGAAACAGCCATCATGATAATACTGATGGCGATTAAAATATAAACGCCTATATAAAATGACTCAGCTTGAAGAATCTGCAGCCATTCATTGAAACCGGGTTCTGCGCGTAACCAAACAGTGAGAGCAAATAAAGCGGTAGCCATCATCCAAGCAACAATGTTGAAACAGAATAGAGTGTATTTAATACAACCAATTTGTTTTTCCAAAGTATTTTCTGCCACGGCCATATTTAACAGATGTGAAAGAATTCAGGAAGGAAGCTGAAAGAAATGAAGATAAAGAGAAATATTTAGTTGGAATTTGAAATGCGTGTGAGGTAGGTTTAGTTATGCATCAGGGAATATTTTGGTGTCGTTTGCTGCTGAAATTACAAAATGGCTCAACTTTATACAAATCAATTGTCACAGCTGAAAGTCGACAGATTTAATTAAACATGTCTACATTTGCCTTCGTTATTAAACATCAACTTTTCTAAAAGAAAATTAATGCAGCTATAGAAAGAATATGTTTTCTATAAGCAATTTTTTTTGTAATTATAAACATCTGTAACCGGCTACTTGGAACACGCCACGCTACTTTTTATGTCCCGGCGACGATTTTCAAATTCGTTTGCTCGCAGAAATTTAATTGAATTTCTCACCACAAAAAAAAAAAAAAACAAAGGATCCACTTTTAAGGGGAAAGTATAAGAAAATCAATTTATTGAAACAGGGTATTTTTGTGTAAGAAAATTTTGTTACGAATGAACGTTATCATTCAGTTGTAGCCCCGAACAGGTAATTTTTTAGGTCTTGATAAAATTTTTACCATAGCAAAGACTGGTGTACAAAACACCAGTCAGATTGTAAAACGTAGTTTGAAGTGTTTTGGTTACGTTATAGAGAAGTTTATATGCCATGCAAAAATAATATATGTGTAGTTTGAAGTGTTTTGGTTACGTTATAGAGAAGTTTATATGCCATGCAAAAATAATATATG
>JAHXMU010000129.1:4360129-4411388 GCA_019455685.1 Philornis downsi | reverse complement strand
GTTCAAATACCATTAGCAGGAGCAGAAATAATGGATTTTTAATTTGTAGTTTGTATGGGAGGTACCACGCCCCATTGTCCAATCCCGCCCATATTTGCAGTAGCACTTAAGATATGTACACCAAACCTACGCACCAAATTTTGTTCAAATACCGTAAGCAGGAGCAGAAATAATTGATTTTTAATTTTTTGTTTGTATGGGAGGTACCACGCCCCTTTGTCCAATTGGACCGAATGGTAAATCTAAACCATCCCGAGCACCACCCAGACGCATATACAAAAATTTATGCAAAGCGTTTAGGAGGAGTTCAGTGACAACGCCCGTACAGTAGAATTATATATATAAAGATAAATATAAAAGTGTCTCCTAAGACACTTCTCATAGAAGTAGAAGGACGTTGTCGCAAATACTCGATACGGCCATCTTCCTTTCCCAACAAATAGTTCTTCAGAAAATGCTTACATTGCTCTTAGATTATTATTTGTTATTAGAGATATTTTTACAGATTACTTTTAAATAATCGTATAAAATAATAAATTACCTACTATCTCTCGTCTCTCTTTTCAGTTCAGGCTTCTACATGTCCGAATTGTTATACATGTTTGGTGAGTTTGACGAACGTGTACGACCCTTAACTTTCTGCATAAGACGATGGGCCCAGTCGTGTGGCCTTACCAACCCGTCACCTGGCCGTTGGATAACGAATTTCTCCCTAACATGCCTGGTAATGTTCTTTCTCCAACAAACCAAACAACCCATTCTGCCAGCCATAAATACCCTCATTAAATCTGCCTCCCCAGATGATCTACGAATTACCGAAGATGGTATAAATTGTACATTTGCTCGTGACTTGAATGCCATAGCTTTCCGTAGTAGAAATTCGCAAAAAATCAGTGAACTATTATTGCAGTTCTTTGAATTCTACTCACAATTTGATTTCCAAAATAAGGCAATATCTTTGAATGAGGGGCGAGCTATTTCCAAACCGGATCATTCAGCTTTATACATTGTAAATCCTTTGGAGCAGGTGTTAAATGTAAGTAAAAATGTCAGTCTCGAGGAATGTGAACGTTTGCGTATAGAAGTACGCAATGCTGCCTGGGTGCTGGAGTCGGAGGTTGGAAATCAATTTCAAATGGAATATAATAAGGCGCAGGAGCCTTGGGGTTTGCTAAACCTTTTCAGATCTCCTGAAAAGACCATGATACGGCCAAATATGTTCTTCAAACCCCGCATTATAGAAGTTAGCGATTTATTTGACAGCCAAGTAACAGAAACAGGAGCGAATGCGAATTCGGTCACCTCCGCCGCAGTGAGTTTGCAAAAAAGTGTTAAACAGCAGATTGAAAGTATTAAAAACACAGCGCGCAATGATTTGAAGCAAATGCGTTTGAATTCTTCAGCGGAAGCCACAAAAGGCACCAATTATGCAAAGGGAAGCTCAAAACCAAGTAGATGAGATGAGTGACTACAAAATACTTGCAATAACTGCCTGTCGAAAGGAGACTATTTTTTGTTAAGTGATTTTATTTTCTGTTAAAAATAAAAACAAGACGAAAATTGATGATTGCATTAAGTTAATTTAATAGACACATTGTTCGATTTCTATTAAAGTGTCAGTGACATGAAAAAGGGGACACATAATATGGAAAAGCAGACACATTACATGAAATTCGGCCCCCGATAACTCTATGGAAGTAGTGTAGTGTAGTAATCCGAACGTGCAAAGTTTGATCATAACAGAGTAAACATTTGAAAATGATTTAGAGATCTCCAGTCATGAAACACAAAAAGATGAAGCTATCACTATCATAGCCGACGGAAGAAAACCAGTATCACATACTTTAATATTATTATATATTAATATCTACAAAGGAAGAAAAGATCAAACTGTTCGCATGATAGTCGGATTACATTGCTGAACGTATTCCGACAAATAGTTCAACGCTTCGTTTTTACACAAAGGATTTGTCAAGACCCTCGAAATACGCTTCAGTTTCCGCAAAGGCCTCGTCGTTTGATCCTAATCTTTCCCTGGGGCAGCCTTTTGAGATTTGCATAATAGTCGCTGGAATACGGTGGTTGGGTAGTAATTTGAACTTCAATCCATGCAGTTTCACCATTCCAATTATCGACCTGTGAGACTATTTGGGGATTTGTTCTTGATTTCATCTTTCGAAGGATTCAAATGATTTTTCGCTATTTAGGAGCTTTTTTTATTGCAACTTTCAAACAACCCAAACATGCCTTCGCTGTCCGCTGTTCATTTTCGTTGAACAGAATATTATACGCATGCCAAATTACGGAGACCATACACTTATCGACTGTTGGGTTTTTGGCCGCTTTGTGCGACTGTTACTATGTCTTTTTCCATTCAGTCGACTAATTTGATTTAGCAGTATAGAGGTGCAACACACCACATGATTATAATTTTTGATTAAATAAAAGAGAGTGGATCTTATATTGATAAACGTTTTATTTAATGTTGGCAATGTATGCATGGAATACAATATCAGATAAATATCCGCCTCTGTTAGCCTCACAAATGCGATCACTTTTGAGCATATTTTTCATTACACTCTCACACATTTCACGCGGTATTTCATTGATTTCATCACGAATATTTTGTTTGAGTTGCTCAAGCGTTTCTGGTTTGTCTGCATAAACCTTGCTTTTCAGATGTCAGGCGATCGTGGAGGCCAATCAACATCAACATTTCTTGAAATAACTTGAAATAACTTGGGGAAAGGTCTCGCAGTAATTCCATTGTAATCCTGGCTATATGTTGTGGCGTTATAAAGTTTTCAATCAAATCTCGATATCGCTTCTAATTGACTGCTACCGTTACGCCGTTTTCAGTTTCAAGGAAGAAAGGTCCAATGATTCCTTCTGACCAAATTGCACACCAGACTGTCACTTTTAATAGATGCAAAGGTGACTGATGAATAATTTGAAGGTTTTCCATTACCCAGAACCAACTATTCTGTTTATTCACATCCATTCAAATGAAAATGTGCCTCGTCACTCATGATTTTTTCATGAAAATCGGGGTTGTCATGGGCGCGCTGTAACATAACATAATGGTCTTGTGTTAACTGAATCTTAAATGGAAACAAATGCAAATCCCTGTGCAAAATTGTGGCCAGAGTCGTTCTTTGAAGACCAAGCTCCTGAGCACGGCGTCCAAGTTGACCCTCTTTCATCGAAATCATTCACTACACGATAAATAGTGCGTCTTGTTGGCACGTTGCTTCTCCCAGAAATTTCACGTAAGTTTTTCATCGTCACAGTAACCGATGATTGATTTTGATAGAATGTTTTAACGATTAAAACACAATAAGTTTGCCACGTCTCTACTTCACTACTGCCAAATATGAACTGTCAAGACTAATGTTTACCAAAACGGGGGCAAAACAAAGTAGTATAACTTTTCGTCGGACACCCTGTATAATAAATATGGCAGTCTGGTACATTCAGCACCATCAATGACCGTACTACCTTGTTTAAAATCAGCAGTTCATGGACAAATGATAATTTTCGACGCAGTAGAGTCGCCTTAGCATTTCAAGTCACCGAAAAGTGTTTTTGCCATCAAAATCAACGTACAGAATAAGTTTTTTAAAACCATCACTTAAAGTTCTGCTCCTTAGACATAAACGAACGAAAAAAAAAACTATAGTTTAAAAAAAAAACTTTTAGCTCATGTGAAATATTCGAAATCGCGTTAGAATGTCACTGAGCTAACGGCCGCTGAAATAAATATAGATGTTTTTAACGTTACTCAAATATCTACGGCAATGTGCACGATGGTCACGTTTGCGAACCAACCTGCCACGAATGGTCACTTGTTCTTAAATAAATTTAGAAAATAAAACAATTTCGATTCGATTTTGAATATATATATTTTGGATTTTTATTTACAACATTCCTTTCAGTATCATTAGCCAATTTTTTTATTGTGTTTCATTTTCAATTCGAATTCTTTTTTGTATTAACTTAATTATAATATAATATCATTGTTGTTATTAGGTTTTATTGTAAAATAATGAACGTGCTTTCAATTGTCGAATCCCATAAAAATTTAAAAATCAATGGCTTGCCACACGATAGGCTAAGTAAAGAGAAATACTCGTACAGGAAAAAGGAAAAACGACTCAACCACAAATTTTTCTTTTATACATATTAAGCGTTTTTCAAAAAAAAAAAAATCTGTTATGGGAATTTGCTATAACTTTTCAAATGTACGGTATTTTGACAGACAGCTTAGACAGTAATATTTGTCTTAAGGATACAAACAGTAATATGAAAAAATTGTTCCTACGAATATCAATAGTTGGTGATATTACATAATTTATCAAAAATCACTGTTTTGAAAAATTATTATAACTTGCGAACTACATCGAATTTTGGAATGGAAATATGCATTAGAAGAAGCACAATATTAAAAACGTTTGTACCTGACTTTCTGCTAACTCCACTTAAGTCGTTTCTCCTTATGGGCATAGATAAGATAAATGCTTATAAACATTTTGTTAATTCGCAAAATGGAAGATCATTATTTAGCATGCTGGGATTGGATGAAATTAAAAAAAGTCTTTAAATTAAACTAGTTTTATCTATGCTATAGAGGGTGTTATGTTCTATCATTATAGCTACAGGGATTTCGTTTTATTTGGGTGGAGGATGATTTTTTATTATCTTAAACGGTTAGGTTAACGCTTATAAATGACAATCGGTTGAAAACTAATTAAAGTTACATATATAATATTATCGAAATGGGATGGAAACTAAAGCTGAATGGGAATATTCAGTTTATAACATAATTAAGCCTAAATTCAACTAACCATTGGATCATTTTATATGAAACGGGAATAGGGCTGATATGCAGCTTCTGAGCCACTTTTTTATGCATTTGACCGGATATATAACACCTTAAGCCTCTATGGGTCTCTGTTTTTTTAAACTGATTGTGTGGACTTTTTATGACTCATAATACTTTTGTTTAAGCCGATTCAGTTGTTGAAAGTGGATCCGATTTGTTTTTAAATTTGAAGTGATAGGTTATTCATATGCCGTAGTAAAATCTGAGAAAGGTGGACGTGAAAAGGAATGTAGCCATGGTGAAGTGGTATGTGAGCATTTCTTTTTTCTAACTTTTCCTTTTCTTTGAATGAGTCATTTTTTTAATTTAGAGAGGTGGGAGTGAATGTTTGATACATTTATGTCCATTGAACGTTTTTGAGGGTTAAGGATAACATCACTGCTGTTGTTATGGTTTTAGCGTTTATTTTTGTTGTGAGAGCGGAACTCAAACGTTGCTACGTTTTTTTTATACAATTAGATGCACTTATCCTCTAAGTGGCCGATGAGCCACAAACCGCATCAAGGCGATGTCTTTTTATCAATTTGATTTGCTGATTTGGAAGATCGAAACTTGGGGACCAAATAAATCTATGCTTACAAGGAAAAACTATTCACATGAATTTAGGACAAATTCCGCTTCATTCATGATTATTGTTGCCCTTATTTAGACACGCATTTATGTCCAATCAAAATGTCGTGTAGTTCACGAATTATAGCGATTTTTCAAAACAGCGATTTTTAAGAAACTACATATCTCTAAATAGTAAACAAGAAGTAAACAAGAATAGGTTTTTTATTATTATAGTTTACGTCCGTAAAATGGATGTTGTTAAGCACCATCTCACAATTCTTTATATTTCAAAAGTTATATCAAATTTCCATAACCGCGATTTCTTGCAAAACATTGAATATCTCAAAACAACAAAATCTGAGTTACGTTGTTTTTCCTTGTAAGCAATGACATATTTTCAGAGTGCTGCTACACCGACGGTCAGTATAGGAAGATGTTCTTAGCTCAATACCTGCAAAATGCAATCAGCATAACAAATTCAGATGGTGTTCTTTGACTGTAGCGCGAAGCTAAACTCCCCCATAAAGATATAAATAAAACAATTTGCCTATATTCTGGTCATAATACAAGAAACCAAATTAATTACCTGTTAATAGTTAGAATACGCCCTTCTAATGTCACCATCTGTTGGTTACTGTAAGCAGATCAGAGTGAAAATTTTAAGTCTAGCACAAGGAAAGCTAGATTTGCTAGAATTGCTACTACAAAACCTTTCTAATCCTGATGTTCCGCATACACTTTGATAATATACAGGTACAGCGCAGTCGCATCAGCAAAATCCGTACTTGGAAAAGGACAACACTGCAGCTAATTGGAACACGTGCTTTAAAGAAACACTATATTGAAAAGTAAAGAGAAGCAGACCGTTGGCAGACGACTGATCCATCATCATAAAAGCCATATATTACTTAGAGACGCTGATGATATAGTCTACATTGGTCAAAAACTGCAAAATGATACTGCAATCATTCCAAGCATTGAAGAGGCCCGTCGATCAACAAGGACAACATCAGTTTTTTTCTTTGTTTTGACAAACAGTCTTATCTTTTGGAATACTGCCTGAATATTTACAACCATAATCTTGGAGTGGTGTTTAATTTGTGTGCAGTGCAGTTTTTTTTATGAAATGCAAACAAAAAGTACTCTTTTACAAAAAGATGTTCTAGATTGTATTTATAGTTAAAAATGCACCAAATTATTACATCTACAAAAAGTATAATTAACAAAAAAAAAAAAAAAAAAAAAAAAATGGCTCCTCAAAGAGGAAACTAAACGCACTATTCAAAAAAGATGCTCTTCAAAAAGAGTACTAGAAGTGTTGAAAAATACTAAAAGTTTACTAAATTTAAACATCTTTCAAAAACTGCAGAAATGAATTATTATTAAAATGCCAAACAAAAAAGGTTTTTTTTATTATAAATATAATAATAAAATATATTTTTCAAATTTTATCATGATTTATAAATCAATACTTTGATATGTTGAAAAAGTAGATTACTACGACTCTTAGAAATTGTGGACGAACATACACTAGAATTGCATTATTGTGCCCGTCTCCCGTTTTCTCTGCCAACATATTATAACTTTAACTTTGATTCATTTATCTTTTGACAAGTCACAAAGGATGAACATCAATATGTTTGGAAAGATGCTAAATAAACATTTCCTATCGTGTCTGGCCCTGTTCATTTTAAAAGATTTTTTCTCATGCTCGAACAATAGCCAAACAGGTGAGTTTAGAATAAAATGCACGCAAAATAATTCAATAATCACAAATTATTTAACATACTTATCTCCATTTTTGAAAAAAAAAACTTTGTAAACTGATGTTCGGAATGATCAATTGGTCTTATTCAGTGAGTCCAAATGTAGAATGCGTATAAATTCACTGAAAGTACGTAGCTGCCCCAAACCGAAATGATGGTCTGTAACCAAATGTGTTAATTTTCTTATCTGCATCTTATATAAAAGCATGGAAGTTGTATAAAAAATAAGCGCTCCTCCATTCAATTAAGTACTAAATCTAATCTGTTTGGCAAGTACACTTAGTACAAGTATTATATGTAAACTTTCTGTCAAGGATATTGAGCAAGATGTATTTTTTTCAAAAGAACATTGCAACGGACCTTAAACTTTGTGTAAATGTGTAACTAATATCATTCGTAGAATAGAATGGGAATCATATTTTTACTTAAGTTCTTCTCTGATTAGAGTAAGAAACTTGTTTTCCAACTAGCTCTACTATGATCAGTAGAAAAAAATTGAATTCTCATCAAAAATTGTGATAAAATTATATTTTTTCCGCAGAAAAGTCATCTCGTAAGGAAAGTTGGTTTTTGGTCACGAAACAAACGTTTCATCTGCAAAATGGCGTATTAACAAACAATCATTAATCTTATCTCAGAACAGATTACAGCTCCTAAACTCCTAGCTACAGATCCTATTCGCTTTTGTTGAATTGTCTGAATAGCGCGTGTCCACTTTCTAACCATTGAATCCACTTTCATTCATGTTTTTTACTTGGTTTCTCTTTCATTTATTAATTTACTTTTGTAATTTGTTATTCCTTATGGCCAGATTTAACCAATATATAAAGTTAAAAAATAAATGTTAAATAAAAAGAAAGGAAAGTGGGAGAGGAGGCAGGTTCATTTTCTAACTTGTTTTGTGCTCATAATATGTATTGTTATTGGGATATCTTTTTCGTTTTGGGGGGAGGGAGAGGGTAGAGGAATCTGTTTCACAAATCAAATATATATATTTTCTCAACACAATAAAAAATAATTTGTTATTAGTAATTTATTTAGTTTATCGTAATTTTGGTGATGGTGGTTTCAGTTTGTTGTTCATCGGTTTGTTGTTGTTGCTATATTGCTGTATATTTGTTAGCAAAGTAGAAAGAAATTGCGTTAATTTAATATGTATAGTAGTTTACAAACACAATGTAGATGTTTGCGTTTTCTTTTATAAATAATCTCATCTAAACCATAATTTTAAACGTAACGCATCGACACCATTTAAATAGTAACGAAATAGCCGTTTATCTCTAACGAAACCCAAATTCTCATATAGACGCAGTGCGGGTATATTACTCATTTCAGTTTCCAAAACGACTTCATCGGCTTTGTCAGCTAACATGGCCTGGAATGACAAAAGAAAACCGGGATTAATATTATTAGGTTTTAACACAAGAGAAGCACATATTTTTATTTGATTTAAAAAAAGTAGAGTTTGTTATGAAATCACTCGTTAGAAAAAAAATTCCATAGGTTCGGGTTTTTTAATTTACCGCAGAGGAAACTTTTCATTTACTTATTTACTCTATTTAAATTTACAGTATTTACTCTATTTATTAATTTATTTATTCATTTTGGTTCAATATTAAAAATACACTCCTTTCTCCAGGACTCCAAATAATAGTGAGAGTACGAGAGAAGGAACAGGAAATATTATTGAAAATAATTAGAAGGAGCTCCTCTCTAGTTTGTGATAAATATCGACCGGAAGGCTTTAAATTACAAGCTAAACATAAATAAATATCTGTGCTTACATGGAAAAGTAAATTAAAATTAAAAGGTTGCTATTAGGGAAATATGTTGTAACTTTAGAAGTATACAAAATTTTGATACTACACTTAGAGGAAAACATGCGTCTTAGGGACATAAACAATAATAGTAAAAAACATATTCTCGATTATGTATATTTTTCAAAAACAGCTCTTTTGGAAAATTGCTATAACTTGTGAACTACACCGAATTTGGGTTGTTTCTTATGTATTAAACAAGGACAACAATAACAACGAATACACCCGATTTAATCCTAATTTCACTTAAGTCGCTTTTCTTGTGTTTTGTTATTCCGATCAGTCTCTCACTCTGCTATTTTTTTGATGCCGCGATTATATTCTCTCTGTGCTCGACTTATGAAATTTATTGCAAAATTATCGATTTAATTAATACGGAGAATACAATATTACAATGAAAAACACTCTTTTGGATTCAAAATGGAGCCATTTTTGGGATTGGACACTTCGCTTTTGGACTATATAGACGTTTTGGTTTATAGCAATTTTTTCATCTAATGATTTTTGATTATTTTTGGACACCATAAGAGGGGTCCAAATGCCTTCGAATTCGAAAAGTTGTATATTTTCGCTATTGGATGTTCCGTCTTCGAGATATGGACACTTTTGTATTTTAGAGATATTTTGGTTTAACAGATTTAAAAAACAAATCATACTATATTCGACACCACCGCATTTATCTTCAGCGAAATTTTATATGAAAATGTTTTTGAATATTTATTTAAATAATACGACGGGCACCCTTTCTACAAACACCTTACATGGACAGACAAAAGATTGTCATTCGGAGCCAGAATTTCCGAGGTACATATAAGCATATTTGCATTTGAACAATTTTTCATTTGTCGATTTTTTAAAGTCTTTTACACAATCGGGTTGTGATTGGATTTGAGATATTTGTGATTGGACGGCTCTATTTTTGCAATATAGCTATTTTGCCGATATTTTTAATATTTTTAGACACCACGCAATAATTTAAGGGGCCCTTTTATGGGTATTAGATATACGACATGTATTATAGCAATTTAAAAAAGTGCTTAGTCTATACAAGATACTGGCAAAAGGCATTCCTTTAGAACTATAACCTGCTAACTTAATAGACGTTGACCGCGGCGTGATGGTTTGGCGGCCACCTCGATGCTTCTGACGAACACTCCAATTGGTCGAGTAACCAGTAAGTTTTCTAAATGCTTCACAAACTGTGACGTTCGGAGCCGTCTTTAAACTGTAGATCCTATTGAGTAAGTTTAAAAATAGTATCCGTTTAAGCTTACTAAATGTGCGAAGCTTTCCCATATCTCATTTATGGAATGAAACTGAAATTGTTTTATTGGAAGCTCCATTTATGATTTGTGGGTATATTACTAAATATTTATGATGATGGGTACCTCTTTTCGCAAATCCTTACCCCACACACGCTGAAAGTTCAGCTTGAAATATCTCATATCCTGAAAATCTTAATGCGCCAACTAATATACCTATAATTGCTAGAATTTCTAAGTATGGCGAACCAGCTAGTAAATTCTTATTGGGAGACACGGTAGAGTAGTTTATATGAACGCAATATATTAATTGCCTTTGGCTTGTCTGCGGTCAGTTCTCATTCAAGAACATTTTGAACTCTTGTCTATCAAACAATTACAAACATAGACGTTCCATACCGTCTGGTTGTGATCGTGTTCACATTTTCACCGAACATTCATTAAATTATTATGACGGAAGATTCGCTACATATGTTCTATATAGAGCACCTTCGTAATCATGATTACGATACGTATCGAATGTGATACTCAAACCCTGGTTGGCCAATTACCTTTATAATAGATAACCATTTTGCCGAATTCTGTTAAAAATGCCGATATGAACACAATACAGTTGTTGCAACACAAATATTTTTCCAACAAGAACTATATTAATTATAATATGTGATTCGAATTTGATGCCTATTCAAAATAAAAAAGTTCACGTTTCATTAAGTAGCAGATGTAAGGTTGATGTTCTCCAGAGGATAGAACAAGCGTGGAGGTCAATTTGTCAGTAATTGACGAATATAAAGACTGCCAGTCACCGAGTCCGAATGAAGTCGAGTGTATTATTTGAAAGTCTAAATCCATTACTATCCGACATGAATGGACCTTATCAGTGTGGCTTTTAGGGCTCGTTAATCTATCATTGTCTAGATATTCACACTATTATAAATCCGGAGGAGAAAAAACAGATCTAGACGAACGCACCCCCTTTTTAGTCACCTTCAAATCTGTGGCAGAATTGCAGTGAAAACTCCCCAATATGCTAATTTGAAGAAACTCCACATGCAGAGTATCGGCACCAGATATGCTACGGGTTGCTGTATAACGACATTGTCGTGGTTAAGCACATCAAGATACGTCAATTGCGTCAGCCGGCTCATATAGGAGGGATGGGTACAAATATCCCAGCACGAACAGTTTTCACCAATTAACGTGATGGACGGCACTGAACAAGGCGACCATAGCTCCATTAGAAAGTCATAATCGCTCAAACGACACCGTTTAGCCGTTGATAATACCCCTTTGTCAGCATTTGAATTACGTGCTCCCACATGCCTATCGACAATACGATAACCAATTCATTATCGTTTTTTGCATAACTAGGCTTTTGACACACCATCAAATCTTGTTGTGGCGAATTGGATAAGAAACGCATAAGAATGAAATGCTTGGAATTCTTTGCCGCAGATAACAGATTCGAAAAAGTACCGTATAATTAGTATTGTTGCCCTACTAGCGGCTTTGGAAGACAATGTTTACAGGCCATTCTATGCCACTTGCAGGCGACGTTTTTTTTTTTTTTTTGAGAGATTCGGTTGTCGCTGATTTGACAGTTCTTTGCGGAAATTGGATCGTGCCGTTCCGGAACAAAAATTCAATGATCGAATTCTAACAGATGGTTGATGACTTGAATTTACTGCAGTTCTTGTGAATCTTTTTTGTTTTCGATTTTAGACGTAGGGAAATACAATAAATCACTTGCGGAAAGCTTGTCCCTTTCGCATGCTGGTGGTAGGCTTTCAGACAATTTAGAACTTTACTTTCGTCTATTGTCTATTTGGCTATTTACAGTTAATATTTTTTGTGATATAATTTCCTGTTTCGTTTTTTTTTACACTCACCTCAATAGCTTTCTGGACCAATGTTGTGCCGATTTTCAATTTCCTATATTCCTTGCGTACCGCCAACATGGCAATGTAACCCCGCCTCACATTCATGTGCATGTCCAGTTTGCACACAATAGCACCAACATATTCATTCCCATGGGCCGCCAAGAAGCAAAGCTTTGGCCAATTATAAATGAAATAACGATAAGTGTAAATAGAGTAGGGTTCAGAGAGTTCTGCTTGTATTAAACGCATAATATCCTAAAAAGAGTAGAGACAGAGACAGTGATGAAAATAGCTGTTTTTGTTGTCATTGCTTAGCTTTAACTTCAACTTACATGCATTTGTAGTTCAGACTCATATTCCTTATACTCAATATGTGCAAGTTCCAAGTCTAATTTAGGATTTTCTACAGGGGTTTCTACAGTGTCTAAGCTCTTGTTTGAATCTTCTTCTTGTTGTTGTGGCTTAGTGGCAATTTTCTCTTTAGCAGGACATTCAAGAACCATGGCAGTTTTATTTTCATTTTCTTGACTTTTTACTATTGTGTTCTCATGGTTGTAGCCATTGTGTAGATGTTCCTTAATCTTAATCTTGTCCTCTCCATCCTGTGATTGTGTGACAATGCTATCTTGTGCAGGGCAGTGACCATTTTCATTTGTAGCAGCCAAATGTTCTGAATGGGGAGGGGGATTCTTTTTGTTGTTGGGTTTCCGTTTAGATTTTTTTATCGCAGCTGGTGCTGTAACTCTGCGTTGTTCGTCGGCATGGTGGCCATTTAAAGCGGGTGTGGACATTACAACTTTGGCACTACTTGTCTGATGGAGAGAACTGGTAGTGGTAGACGTGTTAGGGCAGGCGGCATTGGTTTTCAGGTGTTTTTCGGTTACAAGGCCATTGACCTTAGCTAAGTTGCTACCGCTGCCCTCATCCTCCATCTGCAGCTGTTGCTTCAATTGATCTGTCAAACCGTTTATGGCCAACCCTGGACCCCCCGGGACATCACAGGAATTTGCACTCACGACGACGACGTCTTTCACTGATACTGTCGGCGACGTCGCCGTCGTTGTTTCTGTTCTGGAGCTTTTCTTTTTATTTTTAGACTTTTTCTTTGACTGCTGTTGTTGTTGCGACTGCGACTGTTGTTGTGTACGAAGGCTCTCCCTGAAGGAACCTTTCAATTGATCCATTGCACTTAATCGTTTTCCAAAACTCAGTAGATATCTCCAAATGTACCTGACCAAGAACTTTTCTATTTTCTTCCCCTTTCGATGCCCACTTTTGCTTTCTTTTTTCAACCCAAATTGAAAAATAAAGAAAGAACAAGAGCAGAAGCAAAGAAGTAGTAGATGACAAATGTCGAACAGCCGTAAAACACCACACTCCTGTTGGGAAGTTTTCTTTTATGGCAAAATATTTTCCAGTTTTCCACTCAATTTTCCGCCACTTGACACAATTTCTTGGGGCGAAAAGTCATCACCTTTTATTTGATATAAGATTTTTCGTTTCTACTCAACCTAAAATTATATATTTTCATGAAATTTGACGTTCTTCCCCAGGTGAAACAGTTCGTTTTTCCTTCTCACAATGATTTTTGCAGTGACATTTATTTTATCTATCAAGACAAATACAACTCTTAGTGCAAAAACATATGGCATTGGGCAGTGAGGGAAAATCATGTGATAAAAAAGTACAATTTTCGATACAATTAATTGTAGAATTCATATTCTTTAAGTCAGCTGTTAGCCTTCAGAAACTAAGCTATGTGCAGATCAATTAAAAGTGATTAGTACAAAAACATATGGCATTGGACAGTGAGGGAAAATCATGTGATAAAAATGTACTATTTTCGGTGCAATTAAGTATAGGATACATATTCTTCAAGCCAGCTGTCAGCCTTCAGAAATAAGGCTATGTGCAGATCAATTAAAAGTGATTAGGCGTTACAGGAGTGAATCAAACTAAAATTTTTATAAATTTCGGTTACGGCAGTGCCGGCTATGTAGAATAATAGGTTGCGTTTATGATGCACTTAAATTTAAATTTCGCTATTTACATTTGCGCCACCACATGTTAGTTTTGTAAGAACATTGTTGGAGGAAATCTAATTTGTGTTATGTAATTCATGTTATCATGAGTAGTTTCGATTTCGGCACAAAATTGAATAGGAAAATCAGGGTCGCTTCTACTACTGTTTACACGAGTTAAATAAACTTGAGGATTAATGTTGCAGATTCAAATTTATCGGTGGCGGTGAGCCAAAACATCTTTTTTTCGTCTCAAAGTCAATGGTGCTATTATCAAAGAGATTGTATTTATAAACAAGTGGAAATTTACTCACGACGTGTTATAAATCCGACGAGTAGGAAGAAAAAAATTGAATAGCAATGTTGTCATAAAAAATCAACGTGTGCCAATGTTCATAAGTGTTTTTTAATGATTACGTGTGTAGTATTAATGTTATTGAAAGAATGTATCAAGATAAACACAAAAAGATTACATTTTGCCCGCACACGCAATTTTGAATGTTCAGATTTTCTATCAACTCGTCGGAATTATAATCGAGGAGAAATTTTCTAGCAACATGAGAGAATGATTTTCTTTGGTTTATAAATATAAATGCTTTGCTATTTACCAAAGGCCACCATAAGGCTAAACATTTAACACTTACAAGTTAACTTTTGACAGGATTTACATAACTTTATCAGTCGGCTAAGCAGTGCCCGTCTGTATAGTTAAAAGACACAATATATGTCGATAATACTTTTTAAAATTTCGTGCAGCATAATATTTTGTCAGATTGCAGCTGGCGGTTATAAATTCTGTCAAATTTGGCACACTATACGTTTGGTAGACTTAGTTCTAGAAACGAAAATGTACTGTATTGACCGATTTTCTAAAATGCAATCTTAACTTTGTAATTTCCAGTGAATATTCTATAGTAATCTAGATTTTTGTTCATTATATTGATTTGCAACGCTCGGAAAAATTAAAGAAAAATCGCCCAAATACCCACGCCACTTCATGTGCCTTCCATACAAACGACCGATGTATCTATTATATTATTAGCGTCGTATCTTTCAAGCAGTTGTACTGATTTTACTCAAAATTGGGACTCATCTTTTGCTTGATAAACGTAATTCTGAAAATGAAAACGGACGTCATCGCCATGTTGCCTCTGTTACTTCCCATACATTTTCCCCTGTAATCAATAATACGTAGATTGCAATTGAACTATTTTGTTCTATATTGTTCCACATTATAATGAGAAAGCTCTTTCAATTAATTCCAATAAAAGTGGTTTAATTTAGTCCATATATTTCTAGATTTGCTTCCTTCACTCAATTGCCTTAAATTCAATACAATTTAGCACGCATCTTAGTAAACTTATTTCTGAGAATGAAAATGGACTGCGTAGCCTCGCTTCTATGCTAAACAATTGAGATTTCCGTATTGGTTATTAAATTCAGAAAAATTTGGTTGAAATCAGTTTCCTTTTCAATTCGTTAAATGTCTTGCCTGTCACATTGCTGAATTTTCATCCGTAGGATTCGATTTCAGTTCTCATATATGTGCAGTGTAAAGGCTGATTTACACGCTGCCTACCTTTACCCTCTTCTATTTGTGTGAAATAGTTCAATTAGAAAACATATATACATATAAGAGAAAAAAAGAAAGTATATTTTCAAAATTATAGAAAATAAGATACTACTTCACAGGAAAGTAGAGTAAATCAACAAATTCTCATTTTTCCTATAAACTAGTAAAAAAATCTTGTTCTGTATTCAAAAAATACTGCAAATTTTGATACATCTGACAAATTATTTTAAACTTTTTTATTTGTAACGAAATTTACCAACAGGAATCCGTTTCCATTTGGAGATTTGTCTAATCAAAAATTATAAACAAACAAAGTGGTATACCTTCCCGACGGACTTAATGTTTTGTAGAAGGTTCCAGTTAAATGCAAATTGGGGTGTAAACGATGCTGCTTACAAATATCATGGTCTCTATGACAAAACTATCAACCCTGATTTCTGATTTCGTTATCAGCAAATGTTGACAAAATTAACAATACTTATTTCCTATAATTAAAAGGTTATCGAATTCAAACCGCTACTCTCAAGATTACTAAAAGCGCGACAAGCAAGCTACGGGCAGGTCACTTAGAATTCGGGACTAAGTTGATAGGGGTTTCACCATTAATAATAATAAACTTGTTTTTATCCTTTACAAAAAAATTGAATAAATCAAAGAAAAGAGGCCACAGATGTTTAACTGAAACCGTGTAATTGCATTCATTAGAACTTTAAAGCGTTTGTTTTATTTAAAAAATATTGTATTTAGACATTTTTCAAAATTAAGATGTGATACAAACACTTCCCACTCAGAAAGGAATTCAAGGCATCACCATTGCAATCCGGCAACAAAAGAGCCAAGACCAGCACTAATGGCTGTTATCTGCTGAAATAAATTAGAATATAATAAATGTAAGATAATTTATTTTTATATTCAGATGGAATTAGAGTGAAATTAAAAATGAGAGTGTTGGTCTGTACAAATAATCTTTCGAGTGATTCTAAATTATACATTTTAGTATTTTTTCCAGTAAAAGTTGGGTACTCTTTCAGCTTGTTCTAAAATTTTTGCAAATTTTTGCAAATCTGAACTTTCTCGAGATTTTATTATTGTCTCGGAAGGAAATTGATTGACAGTAATAGCGGATTTTTGTACACGGATCAGATGTCAAAAATTATCCTCAATTTTTGGACGATAATGTATGACAATTGTAAAAAATCTAGAAAACAATGTGCAATGCTACCTTACTATTACATTCCTATTCGATTTGTTTCAGATTAGATTCTACTATTCGATTTAGAACAATTGGTTGGAAAAACGACTATTTCTTCGATGACGCTATGAGGTCCGAAACAACTGGAAATCCACTTTTCTGTGCAATACTGTTTCTGATTATGCTTCTAATATTTCTTTATTTTTCGTCTGCGGTGAATAAAGTAAAACAGAGTGGCGGAAAAAATGTGTGCAACTATAACTTTGAATTCACAGCTTAAGGTCAATTTGATTACGTTTTAACAAAAAGTTCATATGAAATTGCTGTTGTACTAATAGAACGTTTTCGACCAAGCAATGCAACAGTGCAGGGACAAAACAACAACTGGGTTTGCGGCATGACTAACGTAAAAACAATGGATTGCCAGATTTTGCAGATGTAAGGCGGCTGTTGAAACTTTGAATTTAATTTGCAATGATTGTTATATCTGTTTAAAGGCTGGTATTATGCTGAGCTTTCGTGGTGAAATTAAACGTAATTTTTGTTTTGTTTTTTAATTTGAGGCTAAACTTTTCCATCAGATAATATTATGTTTTTTCGTGAGGATTTTGCAGATGTAAGGACAATTTTCTTAATTGCAGAATTTTTTTTATTGGTTTCCAACACTGAAATCGGAATAACTTTTTTCCGTCACAATGTTATCAAAGTATTAAAA
Organism: Philornis downsi; assembly: GCA_019455685.1. Taxonomy (NCBI): domain Eukaryota; kingdom Metazoa; phylum Arthropoda; class Insecta; order Diptera; family Muscidae; genus Philornis; species Philornis downsi. Next base: position 4,393,728 of record JAHXMU010000129.1, on the reverse strand, counting down.
TTTTGATAAAATTTCGCTGAGCATATTATGACGTAAACATATAAGTTGTTCGGATTTTGATGTCGGAAAGTGCCGCTAATTTTTTCACGAGCGAACAATGTCTTGTGGAATTTCTTTATCGTGAAAAGAACATAATGCACACATAGCTTAAAAGAACAATTGTTCAGAAAGAGGTTGGAAGTAACGATTTTTGTGAACAACAACAATTTAGTACAAAATTTGCATTATTTATACACATATGGTGAAAATAATAAGTACATCCTATATTTTTTTTAAAGGCTCGTAGGCGAAAATTTATTTAAGTTAAAAGAAAAAACAAGTACTAATTTCTTCTGTTATAACATTAGAAATAAAATATATGCTAAAACAATAAAAAACGAAAATTAAATTCAGTATTTTTCAAAAAGTAAGAAATTAATCAAAAAACATTGGACAAAATAATAAGTACATTTAGTTGGAATAAGCAAAAAAGCAAAACAAATTAAGTTTTTTCTGCTAAATTGGCTGAGTTGTAAACATTTTTATGACGCAGAGTACTCTCGCCGTATGTCACTCTCAACATGACAAGTGTTTTTGAGCACTTAATTCCATTTTTTACACAAAATTTGATGCAACTTCTTTAATCCAGTTGTTTTAGTAGAAAATCGCTGAACACGCAAACACTTGTCTTATTCATGCCTTTCACAAACAAATTAAACATACATCAACATATCTTTAAGACGAGTGTACCAACATAAAAAAAATATTAATCGAAAATCGAATGAAAATTCATTTTTTTTCTTTAACACGCCTTGTATATGCAAGCTTAATATGTTAATATGTCGTTAAAACAGATGTCTAAATTATCTTCAACATGGAGACCAATTTTGGCTTGGTTTACCAGGTTATTCATGTTAATTCTATAAAATTCTTGCTATCTTCTTGTTCGATGGAAAACTCTACATTTAACCTGTACAAAACTTTCCCTGAATTGAACTGAACTATTAAAACTGTCACTCTGCGTCCAGTTAACGAACTTTAGCAGGATTATGTTGTAATTAGAAGATTGAAGCAAAATACCTCCATATAATTGTGTATGAAGAGGGACTGCCGGACTCGTCAATTATATGGATGAATTAGAACGGGCACGGTTTGTGGTCAATACAAATGGAATGACGATGGAAAATTTATGTGAACGAAATTCTCTTCGCAGAATTTCTACAAAATGTATGAGAAAAGGGAAAATCAACACAGGACCAATACTCGAAACGGAAAGGTGATGGAAAATTTGTGTAAATGGAATTCTGTCTGCATAATTTGCAAGAATTTTAAAATGAAACGCATTTCGTTTGAGGCAAAACCTCACATTTATGATGAAAAATATTTCTGAGTTTAAGGTAATTTATATAGCGGGTATCACAAGCAATGAGTAGAAATGCTTCGATGTCATACCCACATTTAACGATGAAAAATTTTACGTTCTATCAAATTGTACGTTCAACCGGAGGATGAGAGACGTTTCTACTCTATTTTAGTCCTAAACCACGATTTGAGAAAAATATTATCACAAGCAAAATGTTCTTAGGATCAATATGAATTTATTCGCGCTATCCTCTAATTTCGTTGAAAATGAACCGTAATTTGCGTGCACATCTCTGTCTTAACAACATTTCATAATTATTTCAATGTTATCCACTGCATTTTCTCGTTATTTACTATTATTATCGAAGAATAAACAGTTGCCGAAAACTTCCTGTATTTGTCGCCTTTTTAATAAATCTTATTGAAACAAAAGCAATACAACTGCTGTTATTGTAAACAGGTAACCTCCAGCTGCTAACGAAATTATATTATATGTCAACTAACAACTGTGCGAACAATTTAACTTTCCATCGACGTTTCGATGTGCTGAAATCGAAATGCCGATTTCGGAAATAGGTGCTTAGTCCAAGTGTTATATTCTATTGATCTCAATGGCAAAATGTAAATTTAATGTTCAGTGCTTTCAATTTCCGGTACCTTAGATAGTTAGATCCTGCTAATAACTAGTTGACCGCTTGTCATGGAATTTCCAAATTTCTTTTTTAAATGTTGCTCCACTTTATGTAATTAATAGTATTTACTACAAAATTTCCTGTTCAACTGCATTTATTTCATAATTAAATTGTTTGGAAATTGTCTCCGAAATTTCACTTATACACGTATCAACACCACACCAGGCCCAGCATTCAAATCATAGCCGACTTGATGACTGGTTTGAAACGATTTGTTAACGGCGTACCAATTGCCTGCTGTAAGAAACTGGCTACACATACGAGTATAACCAACATTGTAACTGCCATGAAATTGCAGTTTATGTCTAGTAAGTAATTGATGCTGCCACAGGATGTGACCAGAAACCCAGCACTTATAGTTAAATATCTTGTTGATTTAATGCTAAAGAGTGAATAATCTTCTGTTATAAAGTCTGTAATACTAACCCAGTGACGGGAGGGCAAGTAGGTAAAGCGGGTTAGGATACGCTGTCATATATAATAAAAGATTTTTAATAGTTTGTCGGTAGCATAAAGGAGAGTTCCGAGAAGAGTTGTTGGTGTGATGTAAACATCACAGAGTGGTGATAGGTAAAGAGGCCGCACCTCTCTCTCTCTCGCAGAAGTAAAATGGGATGATTTCATATTTCGGAGTTATAAGATTGAGCGAAAAAGGAATAATCTAATAATCTATTGCCTGCATCCTTATTCAAATATTTCAATAATTTTTACAGATTTTAGTTAATATTTTTATCGATTATAGTAACTTAATTATTAATGTATGAAAGACCAATCATGTCAAAAAATAAGGCGAATTATTAAATTTCATGGGCTACGTACATTTGACTTTCGATTATTATTTTTTTTTATGTTGGTACACTCGAAGATATGTTGACGGTTTTATCCATATAGCATGTTTGGTTTGTTTGTCTATGCCTCTCATAATTAAGACAAGTGTTTTACGTGTTCGGCGATCTTCTGTGGTCGAAAAAATGGATCGAAGAAGTTGCATCAAATGTTGTATAAAAAATGGAGTTAAGTGCTCAAAACACTTGAAATGTTGGCAGTGGCATACGCTGAGAGTACTATGAGTAAAAAAATGTTTACAAATGGTACAAGCTTTTCACAGAAGGCCGAGAAGATGTGAATGACGACACTCGTTATGAACGCCCCAGCACATCAACAACCGATGAAAATGTTGAGAAAGTGAAGAAAATTGTTGTGAAGAATCGTCGAATCACAATTAGAGAAGTTGCTGAGGATGTCGGCATATCGCTTAGCTCATTCCATGCAATCTTTTCGGAAATTTGGGCATGAAGCGTGTGGCAGCGAAGTTCGTTCCAAAATTGCAGAATTTTGAAAAAAAAACAACGTCGCATGAGCATCGCTCAGGAATTGTTGAATGACGTCAACGATGATCCAGATTTGCTTGAAAGGGTCATAACTGGTGACGAATCATGGGTATATGGTTATGATATCGAAACCAAAGCCCAATCGTCCCAATGGAAGAGTACAGAAGAGTCAAGACCAAAAAAAAGCACGCCAAGTTCGATCAAATGTGAAGGTTTTGCTCACTGTTTTCTTCGATTGCCATGGCGTAGTACATCAGGATTTCTTGCCACAAGGTCGTACGGCAAATAAGGAGTATTACTTTGAAATTATGTGCCGCTTGTGTCAAGCAATACGAAAAAACGCCCTGAATTGTGGAAAAAAATTCATAGCTTTTGCATCATGATAATGCACCTGCACACTCATCTTTGCTTGTGAGATATTATTTGGCCAAATTATCATGCCTCAGCCACCGTATTAACCAGATTCGGTCCCCTATGACTTTTTCCTGTTCCCAAGATTGAAGAAACACATGAAAGAACGGAGTTTTGCGACGATTGAGGAAATAAAAACCGAATCGCTGAGAGAGCTCAAGGACATACCAAAAAGTGCATATCAGAACTGCTTCGAGGATTGGAAAAATTAAAATTCACCTTATTTTTTGAGCACACCTGGTATATTGATTTATATTGTTTTCCAGTAGAACATGGTACGAGTATTTTTTTGATATTATTTAATAGCTGCGCTCGTAATTAGGGAGTGGTGTTTTCCCGCAACTGTCAAATTTCACCGTATATTACCTTAATTAACGAATAAATTATAAAAATATTAGAAACATTTTTAAAAACCATAATTCTTTAAAAATTTGGTTTATTTTTGCAATTGCAAAAACCTGTATTTTTTAGTATAAAATTGTTAATGGTGCCCGTATTTCTGGAGGTGGGCACATAACAGGTATGGGCAAGATCCTTTCTGCCGGATTGATTGTGTCCAAAATCGAATGTAACCTTGCCACGAATATAAGAGATTTTTATGTCAAATTTCAACTTTTTAGCTTAAGCTAGGTACTATGTTCTTTTCACGAGGAAAATTTCACACATTGTTTGCTCAGGAAAAAATTTAGCCACATTGCCAGCTTTTCTTGCATTGGTTTCCAACACCGACATTTGAACAGCTGAAGTTTTTACTTCGCAATGTGTTCGATAATATATTTGTGATGCTTATTAAGTTGTGTTTTTTTACAACTATTAAATTTTTAACTTTGTGGCTTCAGTGTTGAAAATTAATAAAATAAAAGGTCGGCGTTGCCATTTAAGATAATTCTCCTCGTGAAAAGTATAATACTGTCCCGTGGAAAAGTTTCACTTCAAATTCCAGAATTATTTTTTTTTTATATGGAGATTCGCCACGAAAAGTCTGCCTTGCATCAAAGAATCCTTTTTTCGGTACAGAATTCCTTTTTGCCTTAGTATATAGAAGTATGTTTGTTATAATATTTGAATACATTTTGTGCATAGTAGAAAATGGAAAGAATTTATTATGTGTTAGTAAAATCAAAACAGCTTTAATTATTTACAATATAAAGCGTTTCGATAAATTTTTGAGCTATTGCCATCTGATTCACACAGAAAAGTAATATTCAGGTTTTTTTTAATATTTACTGCATTCATATTTTTTACATTTGCCATTAGAATCTCTTAAGTGGACTATACGAAATAGGAATAAGCGGAATTCTTACTATTTTTGTAGAATATTGAATTATTCTTCAAAAACACATTTTATGCGATTTGGATATCAGGTTTCCATTGAAATCCAATTAAAATTAAATTCGAAATTCCTACAACATATATTTATGAATGTTACCGACTATACGATTTTTAAATAACTTTGAAAATATTTGAAAATTGTGTATTCAAATCTGAATTTCTACCAATAATTTGACAATCACATATCGGATAATATGAAAATTTTTCTCAGTTTTATTGGCTGCTACATAAAACAAAGTTGAATTGAATATTTAGTAGTCACTAAGTACGAAATGCGGTAAACGAAGCAAAATGTACAAAAATAATCAATAATCCCTTCCATTATCCCATCCCTTTGGATTAAAAATCCCTAAAAAATGGATTTATCTCTTGGGTGAGATCTCTATCATGTTGTCAACGGATACGCGTAGCGATGGACATGCTTAGATCAACATGAATTTTTACGATGCTCGAGAATATTGGTACTTACAAATGAATTAAAATCGCATTACGTATTAAAAGAAATCTAATCTAAGAGTCCTTTTGAGCAGGCGCTAAGACTTGACAAAATTCATTCCCGAGCGAGATGTGGTCTCCGTATGTAATATGAGCGCATATTAAATTAAAAGTTATACATTTTATATTGACAACATTCATGTAACGTATATGTGAATTATTTGTTATGAAATGAAACAACAAAAAACGGCGGGAAATCTGTACGTGATTCCGCTTTGCACTATTTATGCATATTTCTTATGTGATATTTACATTGCCACCAGAATCTCTTGTTTGAACTATCATTTGAAGAAACTAATGATGTTTGTGATTGTTTGTGATTGATCTGACATAATTAACCATATTTGAGAAACTTTTTAAACGGTTGGTATGAAAACTAAACAAGAATCATCCACGAATGCTTAAGCCGGCCAGATCAAATTGTTAGTGTGCCAAACACCTTAGCTTAAGTTGATGTCAGGCCATAGTATATGTGCAAATGATTTCAAAACTCTATTTTTGCTGAGAAAAGGTGAAATTCGATAAAATATATTTTTTGCTCTTCAATTGCCAATTTACATTTTTTTGGCTGTGTTTCTGATGATGTTGTAACAAATAAGGGATAATTCAGTAATAGGTACTTTTACAAACATAAAAAAATTTAATTTTATCGGTTAATCTTTATTATCAAGTAAAAGGGAATTTGTTCACATTTTTTTAAATATAGAAACACATGACATGGAAAATTTAGCACTAAATGAATGAAAAACAAATGAAGTTTATTATCTGATCCTCCCACAAATATTAGACTTTTTGTCAAATAAAATGTCGTAGCAAGCGATATTGCAGACAATGAGTGAGTATGTTGTATTAAAATTCAGTTTCGTGTCAACTTAAAGGCATTTCTCATCAACTCTGCTTGATTTGAACCAATTTAAGCTAGGCGGCTTTACACATTTTGCATGTGCGTTGTGAGGATATTAAGTTATTTCTGTATTTATTGTTATTACCTTATGGATACGAGTATTATATAACATTGGAAAAAAATATTAATTTTTTTATGTTTTCTCAGTTTCGTTATCTTTTAAAGAAATGAAGAAATTACTTCAAGTTGTTATCGGTGGTTTATTTCATGTGTAAATTGATTGTTGCAGACACTAACTAGCTCGCGGTGTGTAGTTTTTTGCTTTTCAAACAGACGAAGAAAAACAACGCCTCTACTCACATGCCACCAATAGGCAAATGTAAAGCTGTAAGGAATGCTAAGCAAAAGAAAAAGAGGTAAATACTAATGTTAAATATCAATTAAGCATTTAATTGGGTTAAACTTTTAAACGCAAAGCAATAAAAGACAACAGCAGTAATATGAATTATAACATTACACCCTTTCACTTTTGAACATATTTTCGTATAAAGATTATAAGTAAACCTTGTTGATTAAGAGCTCTGATGAAGACATGTGTACAACGGCCTTTGACAATCTTCTTCTTAGGTGGTGACTGGAATAGACCTCCTTATCTATTATTATTATTATTATTATTCGTCACACCTCCAATTCGTCACACCAAGCTTCGACAGTATTTCAAAAGTCTGGTCTTTCCAACGGAGTTTTGGTCGCCCTCTTCTGCGCGTCCATCCCGTTCGTTGTCGAAAACTTTCGGTGCCAGAGCATTTGGGTCCATCCGCTCAACATAACCCAGCCAACACAATTGCTATATATTAATGCGTTTGACCATGTCGGCATATAGGTCATTGTTCATGCGACGTCGTTACTCTCCGAAGTATTTTCTTCTCGAATACTACCAGTACTGACTCATCTGCTTGCGTCATAACCTAGGATTCTGCGCCATATAACAAGACGGGTAGAACCAACGTCTGGTACAGTCGGATTTTTGTTTGTCGAGAGAGGGCTTTATCATTGAATCGCTTGCTTAGCCCATAGTAACATCCGTTAGCAAGTAATACTCTCCTCTTTATCCCCATGCTGACATTATTCGTTTTGTTTGCAGCGGAAACGAGGTAGATGAATTTTTCCACCATTTCAAAATTATAGTTGCCAACGTTCACACAGCGTCCCAAACAAGTAAACTCTTTGTTCGTTGAAACCAATAACTTGGTTTTGCCCTCGTTTACCATCAGACCCATTTTCGCTGCTTCCTTCTCGATGCTTGAGAAGGCTGCAGTAACATTTCGCAGTTTTCTGCCTATAATGTATATATCGTCTGCATATGCAAATAAGATATGGTTTTTATTAAAGAGTGGCGTTAACTGCAGTTTCCTCATAATCATCTCTGTATGTTGAAGAGGTCGCACGATAGACTGTCTCCTCGTTTGGTATAAAAAAGCTCGTTTAGATCTTTGCCTATCTTTACCGAAGACTTCGTGCCAGTCAGCGTCATCAAACAAAGACGTATAAGCTTCGTAGGAATTCCAAACTCGAACATGGCATCATACAGTTTTTGCCGTATTGGGCTATCGAAGACAGCTTTATAATCGACGAAAAGATGGTACGTGTCGATCTGTTTTTCTTGGGTCTTCTCCAGAATTTGTTGTAGTGTGAATATCTGGTCGGTTGTTGATTTACCAAGTCTAAAGCCCCACTGATAAGGTCCAATCAGGTCAGTTGAATTTGGCTTTAGTGTTTCACATATCACACTGGACATGGCCTTATAAGCAATGGGTAAACTACTGATACCGCGATAGTTTTTACAAATACTTCGATCGCCTTTTTTTAAACGCGGAACATATACTCAAATTCCAATCATCGGGTGTGGTCTCCTCGAGCCAAACCGTATTTAGGAGCTGATGCAGGCTGTTTATCAGCTCATCACCACCAGTTTTAAACAGCTCTGCTGGCAGGCCATTAGCGCCCGCAGCTTTGTTGTTCTTAAGCCGCAATATTGCTATTCTCATCTCTATTTGGCTCGGCCTTTGATAATGAGTGTCACAATTAACATTGCATTCGAAAAGTGTGTTATCTACGAAAAGATTATGCTGTACACGATCTTTTGAGTGCAGCATAAAATTCTCCCGTTAAAATGAAAACACGATGTTTAAATTAAAATTCATTCTTAAGAATAACAAGCTCAATTAGAGAGAATACCTACATTGCCAATACCACAATTAAAGCATAACATGATGATAACGTTATAATCCGATCACTAATCCATCCTGCCTATTTGTGAGAAATTTCAAATTTTGTTTCGAGCAAGGGGAAATTCCTCTAATATTTACAACATACAACCCTGTATTAGCGCCAAATGTTGAATTTCTCTTTAGCGCATTTCATTTGAAGACTAGTAAGCACTTTAAGCAGAATTTTCGTTTGCATCCCGACCATATATCTCCATACAGAAAATATTTTTAGGAATATATTATATTATTTGAAAATCGTTGACTCTCGAATCTAAAAAGATTTATATGCGTAATAAATCTTTATTGAAAAATCAATCTTTTAGGGAAATAAAAGAAAAAAAAAACGTGTGTTTTCTGTTGCTCAAGAACCCCTATAATAGCATTGGATATTATCCGAAAGTTTCAGTTGAAGAAAATGCCAATTGCTGAAAATTTCAGTTACTGCGAATTTACTTTTGGGGACCGAAGATATTTGTGAAAATTTAGAAATAGGATTTAGTTAAGGTTAAGTAAATTTTACCTATATTTCTTCATAAAAAATGGCAGTGCATGGCAGTATATCAGATTGGATATGTAATGCATCACACGTCAAAATTTCTGTTTCAAACAGTAATCAGTATATTAATTTTTATTCGATGCAAAGTTGATTTCAAACAGTCATATATTAGCCTGAAATGTCCAAATTTTCGTTCCATTCAATTTGAGTAAAGTAGTAAATATTTCGAAATGGGAAATTTGATCTAACAGAAATTCGACTGCAGAATTAACATGTGTTTGTTTGGGGAATGGATTTAAAGGCCAGCCTTTCGTTTCAAGCCAATGAAATAAAATTTGCAGAATTTGCATGGACTTTGCATGGGGAATGGAGCTCTGTCTAAAGTCAATACCAGTCTAAATATGTCAACAAACTTGATATTAGACTTCATTGTACATTCCGACACCTGTATAGCTGCAGATTTCAAATCTTCGAGCTAAATTTTGTTAATTTTGTTTGTATGTCACCAATACTAATTCACATTGCTACCGAAATCTTATGTTTTGAGACTTCTTTGGTTTTGCCACACACACATCAGACGTTTTGTTGAATGAAATGCCGAAACATGGGAGTACGAATTTCTATTAAAGGCTGGTATTGACATCAAGTGGAGTTTCGATTAGTCAATTCGACCTTTGTCTCTGTGCAATGGTTAACATCAGTGTGGGAGAGGGTAGGAACAAAAGATGCAAACAAAAATAGAAAACAACTGAAGATCATTGAAACTCGATTTCTTGCTATTTTTAATTTACTTAAAGTTGGTTTACTGCATTTTACAATTACTTTTATACGAGACTATGAAAAAATCTCCACGTTCCAAATGTTGTATCTGAAAAGACCTGTAATAAATAATAAATGCAAATGTAATAATAAATGCAAAATTTTTGTTCGTGGAGTAAAATTTTTGAAACTCTTCATTCACTTCAAATCAATATTAATATAAACAGCATCTCTTCCAGAGGATAGTTTATGCCCCGAATTTGAAAAAAGGTTTACTAATCATTTCAAATGTTGTATCTGAACAGCCCTGTGTTAATAAATGAAACATCTTTGTACGCGGATTACAATTTTTGAAAATGTCTATTTCGATACCAGATGTCTCATTTTCAAAGATTTAGAAAAGATTTATTAATCAACGATTTATAATAATTGGAGTTAAGACAAAGATTACTTTACTATTTATTATTATTGTCCTAATTTTTTAAGCGGATAAAGAGCCAAAAAAATTCGGCGCAAGTCGTAAGATAAAGTAATCTTTCCAAAATAGAGATTTTTTTAAAAAAAGTGCATAATATGTCTACATGCTAGAGATTTGTGGAAGACCGTGGCGCAATGGTTAGTACACGCGACTATCGTTCGCATGATCGCAAGTTTAACCCCGCATACAGTCGCCCATCATTATTTGGGGCTGCGGTTACCGCGTTGCGTGTGACGAACACTCCGAGCCGTTTAGTAATCGACAAGTCTCGTAAATGCTTCTTCTATGAAGTGAAAATTAATTTACGTTTTGTTACAAAAGAAAGCGAGGAAACAGGTTTTTTGTTATTATTATTTATGTTTTTAAGAAATATATAGAAACAATTCAAAAATTCCGTTTATTTTGAAGTTTATAAAAAATTTTGCAAGCAGCGATTTATTTTTTTTTTACAAAAATTTCGTTTTTCTTGTAAGCAAAAAGCTCATTCGTTTATACATAACTTTTAAACTGTGCCTTTCAATTTCGTCTTATTCAATTCAACTTTGAGATTATGAAATTTCTTTAGAGGTCAATGCCGCACTTGGCTACCCCACTAACCACTAATGTAATATTAATATTAGAAACAAGTCATTTACTTGTATACCAACATTAATCATAAAACCCATTCATTAAAACCAATTCGTTATGATTTTACCAAATTCCAAGCCTCCATTGCAACAGCTCTTTATGTTTTTGCTCTGCCTCATGACCCATATTTACAAATACTCGTACAGTATCATACATTTTGCTTTCATTTCAAACAATAGTATCCCATAATTTTTTTTCATATTTTTTTGCCAAATTATTGTAATAGTAACAGATTTATGGTCTCCTTGTAATGACAATGCGCTGAGCAATAAGGAAGTGGTCTTACACAAAAATACCAATGATTTAGTACGATCACATTTGTTTTTACGGCCACAATTTAGTCGGCATTGTGTTTGTTGGCTAAATATGTCACAGATGTTGTAATACTTTTTCCTTTTTCTTGTGAGGGGTGGCAAAAGGGGTTCGCCAATTATTATCACAAAATGTAAAACTATCAGCCAAACTGTCATAACTGCAAACAAATCACCGACATAATCAGAAAGTAAGACATAACCGCCTCCACACGCCACATGGCTAGTACTATGAACAAACCCGGTAAGCTCTAACATTACCACCGCTGCTCCCATTACCCCATCACTGCCATCTTCGACTGCCGCAGTAACTTCCACGATATGGCAGTCTAAATTGGTCAATTGCCAAGTCTGCCATAATAATTTACATAAATCTTGAAGATTTGAAAAGAAAGATATGAAACTTGGTTTATGAGTCGCGCTTTGTACGCAAGTGGCGCAGAAGGTTTAACGTCTTCCAAAAAGAGCGAATTTGTAATACTAAGCGTTACACACAGTTTCATATAATATCTGTACTTGTATATGTTACAAAGTTTAATTAAACGGTATGAAGAGGGTTGCAGAGTAAGTTGGAGTAGAGATGCTAGTAAAACTAGTACAGAAATTTTAGTTTGGTGAACTAATTTACAAATTACCTTCACTAAAAGCCCTTTCATAAAGCTATTAGAAATATTCTAAATTAAAGCGCAATAAAAAAAGCTAAATTGAAACGACTTTCCGTCGTTTGGGAAGTTCAGAAAACCCACCAATTTTTGCTAATTCGAACCATTTACATATGTGGCATCATTAGGGGATTGGCAACACAATCTATTTTAATTCATCCGATGCGAAAAAAAGGGTAATGAACGATAGAACAAGTACACCGTATAGTAACATAGATCAGAAAAACATTCTTCTTATAGATATCTTCCAAGCCTTTGATAAAGTATGGCATGAAAGCCTTATTCATAAAATAGTCCCTATTCTACCGACTAATAGCCACAAGCTGCTGGAGAGCTATCTAAAGGATCGATCTTTTTTAGCAAAATCTAAGGACTCTGTTTCAAAGAAAAGTTTCAGCAGGAGTTCCCCAGGGCAGTATACTAGGCCCTATACTATATACCATATACACCTCTGGCATGCCTGTTCATTCCCTTCAACTTTCGCTGATGACACTACATTCATGAGCTTTAGCACTTGCCCATTAATAGCTTCTAGACAACTGCAGTCTCATATGCACGCATTAGAATCTTGGCTCGAAAAGTGGAAGATAAAAGTAAATGCCACTAAGAGTGTACAGGTCACGTTTTCTCTTAGGCAGAACAATTGCCCAGCCCTCACTATTCACGGTAGTACCACACCCGTTCATAACTATGTCAAATATTTGTGTATTCACATTGCTTGACGTCTCACCTAGAAAAATCACATTGACTCAAAATTCACGCAATTGAAATTAAAAACGGCTCAACCCCAGTGGCTTATTGGCTCCCAGTCTACTCTCAGTTTGGAAAATAAAATCGCCATCTACAAAACCATATTGAAGCCAATATGGACATACGTCATCCAGTTGTGGGGAACGGCATCGGCTTCTAACATAAATAAGCTACAGAGAAGACTATCAAGAATACTACGTCAAATTTGTGGTGTCCCAAGGTATATTAGTAATGATAGCATTGGCATAGCAACATTCCTTATATTTCTGGGGAAATAATAAAATTAAGCAGGTCATATATATTGAAGTTGTCCTCCCACTCAAACCCACTCGCTCAAAATCTTCAACATTTTCCCAGTCATATACGGCTAAGAAGAAAGGACACACTAGACTTGGTCCGGTGATACAAAATTCGGCTCACCAAAAATAAGATTCGGCAATGGCAGGATATTTTAGTTTAAGATAGGATTAAGATTTGAATACTTATTGTAAATTTCAAAAGAAAGATTTAATAACGAAAACGAAGAGAAAAAAATCCGATGCGAGCCCAATTGTACTAAATATATTTCAATGGGATGAAAGATACGAGTTTAGGAATATATAAATTAAATACTAGATAGGGTGTGGTCATTCTATCGATTTTTCGACATTTTGCTCAATATTATAAGCAATATAATTGCCAAAAATTTAAGTAAGTTTAGGCTACGAATTAGGGATTACAGTGGAAAATTACATTTTTATAAATCGGCCCATTTGTATGGAAGATGCCAGAATGGGCGTGGCAAAGTTGCCCGTTGTCGTTCTCAGAAAACATGATACGAGGTATGTTTGAAAAATAAGGTACATTTTCAAATTACTACGTACATTCGACTTTCGATTATATTATTTTTGTATGTTGGTGCTCTCGTCTCGAAGATATGTTGACGATTTTATCCATATAGCATATTTAGTTTGTTTGTGAGAGGCATAAATAAGACAAGTGTTTTGCGTATTCGGCGATTTTCTGCTATCGAAAAAAATGGATCAAAGAAGTTGCAACAAATTTTGTGTAAAAATTAATTAAGAAATTAAGTGCTCAAAAACACTTGAAATGTTGACAGCGGTGAGAGTACTCTGAGCCAAAAAAAATGGCTTTTCACAGAAGGTCGAGATGTGAATGACGACGCTCGCTCTACTGCTGAATGAATTGTTGAATAATGTTCAGGAATTGTTAAATGACGTCAACGATGATCCAGATTTGCTTAAAAGGGTCATAACTGGTGACGAATCATGGGTATATGATTATGGCATCGCAACCAAAGTCCAATCGTCCTAATGGACAAGAAACGCCAAGTTCGGTCAAATGTCAAGATTTTGCTCACTGTTTTCTTCGATTATCAAGGCGTAGTGCATCAAGAGTTCTTACCACAAGGTCGTACGGTAAATAAGGAGTATTACCTTGAATTTATGCGCCGATTGCGTGAAGCAATACGAAGAAAACGCCAGGAACTGTGGAAAAAAAATCATGGCTTTGCATCATGGTATTGCACCTGCTCACTCATCTTTGCTTGTGAGAGATTATTTGGCCAAAATCAATACCGTTATCATGCCTCAGTCACCGTATTCACCATATGTGGCCCACTGCGGCTTTTTCCTGTTCCCAAGATTGAAGAGACCCATGAAAGGACGGAGTTTTGCTACGATTGAAGAGATAAAAACCGAATCGCTGAGAGAGCTCAAGGACATACCAAAAAGTGCATATCAGAACTACTTCAAGGATTGGAAAAAACGCTGGCATAAGTGTATTATATCTGAAGGAGATAAAATAGAAATTGATGAATAAATAAATATTTTTTGAGAAAATTCACCTTTTTTTGAACACACCTCGTATATGATAAATTTGGTCGAACTTTGTACAACCGATTGAAATATATGGAGGTAAGCAAATACAATTCAGCTGGTCATTTTGAATGGTAGATACCAGAAGGGGTGTGATTATTCTGCTCAGATGTCAGAGAGAATTGTGTAACAGTGTCCTGGACAAAAATCTTGACTACTACAGTCGACTAATTAGAATTTACAGAGGATTTGTTGAGTTCCGAAAAAACTGTCAATTTACCAAGATTTACCAGAATGAGGTTGACAATTTCTCCCGTTTTCTTCCTGAGACCTTACCTTAGTCAGCGCTTTATGTGTGGCAGATTTGACTAACCGATTGGAAGATATGAAGCCAAGAATATGGGTTAAATTGGTTGATTTTTTAAAATTTTAGCAGGAATTATGAAAAAATGCAGCAGACAAAAATTTGGGTTGTTGCAGGTTACGAAGGAGGAATTACAGGGAGGAAGTTGAGTTTCGGAAATTCGTTGAATTTTTCTGGGAGGTACCATAAGGGATGGTAATAATTTGAAAAAATATTAGGCTGTGACAGTAATTTGAAATGCTTGATCACGTCGACGATGATCTATATATCGTTGGTACTAATATATTTTATAGACTAATATATTTTATGCAGTACATCTTCAATATCGATTACTTTATTATTCTATATCGATTAATCATTACCCGGACATGTAGGACTTGCGTTTGGTGAGGTTGGATATAACGCATATTTATTTTATTTGAAAACTTCAGTAAGTCGTAAAAATATTTCAGATTTTAAGAAAAATATGTTATTCGATCTTGCCGCGTTTAGCTCGGATAGCACCCATTAGCATCCAGTCTGTCTGGGAAGGCTTTACGCGTTGCACGAATGTTGCAAAAAGCACTCTTTAAGGCACTGACTGTTTCATATTTTTTAATAGATACTTTGGCCTCCAGAATAGGCTGTGTGGAAAAGCCATTTGTGGCCATTGTTGCGAAGAAATTAAGCTGAGAATTTTTTGATTTTAGTCTTGTTGAAGCGTATCGAATTGTTTGTGTTAGATTTGTTGATTTGTTGGGCGTCCTGTGGCTGTCACCAAGGCAAGCTTTCGCAGAACAATTCATTGGTCTAGTTAGTAGTTATGTCCGTCAAGAAAATCGGTCTTTGCCATTGATTTGCTTGCTAAGACCAAAGTAATGTCAGGTTCCAAGCAATATTTGCTCCTAATTTCCAGCGTCTCAAACGAATGAACTTTCTGTTCGTCACAACCAGAGACCTTCACGAAAGTTCAGTTTGGTTTCGGTTTTGATGTTGTGAATTTAAAGATTCGTTTTTGATTCACATTTGAAGCAACAACTCACTTTATACATTGATTTGTTCCTTACCTGAAATATAATGAAACAGATATAATATTAATTTTATGCAGCTTCGTTTCGTAATCCTAATCAGAACTGAAACTAACATAGTTTCGTTTCTTGGTAGAGAAGAAGGACTGCGAAAGGGCTGAGAAAGGTAAAATTGGTTCACGTAATTTATATACTGAATTTTCAATACCAGGTTCTCCAAAACTTTTAAAAGTACTTAAAAATGTTGTTTGTGTTTTTGAGTTGAAAAATTTCTAATGAAATACAAATAAAACTTTTCATAAACTAAAACAAAACCAAAATCATTTCGCTTCACGTGCAGGAATCAAAAACGAAAATATTTGTAATTTCCTTGTAGATGTTAAAATTAGAAAAAAAACTACAATTTTGATTTGGTTCCAGGAATCACTACAAAAATGTTATACATTGTTTGATTGAGGTTTCAGAAACTGAAATAAATCAAAACTATTTTCGAATTTGATTTTGTTACGGTGATGCAAATGATGTCTTGGTTATGTTCTCCTTTGCGATCAGGCTCAGTTTTGCTGATTTTTCTTTAATACTTGAGGAGGCTGCAGTAACATCTCGCTGGTTTTGGTCATACACATGGCCGTCAAAAGTACTTTATAAGATTTTTGGCCACCTAAAATTTACAATTTCCGTTTCATTTGCATAACGTCCTCGTAATTGTTATTTATTTAATTAAAATTTTGGAAAACCCCCTACACATTAATTTGTATGAAAGTATGGGCGATGAAAATACATGATTTCCCAGCGTTTAAAATTCACATTCAACACATTTCCACAATAGCGCTTGATGTTTGGCTCTTGAAAACGCGCGATTAAAAACCGTCCTTTAAGCAAGTAATCACTGGTGTCGGTTTTGTGTTTACGGTTAAAGTCGTTTGCCGTTTTACGATTTAATGCGTAATTACCTTGCACTTGCTTTTATTTTTGGCCAATTTGCGGTGAGCATGAAGATTCGTATGTTTTCTGTTTGCAATTCAACTCAATACAATTCAAATCCTAACGTACCGGTTAGTGCAGACCACTGCGAAAGATGTCAGGTTATTGTTTTTTCTTATTTCTTAAATCTGCGCAGACGAGAGCAGCATTTGCATTACACGCACGTTGCATTATTGTTTTATTTAGTTAAACATTTTCACCTCGATACAGTGAAATGAGACACAATGGGGGATTTGGAGAAAAGGAAAACAGGATGATAATAGTAATGAATTGAATATTAGGGTTATTTATTTAGGGGTTTTTATATCGTCGGTCCGGCAATGCTGTCAGCTGTTAAATATCTGTCATCTGAAGTGTTATTTTTTTTTAGAAGAAAGCGTAAAAATAGATAAAACTTACTACCAAAATGGTGATTCGAAAGTGAGAACTTTTTGTGCATTATGTGGTGATTATGGTCGTCATAATCGATCTACTATGCAAGGAATTGGGAAAATTATAAAGAAATTTAAAGAGACAGGAAGCGCCGAAAATATCGCTTCTGTTAGCGAAAGTGTGGCGGATATTCCGAGAAGACGGTAAGTCAATTCTTTTGGCCTCCAACTGAAGATTATGAACTGGACGATATGTGGTTTCAATTAGAGGGTGCCATGAGCGACACAACGCAACCGTGTTTGGCTTTATTGTATGAGAACTTACACTTTTTTTGTGGGCTACGTCAAAGACCGTGCTTACACGGATAAGCACGCGCATTTAAAACCAACATTCGTCAAGTTATCGGTCGAAAACTATCTCAAAAGGATCCATTCTATTCCATACATAATGACAAGGTCCAAGTGTTATAATAGAATAAAAGTTTCATCGAAATCATAGATTTATGCTTGTTGCATGTGTCTTACATTTAGTTTTAGTTCGGAAAGCGAAAAACGGATAACCCGGTATCTACACTGAAATAATTTCATAGATGGGTTGTTCAACAAATCGGTAGTTGATTTTCTATGAATTAAATTAACTATTCTAGCCGTTGATAAATACTCTGTTAGTTGCTATCAAGCTTCATATTGGTGGAATTGGAGACAAGTGTCTTGGAAAAACATTTCCTTTAAGGAAATGTTTTGGTAGATGTTTTTTGTATGAAGAAGAATCTCAGAGGTAGGGTTTTGTTTCTCTAGAAAAATAAACTTTTCTGCGGCAATAAGTCCGTGTTTACTCGAAAATGTGTTCTAAGGGCCTAATCTAAATGAAAACTATTTTCTAAGATAACTTTCCGTATGAAAAGCGTCTTCCGGATATTTTCCTTTAAGAAAGGAAAATAGTCTGCTTTTTGCAGACTCTGGAAAATAGTATTCTCATATCAATTTTCCTGACACTTTTCTGTATGAAAATGTCTATTAATACTCTATTCCATATGATGAGTATCTTCACGAGTCTTTTCTATATGAAAAGCATTTCCTATGACACTTTTCTTCATCCATCGTTCTCCTCCTTAAGATAGATGTCTTCCATGAAATGTAGATATTCCAAGACCGCTTCTCTTATGTTAAAAGTCTGCCAGGGCACTTCTTTCATACAGAAAAGCGTATTCCATGACATTCTACAAGAAAAGTGTCCGGATGATTTCCTTCATGAAAAGTTTCCTCCATGACGCTTTTTTCACAAAGTACCTTTTTTCCTCCATGAAAAATATCTCATTACGCTTTTCTACAACATTCCCTATATGAAAAGTGGATTTCAATATAATTTTTTATATGCAAAGTGTTTTCTATCACCGGTTTCTATATGAAAATGAAAATTTTCTATACGAAAAATGCTCTTTGGGACTTTGGGACTATACAAAAACTTTCTTTCATGATAAATTTATTTGTTCGAAAAGTATATTTCCTGACTTAATGCAAAACAGTCCAAAATTGTTACGATAAGTAGAAACGTTTTTCGGAAATGACTTTTGGCATAGAATATTATATAATTTCTAATTTTATTTCAAGATACCAAAACCAGCCGACCTAACGTATAAGATGATGTTAGTAGTTTGAAAAAAAATTATTTCGGTGAAAAGTGGGAACCTTATAAAACATATGTTTTAGTTTAAAAGTTCCAAGTTGTTTAGTATTTTTATTTGAGCCATCAAAAGTAAAAGATCTGAGTGAATTTATAAACATGAAAAACATTGGTCACCGTTATGTAATTCAATATTTCCATTTGAAACGTTCTCAATCCAACCAATATAAAAGCCGAGCCAGATTTTGCTCT
Organism: Philornis downsi; assembly: GCA_019455685.1. Lineage (NCBI taxonomy): Eukaryota > Metazoa > Arthropoda > Insecta > Diptera > Muscidae > Philornis > Philornis downsi. The sequence goes on along the minus strand of JAHXMU010000129.1, from coordinate 4,374,510 downwards.
GGGGGAGTCTTCTTTCTTGTTTCCGATTGTAAAATATTGGGTAGCATAGATATGGCGTAGTGGTCGATCAATTGAGGTGTCCATGCTAGACATAGTTAAGAAAATCCACAAAATTGTATTGGATGATCGTGGGCTGAAGGTGCGAAATTTAGTTGAAATGATAGGCATTTCAAAAAGGGTTATACATCGTATATTGATCGAAGATATGAAGATGAGAAAGCTGTGCACAAGATGGGTGCCGCGATTGCTTTCAATAGAGCAAAAGCGGCTGACTTTTACCCTGCAATTCCTGCAAATTCAAATAATATTGTATTTCTTTTAATAAATATAGGCTTTAAACAAACGTTCGGCTTTTCTCTGATAGTTCCAATATAAAGTATCGAATACCAACGTGTATATCTAATAATAATAATGAACTGGTTGGCAGCTGCCACTAATTATTAGGGGCGTAACTAAGTTCTCGCTGTTTTTTTCTTCATAGAAATTCAATTTTATTACGAAAACATGTTTACAAATGACTTATTGAAAGTATTGCCCATCGCTAGCTACTACTTTTTCCCATCTTTTTGGCAAAGTTTGAATTCCGTCACGGTAAAACAGTTCATCTTTTGAAGTTATCTACGAATCTAGTCATTCCTTGTTGTCGTCATATGAGTGGAACTTCTGATCAGCCACCGTGTGCCATCGAAAGGAACAAGTAGTAATCGGATGGCAGAATATCTGCAGAATATGGTGGATGGGTAAGAATTCCCATTTCAGCGTTTCCAGGTAGGTTTTAACGGACTTTTCCACGTGAGGCCGAGTATTGCTATGCTGAAGAATCACATTTTCGTGATTCTTCTTTCTTTGGATTGTTGTAATGAATACATTTTTCATCACCCGTTACAATACGGTGAAGAAAACCTTTCCTTTTCTGTCGCTGAAACAGTTGTTCACAGACGAAAAAACAACGCTGAACGTGCCTTGGCTTCTACTCATAAGGAACCCAATCATTGCTTTTGAATCATTCCCAACACATGCAATCGCTTGGAAGTGGTTTAGTGGGAGACTCGTAATACTGAACCAAGCTCTACCTGCGTTTGAGGGTCCCCATCAAGCAATGCCGTCAATACAGTGTCTTCGAAGGTTTTTCATCTTCCTTGACGCCAACGGTCGTCAAAATCAATATCACCGTCTTTAAAGCGACGGAATCGATCTTAACGCGTTGTTTTATTTAAAACAGCATCTTCGTAAACGTGTTGAAGCTCTCGGTGAGCTTCAGCCGCAAAATCATACATATTCACACAACCAAAAGAATATGATGTCAAAAGAAAATCACTATCGTATTGAGGCGGTAAGTTTACCATTTGCCTAAGCCCGACTCTTGATGTTTAGGTTATGGCAGAATTGACTTACAGTTGGCGCCATCTATTGACAAATAGCGGGACTTTCTATTACAACATTCATCATTGGCTGATAGTCAATTTCAGTTACGCACTTAGTTTAATTAAGTATTTGAGCATATTGGTAAATATCAACTATTTCGCACCAATCACGTGTTAGTTACATGTGTATGACCTAACATATACCTATAGTTAAAATTTTGGCGAATACTTCGACATCGGAGTTATCAACATTAGGACCCTTAAGGCAAGTTCAAAAATAGAATGTTTATGATTAAGTTAGGATTTGATAATCTTTTCTGTGCCATCAAATAATTTCTTTATTTGATACAATTGATATCATTGCTTCCGTCCTATCACACGAGATAACCGTGGCATTTTTGAATAGATCAAGGACCGCTGAGGGAGGGGACGGATTATATCGCTTTTAGCCTCTCATTTGAAAAGCCATTTGAATTAAAATTTCCAGTGAAATTCCTTCCTAAGGATAAGGAGAATCAAAGCGCAGTTTTCGCTATTGAGGTCGACGAAGACGGTTCCGAAATGAAATGGAGAGTTGAATCTAATGGGACGCAAAAATTAACGTCCTCGTTCCACATTCAGTGAGCTTTCTGATCCACGCAGAGTTTTTTCAGACAGAAATGTTGGCAATAAGGAAGATGGGAAATTTATTGTCTGCTCATAATTATTTGTTTTGTTTATTCCTGCAGAATGCTACTACTACTACTACTACTACTACCACTATTCGCAACAATCTGTCCATAAAAAGCTCCCCCATATGGGTTCCCAAACATAGAAACTTTAATGAAAATCACAAAGTCTTCATGCGGCGCCAGTAACAACCCCGATCAGAAATCTTCAGACACTCCTTAGAAAGTGTAAATGTCAGTTAAAAGAATATGAGCAATTGTAGAAAAGCTAGAAATACCCGACCAGAGTTAGAAATACTTAAAATTTGTTCTTAATCGAAGTATAAGGATTGTTTGTGTGCGATTATTTGTATTTTTAAAATGCCTATCAGACAGCGCATGGGTAGGATAAAAATTAATTTTAATGACCACATTTGAAGCCGCAACATTGAAGAAGATCTGTGGTTAGGCGCCCTTAACATATCGGCAGCACAGGACGCTAATACAATATCAATATCTAATCTGGCAGAGGCAGCGGATACAGATTTGGTTAGTTTTATTAATATATACATATGAATATCTCGGTAAGACCTTACCAAGTTATTACGGTCCTTTTCAAAACCGAGCCCTATGATTATAATTGACGCTTTTCCATAAAATTGTCGATTACTCGAAGAGTTCGAAGAGAGTGATAAATATTGGGCAAGTCGACACTTCCATAGCCCGATCGGCGAAAGGTGACAGCGGCTACTCTTTCTTTCAAAAGGGTGTTATGCATTGACGTGGCAATAAATTCTCTCTGAGGAGGAAAAATTCAATTATTCACTCATTCTAGAGGGGTTACATTCATTCAATGCAACCATTCTGAGAACGCCTAGGGTGCTAAAGAAGTTCTAGGGGGCCTATAAGGGAATGAGGGAATGCTATAAGGAAAATAAGAAGTAAAAAGCTGTGGTACGTAATGTGGTAATGAAATGTACATTTCCATAAGTTCTAAATGGCAGCACAAGTGAGGAAATCATGCCAATTACCGTTGATGGCATCTAATGTCCAAAACCGAGCTATGTTTGTCGCTAGAGTTGTTTAACATCAGTGGTAAAGATCTTGTAATGCGTACGATTTGACGTAATGATTGTATGCTCGATGAATTGAATCTAAGCGTATTTTGTTCGTAAAACTGAACAAAGTATGTGGTTCTGGTTCTGTCGAGAGTGATAAGTGAACAATTAAAGTCTATTCCATGTAACTTGAACAGATCTTATTGGTACTGTTTTGGACCTAGTAAAGTTAAATTAAAAACAAAGTTCCACCTCAATCGACAAATATTTTGGGAAAAATTTTGAACCGAAAAAATGGTTATATTTTGTGATCCTTTCAATACATCAATAAAGAACCTTTTGTACATCAAATTCTTTACTTATGTCCTTTTCAAGATTATCTTCGAATAGTTTCAATTCAGTATAAATGAATTTTTTGATGAATTCATTCAATTAAGGAATGTAATTTGTGTTGAGATCTTCTTTTCCACAAAATTTTTAGTCTCTAGAATTTTATTTGCTTCAAATTCAATCAGTCAGTTGGATTGAGTCCCTACCTTGATGACATTTTTCAACCCGAAAAACTGAGTTGAAATCCGAAATTGGTTTTTATTTGTTTTTAATTTTTTTCTATATCTTTTATTTAGTTATTACTTAATTATTACAGATATATATATGTAGTGATCTTCTTCTTCTTATGTGGCGTCCGGAATAGACAGCCTTATCTATTATACGCCGCCCGTAGAAAATAATTCCAAGCGCTTCGATCCTCTGCGCTTCTCCTCCAATTCGTCACACCAAACTTCGATAGTATTTCAAAATAATAGTGTTACCCTACATAAATTATATCTTTTTCTTATTGTATTTTTGAGCCATTTAATATTTTGAAATAACGCCCATACACAGGTTACGAAAAACAGCCCAAAAATCGGAGAAAGGTGACTTATAATTACGTCTTGCATTTAATATGAAATTTTATCCAAATTTGTATAACTTTTTGAACGTTTTTTCATAGAAAAGAAAAAAAAAATATTGGATAATTTTTTTTATGCCGATTTTTCGTATCCCCGAACGAGATTTAATGTTCAAGGACGAATCTGGCTGCTATTTTGATATGACAAAAACTAGACAAGTGACACAGCTCTAAAAAGTTAAAGAATTGCGCCGCATTGAGTCCATAATGCCATGTTCGATGGTCAGGTTTACTATTGTGCTATCATGTCTTGGATGTCATGAAAATCGCATCTGTTGTTAGACCTCTATTAAGCTATTGCCCCAATTTTCAGAAATTCTCCGACTGTGTTTGTCTCAACAAAGACTACATGTAATAAATATGTGCGGGGTCTTTGACAACGAATCCCATAAGAGAAAAATCTGAATTAAAATCCATAATTGGGAGCCTATTGAAGTCAATGTGTATAAGTAAAAGATCTCATAAACTACGATAAATGACAGGTAACTCATGCAAAAGTGTCTAAAGTTTGCCGTAGACCGTTGTAGCATTTGCTGTATGCTGTAACCTCAGCGTGCAGCAAACAACAACCTAACAACCTAGCTGCTGCTGCTGCTGCACCATTTCCAATAGCAATCGCTTCTGCGTTAGCGGCTGCAGCAAATCACCAACAACAACTTGCTCGATTACTAATCATTTTCAGAGGTAGTACGAGTACGACTGCCACATGTCTGTAGATTTGTACATACATTGTAAAACAATTCGCTTGTTTTGCTGGGTATGCAACTTTTGCTGCCTTAACACAACTCGGGATCCATATTGTGATGTTTTTGAGACTCTCGTTGGCTGGGGGTATAAATCGAATCTGGATTCGAACCATAATCACAGTCAAAGCCAAAGCGTCTTGGAGCAACGTACTCTAAGCCCCCACAATAAAATCAAAATAAAACAAAAGAAATAAAAACGTGTACTGTGTGATATAGTTAAATCGCGTGTCAAGGAAGCGTCAAGTGAGCGTTCAACGTGTTTAACATATTAGAAAGTTTTATTGTATAATTTCAACAAAGAAAAAACGCCAAACGTTAAAAATGATGAAATTCATTGTAAGGAAGTGTTTCAAATGCAAAGAGCAATAAATTTTCTGAAAACTAAAAATAAACTATCCTTTCTTAAACCCACCCTTTAAAACCCTTTGCGGTTCTAGGTTCTCTGCTCCCTTGTTGTGTCCTGCGCAGTGGCCTTGAAAATCCATGACTATGGCGGCCATCATCATGCCGAGTACAAACATGAAGCGGCCGAGCATGAAGAGGAAACGGAGCATCATCACGAGGTCGATCACAAACATGCCACCTCACATCAAAGCGTAAAATTCCATCATTATCATGCAGTGCCCGTTTATATTAAGAAGGAGGATCATCACTTGGTCAAGAAGCCCATTGAAATTGGTGGCACTAAGCAAAAATTGAAAGTTTTGCATCCCGAGGCCGTTAAGAACCACAATCACGGTTTAGTTTTGGAGGAAGAAAGTGAGACGAAATTGCATGAGCATGGTCATTACGAGGAACCCGAACATCATGTGGAACATCATGCGGCAGAGTATCAACATTATCATCACCATGAATAGACTGGGTCATAGTTGGTATAATGGTGAAAGAAATGAATCCTCCCCAGCAGGAACAATAGAAAAAGATTCTCATCCAAATCAGAAATCATCAATCATCCAATAGCTAAGTTAAATATTTGTTCGCTACAGAAAACAAAATCAAAAAAAAGATATTTTGCCAAATTATTCCATATGTTCCAGAAGTGATTTAAGACTTTATCTATGTATATGTATGCACTATCTTTATGTTTAGTTTGAATCGACAATGTCTGTTAGTAGTTAAGTTCTTTTTTTTAATTGTTGAAATAAATAAAATTTTAAGACGTGAGAAAAGTTGAAGAAAAGCACTGCTTTGTACTGACGGAGCAAAAAACAGGGGCTCATATGATCTAAAGGAACAACATATTTGTGACAAAAGGTTTTCAAATTTTTGACTTGTATTTGAATAATATTTTGTTACTAAGGCACACGCAATATTGATGAGTATAACGATCAGCAACGTCGCTGAGGGAGCAAGGTCATGGGGATGCGGTTACAAGCATACTTTTTTCGTTTCCCAAAAAGAGTGGAGGAATGCAAGTCCTTTTTTTGAAGACGTTTGTTAATTTTTAAGCCTTGTCACGTCCATCGTTAAGTTAAAATCCATGATTGCGAGCCCATTGAAGTCAATGTGTGTAAGTAAAAATTCTCATAAACTATAGGGTGGTGCATAAGTAACGCTAAGATTTGACTGGTGAATACATTTTTTGTTTAAGTCTTTTTTTCGTCTCTTTACAGAATTAACTAAATAATACTTGCGAAATTTATGATGGAAAGGCTCAGCACAGAACAAAGAACCAAAGTTATTCAATTTTACTTTGAAAGTCAGCATTCGATTATTCAGATCATATCGAAATTTCTTTCATGTTCGAAATGTTTCTAGCGCTCCAACAATTTACCGATTGGTTCAGCGTTTTAGGCAACAAGGGACTGTCTGTGTTCTTCCGCGTGATGGAAGACTTCGTGCAGTTCGAAATGAAGTGAACATTGTTCGAGTGCAAGCAAGTATTGAGGAAAACCCCGACCCCCACCAGGCGACGTTCTCAACAGTTACAGATGTCTAGGCGGTCTTTGCAAAGAATTCTACATATGTTACATCTTTTCCCATGTAAGATGCAATTGGTTCACGAGTTAAAACTAAGCGATGCACAAGAACGCAATCAATATAGTCGTCGTTAACTTTACTTATGCGCCACCCTTTATAATAAATCATTGGTAAATCATGTAAAAGTTTCTGGAGTTCGCCTTTGATAGTTGCGGCATTTACTGTATACTGCAACTTCAATTTGCAGCAGACAACTTAACAAACATTAACGCAGCAACCACTTCTGCGTCTGTGGCAGCAGAAAAGTACTAATAACAACCTGCTCGATTGCTAATCATGTGAAAAGATTTTTTAATTCTTTAGCCATCTAAAATGTAAAGACGTAAGAAGAAGGACTGACACAATCTAAACACCTAGCAAATTTGGAATAACAGATTTCCGAATCTTTGATTTTGTGCTCTAATAATATACTCGTATACGAGTATGATGAAAATAATACACACATTGTATTGGCGTGTTTAACAACTCCGCTCTGGTGATCAGTTCACGGATATTTGCACTGGATCTCCACTAGTTCATGTAGAGAAGTAGATAGCAAAAGATGTAAAACTTTGAGACTCCTAGAAAGTGTTACAAGACTTACGGGAAATTTTCTAAATACGAGGGCGATCCCAATGCTAACCGACCTAACAAAGAACACACAAAAAATTTGGCAAAAATGTTCTTTATTTTCCAACATAATCTCCTTTTAGCTTTATATATGCTCTTTCCAGCAATATTCAATAGCTTCTATACCCTGTTTATAGAAACTTCTTAAAATAACTTCTTACAATAACCATTAACCATAGACTCCACCTCTTCATTGTTGGCAAATCTTTTACCACTGAGCCTTTTTTCAAGTTTGGTAATAGGAAATAATCCGAGGAAGCTAAATCTGTCAAATAAGGTTCGTGAAGAAGCAATTTGAACTTTAATTCATTAATTTTGGCAATTGCAATAGTGGATGTGTGAACTGGAGTATTGTCTTGATGAAACAACATTTTCTTTTTTGCCAAATGCGACCTTTTTTCCATAATTTCATCACCAAATACTGTAATAAATTAGCACAATATTCCCCAGAAAGAAAAGCCGTCAATTTCTTTCTGAAGACAATCAATAAAAATAATCACATGCGAATCATAAATCATAAAAAAGACGCCAAAACCTTGCCTGAGATGGGACCGTCTCTCATACCAGTCCACTACATTGACTGTTTCTTTGACTCAGGTGTGAAGTGGTGAACCCATGTCTCATCTATGGTTATAAAACGACGCAAAAATTCGGTTTTATTGCGATGAAACATCGCCAAACTCTACTGAAACATCTTCACGACACTGTTTTTGCTGTATTAAAAGCAAACGCGGCACTCATCTTGCTTTCTTCGGTCAATATACGATGTATAGCACTTTTTGAAGTACCAATCGTTTCAGCTAGCTCGCACATCTTCTGCTGACGGTCATCCAATCCATGTCTCATCTATGGTTATAAAACGACGCAAAAAGTCGGTTTTATTGCGGTGAAACATCGCCAAACTCTATTTTTGAAATACCAATCGTTTTAGCTAGCTCACACATCTTCTGCTGACGATCATCCAATACCATTTTGAGGATTTTCTCAATCTCCCTCAATTTGAACACTACGGCTCGTACGACCTTGTTTAAACTCTGCAACCCGATATCTACAGTCATAGACGAAGGAGAAGGCTTTCCTTCAGTAGAATCTAGCACAGCTTTAATATTGGTTGGACTGAGGCCTTTCAAGTGGATACATTGGATTATATAAGGGTGACCAATTTTTTTTTCCATGTTTACAAATTCACTGAGGTCGTAAATAAAAATACTAAACAACGTGGCGCCTTGAAACTTAAAACATGTGTTTCGTAAGTTTGCCCCTTTTCACCAAAATAATTTTTTTTAACTTCTGGCACCATCTACACGTCAGGTCCGCTAGTTTTGGGACCGCTCTCGTATTTCGAAATATTATCTATTTATTACCATGCTCTAAACGTGCATTGCGCAAACTCGTCGTATCTATTCAATATTTGAATATGGCTTCAATATTACTGGGATACATATGGATGAATCTGTGCTGGGAGCCTTCGAGAAAAAAAAATAATGCGAGGAAAACTTGGACTCATCACAACTAACGGACACATATGGGACATGAGCAGTTTAAGCTGTATGCCGGCATCGAAAAAATATAGCAATTGAGTTAGTTGTGTCATGTTGTGAGAATGGAATCAAATTCTCCGGCACGAAAGGACAATGAACACGATGGTCGGCACGAAGGAGGGCCTGGTCCGTTGGAAACATTGGTGTTTTGAGACATTGTTTTGTTGCGACGGATTAAAGAAAGTGTGCGTAAGACCAAAGCGTTTCAGATTATTTTCTAGTTGCGGCTTGAAATATATATGAATGTTTATCCTAGCCATCATTTTCAAAATATTTCGTAATATCATGTGGTGCATGATGAACAACCAAGAATCTTGGAATACATTAAAGGATTTCGGAATATTTGACTTTATTATCGAATGTCTCTCATACTAGAATATTTGCTAATAATCGAGATATGGGATATAAAAATTATGAATTAACTAGTCCGCCGAGAACATATCTCATATAGATCTTTTTTGGAAACCCAGATGATCAGATAAGGTTTCATAGAATCTCATAATGTTTCTGGAAGAGTAATAACATATATTGGGGGACCTATCCAAAAAGGTTTGGAAAATTAGAAATTTTTATCGAGTACCTTTTACTTAAGAATATTTGACTGCATTGGAAATACATTTCGAAATATGTGTGTCAAAAGGTTTAGTTTGTATATCTGATGGATGATGAGCTAATGATATTCCTAGTATACATCAAAAGGTTTGCGTTAATTGGTTTCCATGACCATCCAAATAATCCAACAAGTAGTGTCATAGAGCACCCTTTCAAAAGAACCATGCCATTGGAAAAGGCCAATTATAGATGAAGGTATGATTCACCCCGAGGTCTTGATATATCTCAAAAGATTGCTTGTATTGCTGTCTAATGCTCCGGTAATTTCGACGAAAAGGGGTTGCCCAGTTATGGGTTTTTCTATGCCCTTCTCATGCTTGTTGTCACAACTTCGACTGCGGTTATTGAAATTTATTTCGTCAGATTGGCCATTGTCCCATTAGCACCGCAATCAATCTCGATGTATCCCTTTTGCTTTAGCTTTAGCAGCGACTTAGCGCTCTGTCCGTTTTTTTTCGGTAATTTGTCTTTGATGATCTAATGTTAGTCTGTTATTGGAGATCAACAAAAGGGTGTTAACTTATATCTGAGTCAGTTCGAATAGTTCTTTCTGGCATGTGGAACCCGTTAGTAACTTAACACTGCATGAACCAGGAATTCTGTAAGAACATGCAAATATAACTTTTTCAGAGAAAACTCCGAAACCTGCCTACATTGCATTTTGGAGCCATCATCATAGTTCTTGGTATCAAATTCTTCGGTTTGATTATTATTATTGAATATCACACTAGAGATGCTGTAAGTCCTATTCATTTGGAATATCCTATTCAGACACTTAAGAGTGCAGGCGAGATCACGATTACGATCTACATGTTGCGGTCAATCGACTGGATATGTAGTATAAAATTAAGAGCTTCGAAATGGTAGATGAGATAACTGTCAGTAACTCCAATATAATTTGACTCCTGAAAATTGTACAATCGTTTTACTTCGTTTTTCTTTCCGGGACCTTTCAGCATACAAAAATTCCACAGGTAAGTATTAGACTCAAGAGTGCATGCAAGACCGCGATTGCAGTATCTTTGCGCGCGGCTTTGGTCTACATGTTAAGATCAATCTGATAAATATGTAGTGCAACATGAGGAATTTCGAAGTTATAGATAAGTAGGTGTCATTAACTCCAACATAATATGACTCCTGAAAAATGTATAATCGTTTTACTTCATTGTCCCGGACATTTCACCACACAGTCATTCCATAGGTAAGAATTGAACTTTTACTGGATGTGTACCAAGTGTATACCTGTATATTTTGCAGTTTTCCCCGAAATTTTTCCGAAAGGTGTGATATGATGCTGCGGCCTTGCTAAAGAAGGAGATTTTAACTTTCTGTCGCATCTAAAAGATGAAACATTCAATTAGTAGACCTAAACAGTTCTTTTTTTGGTGGCGTCCGGTAATCTTCTGGTTCAAGTCCATGTTAATTATTATTTATTAACTATAAGAATCCAATATTCTATATGATTTTAGGCGCAAGATAAATCATTTTTATCAGACATTAGAGATCAGTTTGCTCAAACCTACAGAGAATTTGAGGTAATAGAGAGGAGAGAAAGCCTCTACCTACATATTATTACCATACTTATTCTTCGTACGGTGTTTGCATGCACTTCAGGTTTGGGTGTAGACTGGAACTCAAAAAGATTACTTTATTCGACAAAGAGAGAACATATCCTCATAACCATAATCAGGATATAGGGATTTGTGAGATCTACTTTAAAGTCTCACCTTGTTGCTAATGAAACGAATTCAAGACACCTTTCGTGATTTCAGTTGATATTAATGGAAATAGGTTCAAAATTATGATCTGGTTCGCGTATGTCACGATCCTATTGCATTTCTTACAAAGTCACCTAGAATTAAGTCAATAAGTATATGCGATAGCAGTGGAAAAATTACATTCTATTTAATTTGGTTCCCGCTTACTACTGGGCCCACTTTTGCTCATCCACCTTAATAACTGAGAAGGTTGGAGCAACATCTCATTGGTTTCTTCCAATAATGTCAATATCATTATCATAGGCAAGCACCTTTTTGCTTTTGTTGAGGGTTCTGTTACTCGGATTTGGTGCACTTTTCGTCATTACCACGTCTACATGCATGTTGAAGAGATCTCAGCAGAGACAGCGTCCCTGAATATGGTCTCGTTTTATTCAAAACGTCCTAATGCGGCTTTTTCCTATCCTACCTGAGGAATTAGTGTCGGCAATTGTCATCCTGCAAAAAGATATCTATAAGAATTTGAGGGGAACTACTAGATTGTTCTCCCAAAGCCATGCTTGGGGGTCTGACGAAAGGAGCCATAATTTAGAAGTTCAAGAATTCCAACCCTTCTTTTTGGAATTTTGTTTATTAATAAGGGTCTGACTGAAAAATGAGTTTCAGACGTAAATGGTAACTGTTGTCCATATGACGAAGATTCTACATTTTTATATGCTCAATAAGCCTGAATACCAACTGGTCGTTATCGACCGGAACAGGTCAGTGCTAAACTATTGAATGAATTTTATAAGCATTAAAATGAGACCCAAGAAAGTCTGAGACAAAGAACAAAGAGCCAAACAGAATGCTATTAAGTCTTTAAAATAACATGTTCAGCGCATGAACCACAAACTTCCGAAACAACTGGGGATTTGCGAAGGGATTTATGTGACTTAAGCCAATTTCTATACAACTTGAAGAAACGTTAAGTATGTCTCATGTCTCATGTTTCATAAATAGGCGGTTAGTTTCTCCAGGTGAAGTCTGAAACAGAGATGCCTCACGTTTATCAATATCAATTGGTTAAAATTGAAATCCTAAGAGTACAGCCTAAAGGAGTTGAAGAAAACAAGAATAAGAAGTTGATCAATTTCTTCAAATTACCTCTTTCTCCTCAATAACTGACATTAGCTTACTGAAACTTGAGCACTTGAAGGTCCAACAGATGATTCTTGCGGACAAATTGCATAAATTAATTACGTGAACAAAATTTGTCGATTAATTTAAGTTTTCCAAAATAATTTCCGATGTCAAAGTAATTCTTTTCAATGTTAAATTTCTCTAAAATCCATTCTGAAACACAATTTTCATATTAATCCCAATTTAAAATTCGTAAATCTCATTAACTTCCCACCGCTGCATACTTTCAGGCTTATGTTCGGATTAACTGAGCCTTAGCAAAATGTTCACATCTTTGTAATTTTTATATGTATAAAACTCAAATTGTTATTTAATAAATAAGCACAACAAATGAAATATTTTACAGTAAACATACAATAAAACTATAAATCAACAAATAAAAATAGTCGTTGGTTGTAGCACTACGCAATCGATTGATTCAAATACGAAAACGAGGGCCTAAAACCTCAACTAGAGAAAATATTCGTAAATTTGATTATAAATAAATAAAATTAAAACAAACATCTAAAAATACCACGTGATGATTTTTGGCTACATTTTACTCATATCGCCACCTCTTAGACTTTTGGTGGTGGACGAAGAGCTCCATTGGCTTCGAAATCCTTTAGGGATGAGTTGCGATGAGGTGACTTTTTGGCCAGACTAGGATGGGTGGCTCCACCTCGCTTGCCACGTTTACCAGGTGAATGGCGGGTTGACAAGTGTGTCTTGTAGGTTTGCTGGTAGCCATAAACTTCGGGGTTATTATTATATTTGGGATTATAACTATCATATTCCGCTGCCTTATATTTCTGGTTACGTGGCTGGTCATAGCTAGATTGGGAATCCTCATATTTGTTGGGAACGATTTCCTTTTTTAACACATATGGATAAGAATTCATTACAGGATAACCATCTTCGGAAACCCCGGAACCAGACGTGTCACGTTCTGCCTCATTCGATGGGGGCTCGGCATAATAGCCGTTATTGCCACCACCTCCGTAGCCATTGTAGTCAGGATGGGGTTCGGATTGTTTCACTTTGCGGTATTCTCCCTCGGCCCGTTGCTTTTGCTTGTAGGGCATGGCATTGATGTCGTGATAGATCTCAGAATTGAAATATAATTTGCTAGGCTTACTGGTGGAGGCACTGGCTACCGACTGTGGATCATCTGGGTCAGGTGTGCTAACCACATGTGAAAGATCAAAGTCTTCAAGGTTCTTAAGAGCGGTCGAGTGATCGAATTGCTCATAGTTATTCTTCAGTTGTAAATTGTAAGGTTTGGACACAGTTTTCACAGTTGCCGTATGGAGTGGGGCTTTGGTTTTGATTTTGTAAATGAATTCCACATTGGGTGCCAAAGCATCGGAGGCTTGCGTCTGGAAGGTGCCTTCGTTTTCAGTAACATAGGCCGTTTTGGAACCGGCATTTTTGTGATGTTTCTGGCTGTTTGAACTGGATGAAGAAGAAGTTTGTCCTCCCTGCAAATGAGGATGCCCATATTTGTATCCTTCCGGATAGTTACTACCCGAAGAGGAGTATTTTGGTTTTAGCGTAGACGAAGCAATGCGTTTCTCCTCCGACCCAGGCACAGCGATGACTTTGAAATAGGTTTTAGGTTCCTGATTTTGGGGAGCTGCTATGATTTTCCCCTCAGCTTCCAATTCTTTCATATATCTTATTACCGACTTTTCGATCTGTTTCATTATCTCAGCTTTGGGTATTTCTGTGGAAGCAGATACACGAATCTTTTCATCATTCTCACTGGCTATGGTGTGGTAGGCGGATGATATAGGCTTGTAAATATATTTGGTCCTATAGTTTCTATCCACCCCGGACTGGGCGGCTTCATAACCTTCAGAGTGCTCTTCGTATATATTGTAAGATCTAGTGACGGGATCTTTTTCATATGCTTGATTTGGTTGATGGGTAATGTTTTCCTCTTGATTATGCTGCACCTGCTGAGTTTCTTGCTGTTCCTTGACTCTGTACT
>JAHXMU010000129.1:4306053-4340922 GCA_019455685.1 Philornis downsi | reverse complement strand
CCAAATTACCCAATATAGATTGCGATGCCAAATTGCATAATTGTTTGTTACATTTTTTACACATTTTCTTCTAGGAAACGCCTCTACATTACACTTACTATCCGTTTGCCACAACAAATTGCTCGCATAATCTCAGTTAAATCCGCCAATCCACAAATCATCACTTCAACCATGAATAATAACCGAATTGTATTGGCATTGGCCACCATTGCTAATTTGGCATCCAACTTATATTGGTTGAAATGTCTGCTAACGATGTGTGGCCGCTAAGTTCAAGTTGTATGTACGGTTATGTTAGCTGTTTGAGTGGGACGGCATCATAGTGGCACTTATGTCATAGCCAAGAAACCAAATGGTAACTGGTCAGCCGTAATGCCTCCGTAATTAGTGAGTAATAAGACGTGACGATGTTGGTTATTCTTGTTGATATATGATCAATGCAGAGTGGGATTAGTTTGGAAGAGTTGCCAACTTTGTGGGCAATAAATAATATCACGCACTCTGGAGTGATGATGAATAAAGAAAAGGAAAGTTATTGACAGTTTTGATATGACAGAGCCAAGCGTTTGTTTCATTACAGGTGATGATGGACAATTACTGTTAAGAAAGCAACGATGAAATAGAAACAATTTACGAAGCAAAGAAACAGATGGAAATTAATTATACTCGTATTTAAACACGATGCATTGAACGGTTGCAAACGCTTTAAAGGGGGTTGCCAATCAGTGTGGAAATGAGGTGTTATATAGAGAAAAATTTTGAGAAGTTGTTGTTGGTTTAAAGCGAATTTTTGCTTGCGTGACATCTGTGAATGTGAGAAATTATAGGGTGGAACTCTCTAATTGGTAGTGCCTGAAGGCAGAGTTTCTTGTTTAGTCCTAACCTCTCCAAGTCTTATTCTAAAAGTTGAAATCCATCTGTTATAAAGCTGAATTCCAGCTGTATTAAAGACTGAGCTACAGATTTATCTGTAGTATGGATCGGAACTCAGCAATGCTGCAAATCAAGTCTCAGCAATGCCAGTAGCTTAATTTAGAGCTGTACAAAGAGTAGAATGTAAATTGTATTGACGGCCAAGCCTCAGATTTACTAGCATATAGGTCCCACATGTGCTGTGCCAAATCTCAGCTTTACTAAAAGCCAGGCCTCCTATTTTCTAAAAGCCACAATTGTACTAAAAGTCGGGTTTCAGAAATTCTAGAAGCCAAGTATCGGCAATGCTTGTAGACTAGTTTCAGATATAGTAATAGCCGTATTAAGTACATAGAATCAGCTGCGTTAAGAGTTGAGTGTCAGCTTTACTAGCAACTGAGTCCCAGATGTGCTGTGCCAGGTCTCAGCTTTCCTAAAAGTCGAGCGTCTGCCTTACTTATAGCTAAATCCCCGGTTTACTAATAGACGCAGCTGTGCTAAGAGTCCGGTGTCAGGAATTCTGGAAAGAAAGTATCAGAAATGCTTGCAATCTAGTTTCAGATATAGGAATAACCGTATTAGCTACGTAGATTCAGCTGCATTAGAAGTTAAGTGTCAGCTTTACTAAAAATTCAGTCCCAATTGTAAGGAGATTGTAGTCTTGCCTATACTAATAATCGAGTTTCAAATATTCTAAAAGCAGAGTCTCGGCTGTGCTAAAAACCGATTCCTAGTTGTGCTAAGATTGGGATCTTAGCTGCACTAATAGCCAAATGTTACCTATACTTCGAACCGAGTCTAGACTTTACTAAGTGTCCAGTCTTAGCTGTAGTAATGAGCAGGTCGTAAACATACTAAGAGCAGAGTCCCACCGGCAGTAAAGTCTGTACTGAGAACAGAGTCTCAGGTGTAGTAAGAATTGTGCATCAGATTTTCGAAGAATTGAGTCTCAAATATGCCGAGAGCCGAATTTAAGCTAAAAGTAAATCTCAGCTACGCCAAAGCATGAGTTTCAGTTGTGCTAAAAACTATGTCTCAGCTATTCTAAAAGCTAAATCTTACCTATACCAAGAGCTAATTCTTAGTTATGCCAAGTGAAAATGTCAGCTACACTATGAATCGATTTTGGACTGTACTGAGAGTTTTAATTGTACCATGAAATGGGTTTAAGAGACCAAGTCTTAACAATGCTTAGCCCTGAATCTCAGTTATAATCTGCTCCTGGGGTCAGCTGTATGAAAGAGCGTTGTATTCATCTGGTTTTTGTTATATTTTTGAATAAATAAACTTTCTGCCAATTTCGGAAAACAGATGTTGATTCATAGGCTGATTACTTTTTATTGAGATTACAAATGCTCATGAATGACTATGGCACGCCGCTCAGTTCACGCGACTATCATGCAACCGTCTATATTTCTAAGAATTCCAATTTGAATGGTTCAGTAGTCGACTCGTCTAGTAAGCATTTCTTAACCTGACTTTAAAAATCGACCTTGCAGATTAGTAGGGATAAGAAATGAAAGAAAGAAAAATTGGATCCTTGAACTACGAAATAAGGTAAGATAAAGTTCAGCAGGAAGTATATAGGGTTGATAGTTTTGCATTAGGGGAGCGGAGACAGCATAGAGCAATGTTGTTTAATGTTACTGGTACAAATTGTCTCAAAAAATTCGTGCTTTCTTTGTAAGATAGCTCATAAACCTTTCTTATAATATTGTTATTCAGAGTTTGCCGAAATTTTTGCATTCCTGAATGGGAAGTGGAAGAGGTTCTTACACTCAGTGAGCTTTAAAAGCACTCAAATTTTTGATTCACTGGAATGGACCTATTTTTCGATGAAGATTCCTAACATTAGTTTGGAAATGTTTATTGGATCTATCGACTGCTTCACTGCTCAAGCATTTATCAGCACATCGAAGTGCAGAGACTGAAAGAAAGATAGGTCTATATATCGAGGTCCGAACTTACGATCATACGAAAGAGTTTTTTCTCTTGAAAGCGAAACACAATTTTCCTTCCATGAAATGAATTTCATGTGGGAGAGCTTCTCTCATTCAGTAAGCGTACATCCTTTCTGTTTTTAAGTTTGAGAAACATTTACCAGACTTGTCGGTTACTCTAATACTCGAAGTGTTCGTCGGACACATGGAAGTGACCGCCGCTCAAATAATGATAGGTGACTGTTTGCGGCATTGACCCTGGGGCCATGCAAACGATAGTCGCGTGCGCTAACCATCGCGCCAAAGTCGGTCAACCCTTCTCATTAGTCCGTTAAAATGGTAAAATTTCCGGAACAATCGCCATGACATTTAAGCACTGCGTTGCCATTAATCACGAAATTATTATAAGCTATGTTAGATTAAAATTGGGAAAAGGAGAGTGACACTTCCCTGAAAACTTAAGGGTTTAAATGTTCGTGTCTCATGTACTATTAGAGACATGAATCCAGGAGTTGATAAGTGTGCTATCGGTATAGAAAGTGGTATGCTAGTAAAAGCAGAAATATGTTATAACAAAAAAGTGCGGGTGCCACATGCCTTTCAGAAGACTGGTATAGCACACAAGATATCATCATCAAAATTTAAGGCTATGTTACTATTAATCATGAACTTTTTCTGTTACTTTAATGGGCCGGATTTTACCACATTTATGTCGTACTATATTGTTAACTGGATTTAATAACATTTTAAAATTATTGATAAAATAATCGTGATATTACCTATTTAATCCAACTTCTGCTTTGGTAGGAAGTTAAATATTAATACAGTCTTACTGTAATAGAAAATGTTTTTTTATTTCACTGTTATGGTGACATTTCAGCTTACTCTGGGTCGACTGGTATTCCGATATTATTTGATAATATTTTAATAACTGCTTCCCAGTTTCCTCTACTTTTTTGTTTCATGCTTTCGTTCTAATTTTTAGTTTAATATTACAAGGGTATGGCCGCAATTTCGGACTAGGTTAGGAATGCACGAATGCACAATTGACAGGCTTTATATTATATTCGGCATGAATCGATCGTAACAGTAGTACAAAGCCAATATATAGGGTGGCGCATAAAAAGCGTTAAGATTTGATCAGTGATAGATTTGATGTAAGAAAAGTTATGGGAAGTGCTTTAGAAAGAGCACGTCAGGTAGAAGCAAACAATGGACAACATTTGAAAGATATTATCTTTAAAATAAAAAGTGAACATATTTCAAAACTATATTCTGAATTTTAGTAAATGACAACGTTAAATAAAAGCAGAAAGAAAAAAAGTTATACATTGAATAAATCGTACCGTTACTTATGCGCCACCCTAACATCGCATAACACGTAGTGCAGAGTATAATGAGTTGGTGAACTCCTTGCAACAATATTAGAATTTGGAGGAAAGTTGTAAAGAGCATACATATTATATAAACTCGATTTTATTGTATCCAGTGCACACATCATCATATTCATCATACAGTGATATAGTGTTTAATTGAACTATTCTGTAAATTGGATGGAAAATTTGCCTTTTATTTGATTGCATAATAGTAAAGACTTCTAAAGGCTGTGCCAACAAGAACGCAATATTTAAATGACTGATGCAGCAATTAAATTGTTTCTCTGGCTGTATGACATGTGGCGCCGTCTTGTTGAAACCACATGCCTTCCACATTTATTTCTTCAATTCTAGGCACGAAAAAACTGGTTATCATTTCACGATACCGGACACCATTGACTGTTTGCTCTTGACATGCCTAATTTTCATAAGAAAAAGGTCTAATTATTCCTCCAGGCCAAAATACACACCACACAGTGACACATTGAGAACGCATTTGCTTCTCGTGAATCACTCGAGGATTTTCCTCACCGCAAAAGCGATAATTTCGCCTATTGACGAAGCCATCAAGATGGAAATGGGCCTCGTCACTGAAGACGATTTTATCGGCAAAATCAGCATTTTCATGTTGTCTCTCCAATACCCAATTAACGAACTCCCTTTGCTGTCCATGGTCAGCTGGCTTCAGTTCCTGAGTCAATTGAACTTTGTAAGCAAGAAGATGCAAATCTTTCGTAAAAATTCGCTGCATAGTGAATTTGGAGACACCAATTTACTGAGCTCGGTGTCGAATTGAGATGGATGGAGTTTGAGCGACATCATCACATACAGCGGCGACATTCGGTCGATCGACCTGGTCGAAGGCGCGTTGTTGTCTTTACATCACTTACAGACCCAGTTTTTTCAAATTTATCCATTAATCTCTTTACAGTTGACTCTGTTGGAGCATTATTGTGACCCCAAATTGAGAATGCGTTGTTCATTCGTGTAGCGCTCCATTTTTACTAACCTCGTACCTTCTACTAGCAAACAATAACAATTGTTCAAATGTCAAACTTGCGGTCCTGCGTTCTTGTTAAGACACCCTTTATTTCACTACTTCTTTTTAAAACGATTAAGATTACAACTGCTCTCGGCGATAACTTAGATCCGTGTTTTTTTTCTGTAAGCTCCCACTATATCATCACATACATCATACAGTGTTTGAGTTGATAACCACCTATCGCTCATTAATTCAACTATTCTATAAATTGACTTGAAAATTTGTTTTTTATTTGCCTTCATAGTAGTAAAGATCTCTATTTCACTATTTCACAGTGCGGAAAATCGCCATTAATAGATTACAACCACTCTCGACGATATCTTAAATCCATGTTTTTTTTTTGTAAGCTTCCTCTCCTGTATGTTTGTGGAAAATTTGTTCGTCTATTATAATCGCATATATACAATAATAGAGCTGTGGGTTTTTACCTAAATGCAAAAGAAAACCAAAAACAATTACAAAGATATAATTTTATTCAAATATGCCTGGCATTTTCTTTCCTTTGTGTTTGATGCATAATTTCCCTCATAGTTTTCCATTTGCCATTAAAAATTCGTGGCAAAAGGAAAAATACTGTGCCATGTATGACACATGAAGCATTTCCTCAAACACTAACCGTACTAACGTTATACGAGTAAGTTTTTTCTACGAAAGAAATAATCTTCAACCCACTATTGAAAAAGGAAAAACAAAAGAAAAAAAAAAGCTCAAATTGAAACACAATCACCTAATAATGAATAATTATAATAAGGAGAATCGATTTTTTGCTTATATAATTGAAGCCAATTGAAGTTTGCTTCCACTTCATTTTATTTAAAATCAGTCAAATTAATTCTATACGTTTTTTTTTCTTTTGGGAGGGAAGAGTGGAACATATTTCGCATATTTTTGGCAATTTCTTTCCCCCAAAACATGCGGAATTTTATACTATATTCGTATAATATATAATTTCTTTTTTTAATTTCTTTATAGTCTTGATATTTGCGAACAACTTTGTTGTTTATGCCTTAAGCTTTGCCAGTCCATATTGGACGCATGTTTTTGCGAGTTCCTTGACCATAACACTCGCTTGTAAATCATGGTTGGTGCTGTTGTTGTCGTTGCGTGTTAAGTGTTAAGTGTAGGCTTATGAAACATTTCAGAAAAATGTTTTGTGTATATTGTCGGTTTTAGCCGTTTCAGTCCCATTTGTAAAACTATAAAGAAATAATTGGCAAGAAAAGCTTTAACTGTGTTATGAAACAAAGCTTTTAGCTAGGAAAATAATAAAAACTACCTGTTATCGTAAAAAAATGTGTGGTCTACTTTCAGGCTTTACGCATAAATGCAAAGCACTTGGCTATGATATCTACAGAGTTTAGTTGGGTAGCAGGAACTAAAATAGTTTAAAGACCCCACTTAAGTAGCGTTTCCCAAAATACGGCGTGAAATAATAAAGACTGAGCGAATTGAATGAACCTCAGCAGTGTGGTATCGCCTGAGAAAACTACAACTAATTAAAAACTTGCATCACAGCAGATATTGCAGAAGATTCACAAAATCTCTTAGAATGCAAAGAAGACTCGTAAAACTTTTTTGTTTTTTGAAAATATGTTGTAGTTCATGCTGTATTTGAGTTTATCATCTCCGCAAATCTAATAAATATTATCGAAACGTCATTGAGCAGCAAGAAGGCTGGCCGCTTGTTAGCAAGAGAAGCCTTGGGCAACGGGAAAGTCTTATGATAAAGATAACATCCTAAAGTTATGCAACAAGTGCTATTAAATCAGTTATATGGTACTTAATATAGTCACTTGTGGTTTAAAATTGTGATATGTTACTGCAGTCTCTTTAAATATTAGCAACCATCAATCGATGAAAGTGGACTTATTGACCAAAAAGTTACAAAGAAAAAGTCTCTTTTTGTATGGATAATTACGACTTTACCATGGCCGTTCCATTTATATTTCACGTCTCAGACTTAAATACAATTTACAAACGGAAGGGGGAGACAATAATACGATAATGTTGATGTTGTCTTCGGTGGAGGTTTACGATTTTGCGAACAAAGGAAAGAGAGAATAATTAATAGTTAATTACATATACCTATATATACCAAAATGAACCAAAAAAGCGGCTATAGTGGAATCAACTAAGGTTGTATCACTAGACGGCTATATCTCTCGTATCTAACAACTGTTTTTTTTCAAGATTTACCTTGCTATAACTTGGTAATTGTTTGTAGAAAAGTTGGATAATTTTCCTTTATGCACATAATATGTTGAAATTGACTCGAATATCCTCAGTCGCATGTTATCTGAGCTATTCTAGAAACTGACAAGATTTCTGCCTACACAGGTAATATGTAGTTAATATTCGCGTTATATTTGTCTCCGGAACATGCGCTGAGAGGCTATTCTGATGAAGCCGCCAAGATTCGATCCTAATTGTTTTGCCAAATCCAAACATTTAATGTAATGTAAATTTAATGTATTATAATTTAATACAACAAAATCTCAATCATTTAGAATCTGTCAGCAAATTGGCCATCTGTGGCGCTATGGTTAGAACATGCAAATATCATGCATATGATTGTGGATTTGAATTCCGAATTCTGTGGTTCCCTCGATATGTCTGATGAGCACAATGAGTTGTCGAGTAATCGATAAGTCTCTAGCTAAAGTCTCTTAAATTGACGTTCGAAATCGTTGTTAAGCAGTAACTCTCGTTTAGTGAGTCTGGAAATGGGATATGTATAAGTTCACTGAATAGGAGAAGCTCACTCATATTCGATCCATAATATGCAAAGGAATTTGTTTTTTTTTTTTGGCTGAAAATTGAACCAAGAATCATAACATTTATGTGTTCTTTACATTTTTTACATTGCTTACCATAATTTTTGAAATTAACTATCCAAATGTATGTTACACGAGTACATCAAAAGACTTAAGACACGAACACAAACAATGGCCATAACGTGTTGTGATGTCCCTCATTAGATAGTTCTTCACTGGTGGTAATGTGGTAAGAAAAACAGTTTGCTAAACAATGAGAATTATCTCTTATTTTTGTAGAGGCGTTCAGAATTCAAAATTAAAACTTTTGTTTAAGGGATTTTCCATTCTTTGATGGTTTCGCTTTAATTTTTTTCAAAAATTCTCATTTATTTTTCGAAATCTATTTCTACGCTTTCAAAGTATTCGGATACAATATACTTACGCAAACATTACCTCCAATCCTCGAAACATGCCTGGAGAGCACTCCGTGATTCACGCTGACAATTTGATACGACTGGAGAAACTCATAATGCAAAATACCTCAATAATCGAAGGAAACTGAATCTTTATTTTTGGTTGGTTATTTCTATATTGTAAGCATTGATCCAAGAATCACCTCTGATAATATTGCATTTTATAATGTGCTGGTAACCAGAAATCGTCTCCTCACAGATTTCAGCGTGACGACCTATTTCGATTTTCACCCGATAAGTTGATTATTTCTATATTGTAAACGTAGATCCAAGACTCATCTATCTTAGTAATGCGTTTTACAATTTGCCGCTATCCAGAAATCGTGCCCTGGCAGATTTCAACGCAGCGGTATTTTTCAAAAGATGGATGTTCAAATTGACTGACTTTTTCGAAATGCCAGCTTCATCACCAACATTCTTAATTGTTAATGAATGGTTTTTGAAAGCCAAGTCTGGGATTTGTAGGATGTGACTTTCATCGGTAGGGGCTTGATGATCATCCGGGCTTCCTTTATTTTTAACTGGTGGAATAAACTGCTCAAGTAAGGTCAAAACTTTCAATAGTTTATTTCACATTTCTTTCCCACAAAGTCTGTTCATCGAAAGCCTCAAGCGACGGCCACTACGCAATGTCATACAATTTGGTTTCGGTTTCTCACAACCAAAAAGAAATTATAAACAATTCTGATTGTGATTGAGTTTATGAAACGGGTTTTTTGTATTTCATTAGAAATTTTTTTATTAAAAAAAAAAACAACAAAATTGTTGGCGTAGCTGTGAACATTTCTGAAAGCCTGATATCGTAAATTTACAAAAAGAAAAAAAATTAATTTTAATCACTTTAACTATTCACAATTTGACGACAGGCCTTTTTCTTGGCCCAGACATAAAAGCACATTTGGTTTCAATTTTATTCAGATTTAGATTAAGAAACGAAACTGCATAAAACTATATTTTTGTGTTAGATTATGGAATCATTATGTTTCCACCGAGATGAAGATTTCTAATTTCGTTTTAGTTGAAAAAGTAATCAATGTATGAAGTGAATTGTTGTTTCGAATATAAATCACAATCAAATTTCTAATGTAGTATAAAAAAATATAAAATATTAAAACCGGATTGAAACTGAGCTTTCGTAAAGGTCTCGGATCTTTAGGGGAAAGTGACACAAAAAAAATATTTTGCACTCCCGCTTTTATGTCGGTAGGAATAAATTGGTTTAGCAAGAAAGGACTAAATCTAACTTTTGAAAAGTTATACATTTTCTAAATTTTCTAAAATTGTTTTCATTTATTTGTTAGCTAGTTGATATATGTTGCAAGAAATCATTTCAGTTTACATGTATTTTTAAGGGACTGCCCTAGCAAAGAATAAAAAACAAAATGACGATTTTAGCTAAAAAAATAACTGAAATCGGTGTATACGAGTATTGTATGGAAGGCGTTTTTCACATGCCTACTTACCTGGCGATTGGACGCTAAATCCTTCAGGATACCGGTAGCGTGTATACCTATATAAGCTTCGGCTTGAGTGAACTCATATGTAGAGCCTATACTTTTTACTTTTTAATAATTTTAATGAATCGAAAACAATTGCTGATTTAATTTTTTTTTCCAACACATCTAATTAGAGACTATTTAATTTCGAACAGGAATGTAATAGTTTTGGATGACAGTTAAAAATTATGATTCTTGGTCCAATTTGCAGAGAGATAAAATAAATTTTACTGTACGAATATGTTTGAGATTTACAATTACGTTATAGCCTCAGCACATGAGCAAACTAAACAGAGAATTAATTGGGATAATAAATATGAAAACTTTATGCGCCAGGGGTAAAAATGTGAAATGTTATCTTATCAACAACGAAAAGTATCTAATGAAGGTGCAGGGAACCGATTTCAGGCTCGATAATTTTTTTTCAAATATTCAAACTTAATAATAACCAGTATACGTCCAATCAATAAGTTTTTGGTTTGTCGCAAAAATGTGAGAGATGCCAGAAGGGACGTTGTATACCTTTAAGTTCTTATCAAAAAATACTCGGAATTAAAGCACAATCAAGGAATTAAAATTATAACTTTGGGAAGCAACCTGCTTAGAGATTATAGAATGACCACTTATTTTTGTTTCCAAGAATAAGTAGACTGATTTTTACTAAATCGGCCAATTTATGTGTGTGTTATTCTAATAGGGGTGTGACAATCAATCCCATTTTCATTCGCAGATATAAGTTTGGTAAATGTCGGCTACGTGTTAAAATATGCTAAATTTAGTGCAATTGAATAAAATATATAAATCTTGCAATAGTGGGCAAAATTATGAAATTTGTATAAGAGTTACCATAGAGGGCGTTGATATCCGATTGATTTTTTCAATAATGAAAATGATGTGCACTACATCTGATAACAATTTAAGTAACCTCAGTCTACGAAGTAGGAATTACAGCGTAGAATGAAATTTCGATAAATCGGTCAATTTATATGACAGATATCAGAAGAGGTGTGGTTATGCCCTCCGCTTTCATTTCTACAACTTACATCACTAAATGCACAACGTGTGGCAAATAAGTTAAGAATAATCAAATTGCCTTGCGTTCCATAAATGAGATATGTGAGAGCTTCCAAAGTTCACTGAGCTTATACGTATTCTATCTTTAGGCTTACTCAAGGGGATTTACAGTTTAACGACGACTCCGAATATCACAGTTTGAGAAGAATTCACCAGACTTGTCAATTACCTGACTAATCAAAGTTCAAATAATAATAGGAGGCTGTATGGGAGATTAAAACCGCGATCATATTCATAACCACACATGCGAAATCTAGAGCGACCTATGATGTTGAGTCTGAACAACGTTGCCTTAAAATGGCGACGACCAGTTTTCCGTAACATTGACGTACATCGTGGCCACCATCATAGACTCCATTTTTGGTTTACAATAGAGAATTCCATCTATCTTACCCTAACTATGTGAGCACATAGGGCAAATCGATGATGCTCCTATTCAGTAACTATTCTGAATTTGAAGATCAGTAATGTGCGATAATTTTAACTCTAGTGTTGTGCCATTGAAACCGATTAATAATACGTTCATAATGGATAATGTGGCTGTACGGGGTAATTTAGCCACTCACAACTTCTCTAACACGATATGGAGGACTGTGGATGGAGTCTGAATACATTTGCCATACAAATAAATCTTATATTTTGCATGGATGACGGCATTGGATAACCTGCTGGAAATTCGAGGCAGCATGAATGGAATGATAGAGATCGTTCCCAACAAGGGAATTACTTTTTTTTTGTACTTTATTTCCTATGTTGATAATAAACATCGGTGACATAATTTGTGTTCGATGACCTAAAACAATTCCCAACACTCGCTGGGTATTGCTCCAGTTGTTCTTATGCTGATTAATGCGGAATTGCATCTTCACTTTTTAGTTCACTTAGATTTTTGATTAGTGTTGACGAAAGCAAGTTTGGGTGGTTGAAGTGTAAATGCACAGTTCCGCTTGATTATTAAAAATTGTTTTTTGGTTTTCGGTCATCCAAGGCATAGCCAAACAGAGTTTAGGTGGGTAAATGTGGTACACCAAGTGGTGATCAGAAGAAAGAAAATGTCAGATGCGTTTGATCATTTTGGAGTAGATAGAATTCTCTTCTTTCAGGTAAACAACACCCCCATAAGTACCGTAGAGCGCTGTTATAAATGCGAGAGTCCGTGCCTGCGTTAAAACACGCAAACGGATATCACCTCAGAGGTGAAACGCGTCCTACAACATGAAAAGGGAACACACAACACGACGATTGACGAGGCTTGAACACAATTAGGAAACACACAACTAAGTGACACAGTAGGAATCTGGCCACAACAGTCGCGTAAACTAACCATAACCTCACGGTCGTTCACTAGCTAAGAATATATGGTTAAAATCGGTAATTTGTATGAGAAAAAGTGGTTACTTGGTCAATTTTTCTCAATGATTACGGAGTATTATAAGCCAGTATATTAAACAAAAACTCAGGCTACTGCAGCCTACATATTAGAAGTTACAGACGAACAAGTAAATTTCGGAAAGTCGGTTAATTTCTATGGAAAATACCAGAAAGGATGCGGCAATACTGTTCATTTTCATTGTGAGACTTTACTTTAGCAAGTTGATCTAATTAGTTGGTCGAGTTTTTAAAATTCTGCCAAGCATTAATAGGTAAAGTGGAAAAAATGAATTTCTCATATTCGATCAATTTGAATGGGAAGTACAAAAAGGGGTGGGTTGACCTTGCCGATTTTTAAACCCTACTTTCGACTTGGCAAAATATTAAACTGTGACAAGTTTTAATAAGTATAGTAAAGATTTGTGACCAGCCAGCCACATGGACAGACAACGTCCAACCGACTTAAAAAGCCATAAAACATATTTGGTCAATGGTTTTGGTGCTTCTGGTCGTTGCATTTTTGGTTGTATTAATCGATATATACCAGCTAAAGGTATAACGAAAAAACCTAAATTTGTTTTGTTATACGAAGTGTGTTCAAAAAATAATGTGTGTTACCATACTAGTGCTTTATTTTTGTTTAAGATTTTTAAAAAAGAAATGTTCAGACTTTAATTTTGAATTAGCCGTATGCACAAATGTTTATTCTATGTAAAATACCAGTATTATATTACAATACTCGTATATGCATGTTCAGAGGAATACTTATCGAGTTGTTGCTGCTGCCAATGTCCAGAAAGAAGAGAGGTAACCGACCAATTCAACAAGCTGCACTTTGCTTGCATCGAGTGCTTATTGATTTGTTTTAAAATATTGGAATGGTCTCATAAAAATATTACCGCTTCTCAAATACACCCATACCTCTAACTCCTTGCATTCAATTATAATGTTTCAAATTTTAAACCAAAATGACTTGAAAACATATAAGAAATACAGAGGGATGAGGAATAGGTGCATATTAGCATTGTGCAGTCAACAGTATATTGTTTGCTAACGATCGATCGGTCAACAGCATAAACAATTGTCCGCACACTTTTGAGTGAACACGTTGTGCAGTAAATGCATCATGAAAATTGTCACTCAAAAGTGTTCACTCAATAAATGCATAGAAATGTAAACGAGTATGCAAAATCAAAGTGTGTACAATATATGCGAGTAGTGCACATACGTAATTTAGGAAATAAAACAAATTATAAATAATAATAATGAATAAATATGAGTAAATGTTAATAATTGGTCGAGAAATTGAAGAATTTGTCAACAAGGTGAATTATAATTTTTTTTTTCAAAAAATATTTATTTATTCATCAATTTCTATTTTATCTCCTTCAAAGTAATCCCCCTCAGATATAAAACACTTGCGACAGCGTTTTTTCCAATCCTAAAAGCAGTTCTATTATGCACTTTTTGGCATGTCCTTGAGCTCTTTCAGCGATTGGGTTTTTATCTCTTCAATCGTCGCAAAACGCCGTCCTTTCATGAGTCTCTTCAATCTTGGGAGCATGAAAAAGTCGCAGGGGGTGAATACGGTGGTTGAGGCATGATAACGGTGTTGGCCAAATAATCTCTCACAAGCAAAGGTGAGTGAGCAGATGCGTTATCATGATGCAAAAGCCATGCATTTTTCTTCCAGGATTCCGGGCGTTTTTTTCGTATTGCTTCACTCAAACGGCGCATAACTTCAAGGCAGTACTCCTTATTGCCTGGACGACCTTGTGGTAAGAACTCCTGATGCACTACGCCATAGTAAACGAAGAAAACAGTAAACAAAACCTTGACATTTGATCGAAATTGGCGTGCTTTTTTTTGTTCTTGTTCACTACTGGACTCTTCCATTAGGACGATTGGGCTTTGGTTTCAATGTCATAACCATATACTCATGATTCATCACCAGTTATGACCTTTTTAAGCAAATCTGGATCATCGTTGACGTCATTCAATAATTCCTGAGCGATGCTCATGCGACGTTCTTTTGCGTCAAAATTCAGCAGTTTTTGAACGAACTTCGCCGCCACACACTCCATGCCCAAAATCTCCGAAAAAATTGCATGGCATGAGCCAACCGATATGAGCCAACGATTGTGATTCGAAGATTCTCCACAACAATTTTCTTCCCTTTCTTAACATTTTTATCGGTTGTTGATGTGCTGGGACGAGCGTCGTCATTCACATCTTCTCGACCTTCTGTGAAAAGCAAATATTTTTCTAAATATTTTTTTGACTCAGAGTACTCTCACCGTATGCCACTGTCAACATTTCAAATGTTTTTGAGCATTTAATTCCACTTTTTATAAAAAATTTGATCCATTCTTTTTGATAGCTGGAAATCGCCAAACACGCAAAAGACTTGTCTTAATTATGCCTCTCACAAACAAACTAAACATGCTATAAGGATAAAACGTAAAAAAATTATAATCGAAAGTCGAATGTACGTAATCCGCGAAATTTCAAAATTCACCGTATTTTTTGAACACCTCGCAGTATGCTTTATTGGAAACAACAAACATTGGTTACGGAGGCCGATTTAATACATGTTGCAGCCTCGGCGGGCTTTGCAACAGAGCATTCTCTCAAAAGCAATTTTCTGAGGATTGGTTGACGGGCTGTTTGATGGGTTACACAGCATAATGTCCAAATTTGGTGAGAAAAGAACGTCCAATTCCTTATTTTTAATTTGAGTCCATACAATATCGGTAATCACAGCTCTGAAGTGCTGACCCCTGACGGTAATGGCTTTTCAAGCAGCATTTTCGAAAAAAGGGCAAATGATGCTCCCACTCCAAAATTCACCCCAAATTGTCCCCCTCTCTTTGTGAATGTGTAGTTTTCTCCATCTCCATATCCATCTCCAGACAAGGCAGTTTTGTTTGTTAAAGTAGATGCAGAGATGAAAATGAGTGTCAAAAGTATATCTGTAGTTGCACCACTCGGCGGATAAATAGAAATTTGTCTACTTTTTATGTTTCAGTGAAGTAAAACAATTCGCTATAATTGTTTAATATGAAATTTAATTTAATACTACTAATATTAAAAACAAATAAAAAAAGTCAGCATATAACAGATTAACAACTAAATATTGCACATTCTTAATACATTTGATATTCTTACAAAAATCTGTTTTTATTGTGGGGTGAAAAGGGGGTAGGGGGAGGGAAAGGGGTTTCATAAGCCTATAATGAATAATGAATTTGAAAACAAAATGAGCAAATAAATGGATATTCAGTTAACAAGTTTTTCTTGCAATTAATTTAAGAATATTTTAACATAAGTAAGTAAAATAAAATCAGTACCATATTTGTTAAGGGGATTGAGACCATTACAGATTATCAGCACCCAAATCAAGCTAATCTCACGATCTGTCGCACTTTCTCTCCTCCGCTCTTTGTTTAAATCAATCGCTCTGTTCTAGTCTAACCCTCTATCACTTTAGTAGTTTTATACTCCACTGCAGATCCCATTTGGGCCCCGAACTTATCTCTTACAAATTCACGTATTTTCTGATCCGCTTCCTTGAGGGCTGCAGTATGAGAATTTCGTTTGTGTGCGCTTCGCCCGCGTGAACGGGGCTTGACTCCATGGGCATGATAGTTGAAAGGTCTCTGTGTTATAGCCACCACTTGCTGCTGTTGGGTTGGTGTTGCTTCGAGAGCTGTGACCGCACTCTCATGTGGTTGTTGATATTGCTGCGCTGATTCCTGAGATTCTTGTTGCAAATTATGTGGATGGGGTTGATCCTGATAATCTTGATGAAAATCTGGCACGGACTTTGGTAAATGTCTTTCATTTGGTTTAATGGAGGGCAGAGGATACATGTTGGAGTAATCAGTACCGGCATGTTCGGTATTATGGGTGAATATCACTTTGGTATGCGATGAACGAGGATTGTTTTCCGATAGCGCCGGGGCTGAGTGTTGTTCATATTGTACTTGTACGTGGGCCTGTCCTTGCCCGTGATCCTGTTCGGGCACATAAATGGGCTGTTGCAATTCTGGTTGGCTGTGTTCCATTTCGTAGTCCGAATGAGGAGTTTGCCCTGCCATGCTCAAAAGGTAGATGTGTTGATAGGTATTGGCTGGTGGTCCCGCTGGCTGAGCATACTGCTGCTCGTGGGTATAATAGAACTGAGGCTGCTCCTGATGGTGCTGCTGTTCTGGCACATAGTGTTGTTGCTGTTGCTGTTCGGGCACATAATATGATTGCTCTTGCTGTTCGGGGTGTTGGGCTTGCTCCAACTGAGAGGAATGTCTGTGTTTATAGTGCTGATAGACATGATCTATATCGGGGTACTGGACGGGCTGTTGTTGTTGTTGTTCATATGGCAAATGTTGTTGATGCTGGTATTCGAGCTGTGGTTGAGGTTGTGGCTGTTGCTGGTGATTATGCTCTTGTCCCTGTTCCACTACTGCTTGACCGTAGTCAACCTGCTGCAGCTGTTCATGATGGTGCTGATGTTGCTGTTGCCTTTGTTCGGCCTCTTCTAGGATTCTCAGATATTGAGCTGCTCTTATTTCCAAATATTGTTGCAACAAAGTCTGCAAGTGAGAAGCATATTTCGCTGGCCCTGGTATACGCAGCACAATGACCGGCTCTTCGTACTGCTGCTGGTGTTGATGATGAACACCCTGCTCTAGCTCTGGCTGTAGTTGCTGCTGATGTTGTTCGATCTCCGGCTTTGGTAAATCAACATGTGCATCATTGCTTGTGACAAAGGACTGAGGTTTCAATTCATAGGAATATGAAGGTTCTATGGATACTTCGGTTTTGCCGTCTGGTATAAAGTATTTGGGAGCATCTTTGGGTATATCGGTTTGGGAATAAGGATAGAACATGTACTTGGGTGGGGTATAATCGTAGCCATTGTGGGAATAACCATAGCTGAAATGAAGAGAAAAAGGTTGTTATAAAATAATCGTTTATTACGACTTCTTAGATTTGCCAAAAGTTTGAATACAATTTATGATAGGTGTTAATAAGCAGATTGTGATATTATTTGCAGATCGACTCATAGCCACAGTGGAGAAAAGAATAGATCTGCACTATTTGATCATCAACACTTCACCAAAACTCCGATAACGCCTGGAATTTGAATATAGCAATACCCCATTACTATATTCAAATTCCAGGTAAGATTTAAAAAACACATATATTTTCTGTTACTGGTGGGGATACTCATCGGGATATCACGTAAAATTGGGAAATGGGGATATACATATGTGGGGTTCATTGCGAGCCACCCTAATTTGCGATTAGATCTTGATTTCAAAAATAGTTTTAGGTGAAATATTTAAGAGGCATCACAATAAAATTTTTTAAAATTATAATAAATTAATATTTTCACGGGCCCTGAAATTCAAATTTTTGTAAAAATTATGAAAGTTTTTAACAGGTATCTCTAAAATTAAGACCAACTCTGAATGAATGAGGCAGTAACATTTTGTGTATAAATATCTGCCATCTAAGTTGTCGATTGACAAATGGGTTGGCTCGGAACGATGTTACAGAAAGCCATATATTGCTATATTATAAAATGCAGCACATCTTTAAATTTAGAGAAAATGTAACAAAACTTATAATATATTTGAAGGCAGACACAAGTCTGCCTTAATCGCAGTCAATATTGTTGTTCACACTGAAAAACTAATCCCGAGTGGTTTCAATCAAAACACAACAAATGGATCAAAATCTGTCTATTTATTCTATCCTATATTAATCTTGAGAAGTACAGTTTAGAAGTACTCGTAGACTTTCCAAGTTAAAAAATATCTTTTCTGAGTTCTAGGATTTTGAAACGCTGGTTTTGTAAAAAAAACCGGAATAACCAGGATTGATCATTCATGAAAAGAATAATATCTCTTTTATGATAAGGACTTGTTAAATTCATCGGTTTCGATGCAAATTTCTGGATAAAAAGAAAACGTGTTACACCCCTTTTCGGATTTCCTTTTTTTGAAGGGTAGGTGAATTTATTTCAAATATCGGCTCGATAGAAAAAATTCCTACTAGAGTTAAGCTTACAATATTTGAAAGTTGTACCAAAACGTTAACATATTTGATTATAGATGGTGTTACAAAAGTTTCATTAGTATTAATTTGGTTAAATTGGGATTGTTGATGGGAAATTATAATTCTATATTCGGTAGAAATTTTTACTAATTTTTTAACTAAACTTTATACTAAACTCTACTAACGAATTTGCTTAATTGAAACCGAACAAAATATTTGATATGTATTGAGCAAAATATTGCACTTTCAACGAGGCAATCTGCAGATAAAGTTTTATGGCATTTACTTGAAATTGTTATCAATTTCGAAGAAATTAAGTGTAGTTTATACTGGATAGTATGAATCTTAGGAACTGCGTTTGCATCGATTCTACAATAAACTGGGTCCTACATTGAACCGATTCAGCTATTTTTTTGGATTCCAATTTCTACTACTAAATGTGAAAGCCAAATGTACAAGAAATTTGTATTAGGATGTCAATTGAATTAGAACATAGTAGGCATATTTTCCGTAAAGCTTATTATCGCTTTCATACATATGATTACATATTTCTTGTTACACTTCTTTCTATAGCAAAGTTCAATTAATGTTTGATAGGTGGCGTGAGAGATGTACCACCAAATATCATTTATGCATAATTTACAAACAATTCTATACAGTAATATAATGTTTGGAAGCTAAAGGGAAAAGGCATATTAACAAGCTTGCTTATACTTAACATTTATTGAAAAAATTTGCGTCTAAATCACATAAGCTTGAAAAAGTGGGTAACCAGAGTGCAAGTTACTTATTTGTGCTTATTGCTGAAAGTTTATGCCGACAGTTTTCAATATGCTTCAAATCACATAAGCTTGAAAAAATGGAAAAAATGACTGCTAAAGAGAACGACGGAGTAGCGGATTTGTTTGGATCTAATCAGATAGTTGAGAAATCGAGATAGTGGTTGGTTTTGAATACCATTGCGGGTTATGATAAATTGTAGAATTAGTTATGGTAGTCTGGGAATTTGGATGATTATCATAACAGTTTTTATTTTTGATTTTCAATAAAATGAAGGTTGAATATGCAATAAAGCCACCATTCTTTCTTTGAGTGTCGTCGACTTCGATGTGTCTGATGGATATTTCAATCAACCGAGTAATTGATAAGTTTAGCAAACGTTTCTCAAACTGTGATGTTTGGAATCGTCGTTAAACTGTAGATCCCATTGAGTAAGCCTGAAAATAGAATGTGTGTAAGCTCCCTCATATATCACTCTTGGGATGCAAATGAATTCGTTTTCTTTTATGTATCCGGCCTTCTCTAAAGTAAGTTGGAAACTTTGGTAAAAGTATTGCATTCCTTGTGTTTCGATTTAACACCAAATTTAACAAGAATTATTTTCAAATGATCTATTTCAAGTTTTACAGGGTTCTTTTCACCCTTATTTAGAAAAAAATAAAGTCAATAAAATGTTCAACGGCCAAATTCTACAAGAAAATATTGTGGAAAACCTTTCACCAGTCATTTTGAAAGACAAGAATATATTGCACACGAAAGTGTCCGGCCTTGGGATTACCACCTTAGCCACCCCCAAAGTGTAAATTTTAAATTTAAATTTCATAAATGCTGAACTTACTCTTTCTTATCAAATCTGCCGCTCTACTCAAATCAAAGTTCTAATGAT
This sequence comes from Philornis downsi, assembly GCA_019455685.1. Taxonomy (NCBI): domain Eukaryota; kingdom Metazoa; phylum Arthropoda; class Insecta; order Diptera; family Muscidae; genus Philornis; species Philornis downsi. The sequence goes on along the minus strand of JAHXMU010000129.1, from coordinate 4,320,753 downwards.
AATCGAGATAACATTTATTTTCATTATTTCCGCCTTTAACTAACATTGACTTGCTTCAAGATCAGTTATAAGAATATATACTGAACGTTTATAATTCGGTTGCTTTAATTATAGTGAATGTCATAAACTAATTTTGTATCTGAAATTCAGTGTAATTACAAAGAAGTTTAATGGTTGTTCGCATTCTATAAGATTGTGTTAATAACAAAAGACTTAAGGCACAAACGTTGAACCGTTAGCACAATTCTATTAAAGGAAAAATAACAATCCTAAAAATTATAGCAGTAGATAAGACGATGTTGCTGCTAAGAGCTGTTAAGAATAATGACAAATATTGGATTGAACCAATAATCAATCAGGCATATTGATGCATATCAAAATTTTCTTTTTAGTATAAGCAGTATTCTATTAGTATTAATCGAATTCTCAAAAACAACTGTAGATAAAATTAAAATTGGGAAAAGGTAGAACAAAAGGGTATTGATCGAACATTTATTTTCAAAACTCAACTCATAATATTTGATGGAAACATGTATCCAAATTTTTTATGATATTGGGAAAAGATCGGTCTTAAATAATATAACATTAATTAATCAAACTTCTTAACTAAAAGTCTGAAATTTAGGTCAATGATTGGTTCTAAGAATCCTTCCGAATACTTGAAAATGGTTACGCATTCCGCTAAATGCTATTTAAATCACTCTGCTTACAACATAATAGAGAAACACAATTAGAATAAAGAAAAAAAAATTGAATTACAATCCTAAATATAGCTTTTTTATGATACTCGGTACAATGTCGATATTTGTCTTCGTCATCTCCAAAGTGGTACAAAAACCGGACAAGAACAAGAACAAATAGTGAAACCAGTATTCTGTCGTCATTATGATGACACAATTTCTAATATCCAAATTCAAAAACTAACATAATAGTTGGATACGAAGACACTCCCATGAAGGCGAAATGGTTGCCAACTTATTAAATTGACCTGCAAAATTGAAGTTCTCTCCCATTGCCTAAGTCGAATACAAAAGAACACAAATAAAGTCAATACGCTATCATTCTAGATGCAAATGTAAATTTTTAGGTTATTGCCTTAATTGTCTCAAAGTTGCTGAAGAAATAGCTAGGAATAATAATCAATACAAATTTTAAAATAGTAAAATGCACTTTATAGCGAAACTAATTCAAGGCAATGGCCTGGAACTTGTAACAATGTATTCTTCTGGGCTTAGGATAAATAAATTTTGTAGATAAATATTATTTGAATTAAGATTGATGGCGACATTCTATGACGGGTATAAAATTCAAGTTGCTACTGTATCACCTTTGACGCAAACTTAAATCAGTGTTCTCCTGATACTCGAAAAACCGTCGGCCTTTTAAGTTATCGTCTCAACTGTTTTCTAAGTGGCCTAAGAGCAACTACATATGAATAAGTACTGAGTTTGATGTAAGAGAATAATTTTGCCTAGCCTACAAAGATCCTTATAAGGAATCTGGAAATTAAAGCAACAACTAAAAATTAAATTTCCTTGCATCCTGTAAATGTGACGTAGGAGATTATCTTACATTCATTTAGATTTTGCATTTTGTTTACATGACATTGAAGTTATTGGGTCATAAAGTTTTTTTTTTAGCTTGGCTTATCAGAAGCTGCGAAGAATTGAAGACTCGGATAAAACGTAATCTTTGGACAAAAAACAGATTAAAATTTCTCGCAGCAATCTGCAAATTGGAAACCAAGTTGGATCCATAATATATTCTACTTTCGAGCTTAAGTTATTAGCAATAAAAACAATTAGGAATAAATAAAAGTTCTTCTAATTTACAATCCTTTACATTAATTTTTTAAGGAAATCAATATCTAAGTAAGGATAATATTAAGGATTATAGGTGCAGCGTATGGTTATACCGAAGCCGATCCAATTCAAACACAAATACATGATGGACTCAATATTACGCATAACGTCTACAGTTTCAGTTATCATCAAACTACTTAATTAATAATCCATAAATTACGATAAGATGACATAAAAATTCTCTTTTGCGCTCATTAAAGGCGTCTCTGGGATTCGTTTATACATATATATCCATACTTCTAAAAGCCTGAATCACTTATCTACGTTTTACTATAATACACAGTTTGAATATGAATATTTTATAAAATCTTCTTAATACACATTTACATTTACCTCCCTTTAAACTTACCCCAATTCCCCATCTATGGTTCTTTTGCTGTTCTTTGTTGTCGTTGAATTGTCATTCTCCACCTTAATCTTAACTTTCCCACCATGCAGCTTAAATTGTTTATCCAACTCTTTGATAAAAGCCAAATCATCTGCCGGTAAATCCTTAAATTTATCCGTTATATCAGCCACCTTTTTGAGCGATGGTTTTGAGGGACGTTTCTTCAGGGTGCTGACCTTTTTCGGATATGTTGCCTTATCCACTGGTTTCGTGGTTGTGGACACTTTGGTGCTAGCTGATGATTTTGAGGCCGCCCGGCCATAGTCCGTTAAGAGTAAAACTAATAATGTAAACTGGAAATAGAGAAGCAAAAGCAAATCGGCGCATAAATCACAGCTATTACGTATAAGTCTGTAACAACAAAAGGCCAAACAAATAGAAAACAGCACCAGTTTCATAGCCGACCATTGCAAGTCAGTCATGTTCACCATGCAACAAAACTGTAACCAATAGGTGGCTGCCACACAGGCAACGTTGCATTGAACGTAAACTTTCAATTTTCAATGTTTCATCAATTCGCTTTTGTTTCGTCGTTTTTCTTCGTCAGGTTTTTCTAATAATGAAAACCATAAATTGCAGTTTAATTTGAGGCAAGTGGCTGTTGCCATGATCCCATAAGAAATAAGTGTAAAGTTTAAATATGGTTTGCTATGAAAACACAAAATCGTTGAGGTGACCACCTAACTCGAAAGAAGTAACAACAGTAATACACATTGGGGCTAAAGATGAGGGCAGAAAATTTGGTTTACTGTGCCAAAGTTTTTACATAATTACAGACCTAAGCCACGACATAGATTTCTAAGCATTCAAGTTGAATATCTGTCTGTCCTCGAGACAAATTGCTCTTTGGTTGTCCTCGTAACATGATTTTACTTTGCAAATTGTATTAGCTGCACACCAAAAATATAAATAAAAATAAAACGGGAAGTAAATAACTATTGCAACTCGTATTGATTGTTGTTGTCGTTGTTATGTTGCAAGTTTGCATATGGTTGTTAACAATCAACTCGGTTAAATAAACATTTATGTTTATACAACAACAGGGGTTTGGTTTTGCGGTTTCAAGCAGTTTGAAATTTGAAAATTTTCCTCAAAAAAATTCACTTTTACTTTTTGTCCACACAAAATGTCTGAATGTGTTAATATAAGGAAATTTAAAATTAAGTAATAAATCAAAGTGACAGTTTGGTCAAATGTTGATGAATAGTTAATAGTCCGTTTTTAAAATCATTTGTTTGTAAGGTGACAAATTTAAGTCACAAACATAATTAATCAATGTTGACGGACGCATCAGATAATCCTTTTACAAAACGATATACATCGTAATAACTAACTCTGTAATTCAATATTCCTCTACGTCATAGTTTATTATAGTTTGATAGACAGATCTGCCGCTGTGATACCAAAATGTTTAATATTTTTATAGCGGCTTATTTGATTATCATGAAAACTTTTATCTCACCTCTTTAAATACCTGGACATATGATCAACCACAAATTGCTCTTCAAATTAATCAAAAAATCTTCCTTATGAACAATTACTTAACGGTCTCATGACATTGTACAGTAAGCAAAATTTGTGACAGAATCAATGTAATGAATTTTGAATTTAGATGCTGTTTTCTGGGAACATCTTCGTATGGGATTAGGTTGTTGTTAATCTGACATTATCCGACTGCCCAATTGTCATAAAAACGTCGACGCCTCTCATTTAGTGCTATGTGCCGAAAAAGGTTATATGCGAAAGGTTATATTTTAACCGAGAAGACTTGGTTGTTTATTAAATCTAAAGTCTTATGTAGAAAGGTAAGTTATATAGCTTTGGGATTATTTAATAGAAAAATGTGTCCATTTCTGCACAATTTTCTATAGAAAATGTGTCTCTCTCTGCACAATTTTTTTATTGAAAATGTGTCTCTCTCTCTGCACAATTTTCTATAGAAAATGTGTCTCACTCTCACCGCGCAATTTTCTATAGAAAATGTGTCTCTCTTTCTCTCTGCCTAATTTTCTATAGAAAATGTGTGTCCCTCTGTCTGCACAATCTTCTATAGAAAATGTCTTTCTCTCCCTCTCTGCGCATTTTTTATAGAAAATGTGTGTCTCTCTCTCTGCACAATTTTTTATAGAAAATGTGTATCTCTCTCTCTGCACAATTTTTTATAGAAAATGTGTCTCTCTCTCTCTGCACAATTTTGTATAGAAAATGTGTAAATTTCTCTCCTTCTCTCTCTCTCTCTCTCTGAGCAATTTTCTATAGAAGATGTGTCGCTCTCCCCGCATAATTTTCTACGAAAAATGTGTCTCTTTCTCTCTATGCACAATTTTCTATAGAAGATATGTCTCTCTCTCTCACTCTGCACATTTTTCTATAGAAAATGTGCCGCTCTTTTACTCCATTTCTATAGAAGATGTGCCTCTCCATCACACTTTTTAAGACAACTTTCCTATCTCTTAAGTACATTTTTCTATAAAAATATGGCACTCAGAAGAATTTCCCAGTAGAAAATATGTCGTTCCAGACAAATTTCCTTTAAAAAAACAAGACAAAACCTTTAAAAAGACAAGACAAAACAGTTTCTCTATATAAAATGTGTCCCCCAAGACAGTTTTCTTAAGAAAATCTGTATTTCATACAGTTTCATATTAATACAATTCTGGTATGGAAAATGTTTATTTTTCAAAAGAAAATATATCACTCAACAGAATTATCTATAGCAGATGTGTCTCTCAAGAGATTTTTCCTTTAAAAACTACATGTCTAACAATTTTTTTTTTTTGAAAATTTGTCTTAATAGAATTTTTCCATACAAAATGCATTTTTAAAAAATCTTATGTAGAAACTATATTTTTAATCAAATTTTACTTCAGAAAATTTATTTCTCAACACAATTTTTCTTTTTGAAATCTATGTTCCCCAACAAAAATTCTTATAGAGAATATGTCTCTAAGAAAAATCTCTTGAAGAAGTGCTTTTCTCAAGGAATTTGCCTGTGCAAATTATACCTCTTAACATATTTTTCTACATAAAATATGCCTTTCGGGAAACCTTTCTACAGAAAACATGCCTTTCAATGTGATATTCTGTTGAAACTATGATTATCCACGTGATTTTCTGTAGAAAAATGTGCTTTTCGACAAAATGTTGTATGGAACGTAAAACAATGCTATTTTCTATAAAAAAAATGCATCTCTAGTGGAAATTTTCTTAAACTTTTCTGTACAATTTTCTCTTGAGAACGATCCATTCATACAATTTTCTACCAGCAGCTCGTGTCTCCGCTTAATGTTCTGTAGACAATGTATCTGTTCATACAATTCTCTGTAGACAGTATGTCTTTCCACAAAATTTTCTGTAGACTATATGTTTCTCATTGCAATTTTTTAAAGAGAGCGTGTATGTCAGCACAATTTTCTCTGGGAACTTTGCTTGCCTTCAAGATTTTCTCTAGAAAATATGATTTTTTAAAAAAATCTTACACACAACACAATTTTCTTTAGAAAATAAAAATCTTGTAACTATTTTCCGCAGAAAATGTGCTTCATGAAAAAGGTTCCATTAGAGATGTATTTCTCATGGAAATTGTCACATATGGGTTTATCAAAATCATTTTCGAAAGAGAGCTATAATTTTGTACACCAAACTTGTTACCAAAGAAAATTTCGGGCTAAATCGGCTGGAAGTTTTTTTCTGTTTCGACATAGAAGCGCTTCGACATATCGTATTAAGTCGTATGTTTTGAATTTACCCATGCATTTTCTTAAAAAAAAAATCATTAAATTCTACTACATTTTAATATTTATTCTGATCATATGTGATCACCTCGACTTGGAGAAAACCAAAATTAAAAAAAAACATATATTAAAAAATTATCATAAATTTTTTTTGGTGCATTTTTCACACGTAATGGGAAGAGTTTTAAAAATATTGTATTTTCAGCTTAAAGTGTGCTCCCCGTTTTATTGCATAGGATAACTAACCACCTGTTGATAACATTTAAAAGTGTAATAGATGTTAAATAGAAATATAGTTATGGTCTATCTTACATTTATTTACTTCCAAAATGTTTATTTCTTATGTGTTTCCAACAGCTGAAGTACAATTTAATGTACAATTCAGCTTATAGAAGGCCGGTGCACAGCATTTACATATATTTTTGTTATAAAAATCTAACTATAATACTGCTTCTAATTATTTTAACATGTCATTCATAAAATTTTTGATTGACGGTTTCTAATTTCTAGCTAAAGCATAATTTGAAACATTAATTACCTCATATTTAGTATTTACATGTATTAGCCATATTTAATATTCTACTACTGCTATTAATTCTAATATATCGCCTATAAATCTCCTTCTCTGTCAACCAGTTGTTTGACATTTTTAAATCCTGGTTGTAGTACAACTTGAATTGGTATCCGATAATAGGCAATTATTCAATATCAAATCGTTTGACTGAAGCATAATTTGAATTATTAATTACCTGGTAGGTAATACTTCAGTATGCTGCCGTTTTTTTGACATTAAATACAATATTTATTAATATTTGTCCCTATATATCGTCCATAAATTTCCTTCTCTTTCGACCGGTTCTTTTCAAAATCTTTTTGTTGACATATTTAAGTTCTATCTAAAGTATAATTTGAATTATTATCAAACCATTATGATTTATAATATAATATTTAAATATAATGTTATTAAATGACATACAAATTATCCAAACGTTCCCTTCACTTCTATATTTCCAGGTGGTCTTTTGAGGTCTGTTTTTTATTGTGTGATTTAAGTTATTACCCACCTCTTGTGTAGTATTTAACTTAACATTTTAAATATTCTATTGAACGTGCAATAAGTCTATACGAAGCTGTGTAATTATGTCACGTTTGTTCCTTAAGTCTTTTGTGTAACTCTTCAACTAAATAAAGTAGTATTTACATCACGCTCGTCGCAAATTCGTTGCGAATTTTATCTAAAATCTCAACCCCCTTCGCATTCAATTAGTAAAATGCAATTAATTGCGTAGTGTTCCTTTCATTGCATGTGGCAACAGCTGTTGCCGGTTGATGGTGACGATGATGTAACCCGAAAAAAGCACTAAAATTAAACCGAAACTGAGACAACTGCCTACAACTTTTCATATGCGAAAAATGTGCATAAAATAATCCACCAAAAATTAAAACAAACTTATACAACTCGCATGAGTAACTCTCGGTTGTAGTAATATTTCAATTGGGATTGTGGTTTAATGAAGAAAACGAAGCGAAAAGGCAGAAGAAAATATTAATGAAAGAAAAATCACCAATGCAAACCTGTTGCAAAATAGTTTGAGATGAAAAACTAAAAAAGAAAAAAAAATCTCAATTCCTTTCGTGCGGATGAACATATAAGCGTTGTTTTGTGTTTTGTTGGTCATTTGTTTGAGCGAAGAGGATGTTATCGTGCTAAATACAGTGAAGCCTCTTAAAATGTGTTAATAAGAAATAGAACTCTAGAACTAGAACTTAGTGGCTGCATCTTAAAATAGTGAATAGGCAAAGGTTAAAAGATCTTCTTTAAGAAGTACAAGTTGAAAGAAAAACTTTGAAATTGATATCATGGGGTTCTGCGCTTGCAATTATAGTCATCCAGATCAACTCTAGGCCGAACATACAGTTTATAATTTCAAAAATTTGTCTGAGTCTCTAGCCAATCTACGTCTAGGCCTATGTTTCTAGAACCACGTTTGCGTATATCAACTGTCTTTTTACCACTCAGAGCAGTCGAGTTCGGGTTCACTGCAGATCAATTCCCTCTCTGAATCCAATGTTTGTTTTCTTAGATCTTTTAGATTTTAGATCTATTATGGAAAATATTGGATAAAATTGTAACATATTATACAAATTGCTACAACTTCCGCGGTCTTTTTCAAAATAGTACAATTTTTGTGCTATAGGTGATGCATGCTTATTTTATACACAGGTGTATACAAAGCTGTAATTAAGGAAATGAAGATGTTTGCGAATAGTCAGTGACTACTATTGTTGTAACAATTTGGTCAGTGCATTCCATGTAAACAAAAATTGTTTTCATATCCTTTTTCAAATAATACTTCTTCAGACATTTTTTATAGTCTGAATTTTTTATATTTTTATAGTTTTTATGTCTCCCAAACATTTGTGCGTAGAAACTGTGTAAGACAATTTTATACTGCCTTTCTAGAACGAGAACATTAACGAGATCTGGATTACATATAGATTGAATAAATTCCAATGAATTCTGGCTGGGCAATTGCACAATACCAGTATCTACAACTTATAATTAAAAAAATAAAAATTTGACCATCATCATCACCAGCGGAGAAAGGGCACTAACATTTGGTAAAATTCTACGAAGGACCAGAAGTTAGTTGCCAATAATTTGAATGCTTCATACAATTGTCGACTTCCAAAAGACATATTTTAGTTCTACATATTTCTTCGTCCTAATATTTAGTCCTCTGACCACTTTATTGGAATATATTTTTCTGTTCAAGATACACTCCTATTTCAATGACATCATATGCTTTTTGGAATAGTACACGTAATATACGATAGGTGGCGTTGAGTAACAGTAAGTAATAATTGTACAATGCAAGAAATATGTGTGAATGTGTAAGTATTGAATATAATGTTAGTTCATCAGGAAAAGTTTTCATTTTATGTGAATCATCTCCGCCTTTTTTTCAATGTCTTTCCATCAAATTTCATGTATATGTTTCTTCGAAGTACATTCGTCAATTTTGTAAATATTTCATGGTTTATCTTAAGAGCCAGCAAAATCAAGAGATTGCACTAAGTCCAAGAAAAAATAATTTGGTTGTCAATATTAAACACCTAATAGAAACAAAAACTTCTGGTGCTATCTAGTGGAAAGTAATTTGTGAAGTAGAACCTTCAAATATATATTACTGGATACAAAGCTTGATATACACAAAGCATGAAAAGAATTGCTAAATTAAATGGTCGATAATCGAATTACATGACTTTCGGATTTCTATCGTATAAACATAACGATATAAAGGATTATTACCACAACTAACTTCAATTATGAATGTTTGATGATTAAGGAAATTAAAGCCGTAAAATGTTCTCGAGCCAGCCAGAAGATTTCCCTTCTGTGGTCATTGAAGTCGCTTTAGCAGCACTAGAGGAGATATCAAGAAAGTATAATGAAATCGTTGACTTGTGATCAAAGCACGATATTTGTATTTATTTTGCTATCTTTTAACATTCTTATAATTGCGTTTTTTGATGGTCAACTGTATTGCATTACAGTTTTGCGTGATTTGTCTTCAAATACCTGGTTTGTAGTAAATATTATGTATGAAAATGTATGCAATTTTATATAAATTATTTGTTGCAGTTATTTCAGTTTAACGCAAAGCTATATAATAACACCGCGCCAAGAGATAATTAGGTGTGAATGTTTATGCAAAAGCAAATACAATTTCTTGTCATTTGCAGTTGATAACAAATCATGTGAATATTAACAAACTGTGCAACATAACAGCAAACGTTTATTATGCAAATTACAAAAATTCTCACAGATCCGACGGGTAAAAATAAAGAAAAAAAAAAACAAACAAACAGAAACTAACTGAGAAAAGAAGTCCGACAAAAAATCTAAGAAATTAAGTACAAAAAATGATTTAATTCAGATTTATATGTAATCGTATTTACATATTTGTGCCATAACGGTGGCTTGCAAGAGAACCCGCTTAAATGGAAATTGCGTTATTAAAGACCACTTAGTTTTTTTTCTAGCAAATCGTTGGGAAACCGTGTACAGTGGTGTAGTGAAATAAAATAATCTGCGTTTTATTTAAATGAATTCACTTTTTTTCTCATAGATGGCGCCAGCAGTGTGTTTTAATCATTATCAAGTATTACATGGTAATGTTGGACATCTGCCGCTAAGGTGGCATCAGTATAGTATCATTCCACCATTAATCAGATGTCAATTTTCCACCATTCGTACTGGCTGAATATTTTTTCAAAACTTTTGAAATTATTACCGATTTCTTTTCTGATTAGCTGTCCTATGATGAAGAGTATGTAATAATTAAATAGTACCATAGTTTCCCCTCTCCCTTTTATGAAATAAGTCATATAACATATTATATTATACATTATTACATTATAAATACTAAAAATTCACATCCTCATCATAACATAAGGTAATTTTTGTATTTTATTGTAATGCCAAGATAAATAAATTCATTTTCCTTGAATTCAAAAAAAAAAAAAAAAAAAAAAAAAAAAAAAAAAGTTGCGGCTTAAACGCGTCCAACTACTGTGGAAATTTATGCTGAGCGTTCTATTAATAGGGAATGTGTTGAGAACGATTTCAACATCATGACTGCGGAGATTTTGGAGTAGAAAGTAAGCAGCGTCTTTGACCAGTTGACAAGTTTGAAGACTCAGAATTGGAAGCTTTACTATGGTATGATTCATATTAAAAGCAACCATAACTTGTAGATTTAGTAACAGAACTCAACCTTTTCATGTCGTTTGAAAATCTTTGAAATGATCCAAAAGCAATGAAACTTGCATACCAAGCGAACTAAAGTCGAGAGCTAGCGAACGGCATATTTTTGCGGTGAAAAGCTGCAAAGCGAAAAAAAACCAAGATACGCAGCACTCAAATAACTTTTTTGCATAATAATAACTTTTCAAAACCCAAGTAATTTTTCGGTGATGGTAAAGTAAGCGAGGTGTCAGAAAGGACATGGTGAATCGTTCGATTTATATCTAAAATTAGTCAAAAGTAAAGTGCAGTAAAATTGCAATAAAAATTATAACTTTCTCAAGCCTTTCGTTTAGAAATTACCCATTTGGTTGAATTTATTGAAATTTGATGAAAAACATGAAAGAATGAACGTGACATTTCTCTGGGATAAATTAGAAGAAAAAAAATATATACGAGCATATGTAATTTATAATTTATAAAATAATTTTGTTACCCAGATCTAAATTGTCTGTACAAATTTGACTGAATTTAGATAATCAAATCAGTCAAATAGGTCATTTGTACGGAAGGTACCAGAAGGGCCATCTAACTGATCTATGTTTTTAAAATTTTGCCAGTTATTGCAAGGAAATGTCATACAAAATGTAAGTGAGAATATTAAAGTTCAACAAATTGCTTGCTTTATGTAGGGAGATTCGGAAGAGACTGTTAATAAGGTTCATTCACAATTCTCGTCTACGATGTGGAAAAAATACTAACCTGCGTCTAGTTTTAAAAATTCCAATAAGGATTTTCTACAGTCAGCCGAACAGATTGGCTCATATTTGGCCAAAATTATTTCTACTTTGAAAGTTTCCAGCTTTGTGTTAAATTTTCGTGTCATGCCAAACAATATATTACACCTTTCTTGGATGAATATATTAAAGTAAGAGCGCTGTCCCAAAACTAGCCGATCCGACGTAAAAATGGTGCTAGTAGCTTGAAAAAAAATATTTTGATGAAAAGTGGCAACCCTATAAAACTTATGTTTTAAGTTTCAAGACACCCAGCTGTTTAGAACTTTGATTTGAGCCATCAAATTTGAATTGAATTTGATGTGAATGTGTAAACATGGGAAAAATTGGTCATCATTATGTAATACAATATTTCCATTTGGAAGGACTCAGTCCAACCAATATCAAATCCGACCTAGATTTGACTCTGGGGAAATCTGCTCTTTCGTTCACAAATGTAAAATATTGGGTTGCAAAGTTTAAACGAGGCCGTACGAGCTGCCGAGGCGAACACCGTAATGGTTGACCAAGGTTAAGAAAATCCACAAAATAGTATTGGATAATCATCAGCAAATATGTGTGAGCCTGCTGAAAAAGTGCTATACATCGTATGTTGACCGAAGATTTGAAGAGGAGAAAGCCGTGCGCAAGATGGGTGCCGCGCTTGCTTTCTATAGAAAAAACAGAGTATTTGGCGATGTTTCACTGCAATAAAGCCAAATTTTTGCATCGATTTATAATCATGGATGGGACATGGACCCACCACTTCACACCTGAGATAAAAGAACAGTCAAAGCTGTGGACTGGAATGGGAGAATCATGTCCACAGAAGGCGAAGATGGTTCCACCTGCAGGCAAGGTCACGGCGTCTGATCTTTTGGTATGTAAATGGAATTATTTTTATTGATTATCTTCAGAAAGGAAAAACTGCCGAAGGCGAATATTACGCTAATTTATTGCATCGTTTAGGTGATGAAATAACGGAAAAAGGCTTGATTTGGAGAAAAAGAAAGTGTTGTTTTATTAAGATAATGGTCCAATTCACACATCCACTATTGCAATGGCTAAACTTAATAAATTAAAGTTCGAAACATTTGCCAGATTTAGCTGCCTCGGATTATTTTCTTTCTAAACTTGAAAAAAAAATGGCTCGGTGGTAAAAGATTTGCCAACAATGAAGAGGTGGAGTCTGCGGTTGATGGTTAATTTCAGGACAGTTCTTACTGTAAACATTGAATATTGCTGGAAAAACTTTATCGAGCTAAAAGGAGATTACATTGATTATTTTGTGTCTCCTTTGTTAGGTCGGTTAGTTTTGGGACCACCCTCGAAAACATCGCCTACCATCAGTATACCGTGAAAATTTGAAGTAACTATACCAGGTATGAATATCTATCATAAAATGTTCCTCTCTGCCAACTGCGTATACCTCTACACGTATGTGTCTCGTAATAGAAGTTTCCCTCAGAATATGTGTCTCTTCAGACATTTTTGTATGCATAATCTAAGTGTGTAACTACTATGAATAGAACTGCTAGGTAATAAATCCAAAAGTGCCTCATCTACATTTTAAATTACAAATTTTTGCTATAATTTGTATATTTAAAACTGTTGTAAGTGATATTAATGATACTTCTTGACTAACATATACAAAACTATATTTATAGACTAAAATATATAAGATATTTTTAGCCAGGACAAATAAAACGATGTAATAAAACATGAGAAATTGAAAGAAAGACACAGAATGGCAGATAAATTTGCGCCTAATTAAAAGATTTCATCTCTCACCGTGAATATACCTAAAAGTTTGTTGTAAAAACGAATAACAACAATGTAAATAAATAATATTTATTATTTTACTTTTTACTACAACTTTTTATTTAATGCACTTTTGGTTTGCTTGTTGAAATCATTTCAGCTTGGATCGCAATACCGTAAACAATGATCGTACCGTCCAGAAAATGGTTTGTTGTTAGCGTTCGTGTCTTGAGTCTTTTGATTTATGAACCAATAAAAACGAACAGAAACACAGGTAGCCTTGCAACAATTTCATAAATATCAACTGTAATGGATATGAATATTGTGAATTGTGCAGTCAAAAATTTATCAAAATAATAATTAAAAGAATAGGCAAATACTTATGGAGCCCGATAAACTCTGTGAGTGAAATAAATACGTAAAATCCACATTGTACTTGGATATGTAAAGGCCTTTGAGATGTTTTCTAAATTTATTCAGATTATGGGAGCAACAAATGAAATCTTTGGTGGTAAAGCTTTCCACATGTATTTTTATAAGGATTTTGGCGAGCTTAAGTTTAAATTACCAATAGATATACAACGGAAAAGTACTTTTGGTACCGCGAAATGTCAAATTAATTTAGATATTATCCTTAACTAATTGGTTTATTTGGCTCGGCTCTTGTATCCGTGATATATTGCATCAACTATTGCAAATTACAGTTGTTAGTATGATTTATGGCTACGAACGCAAGCTCCATCTTATTTAGAAGCCGACTAGAATATAAAATTTAAATTATTTCTATTCTATTTCAATTCTCCAATCCAGTTCTGTCTCCTGTGTCGCCCATCAAATATATTTTCGAAGATTTTTCACGCTTTCATGTGCTTTGATCTATCCGCATAACCTAACCTTGACTCTGCCGATATGGGTATTCAAAGCTCATGATTAATATTCATGATTCGATAATCTCTATTAACGATAATGTGTTCATATATTGCACAAAACGCTACCAGAACTGTTTTGTCTGCCTGAATCATTCCCCATGATCTCTATGATATAGTAAATGGGTAGGAGTAGTGTCTGTGTCAGTTAGATTTTCGTCGAGGGGGGAATTTGACACCAAATCGTCTGCAGCGTATTTTTTCAATCAACCTTCTCCTCCAAATTTTCAATCTGACATCATAAGAGTAAATTACGATAGAGCTAAGTTATAGTTGGTAATTTTCACGCTGCATCTCAAACGAGCAGGCTCTTTCTTCATCTAGGCCAATAACATGGCTTTGCTGCAGCTTTCCATCAGACCCACTTTTGGTGACTTTATCTCAAAACTTGAAAAGACTGCTGTAACATCTCCCAGCTTTGGCCAATGATGTTTGGTGTATAATCAAACTAAGGGTGGAATATACGCCGTTAATTGAAAATGTTTTCAGTTAGAATTACTTCA
>JAHXMU010000129.1:4294200-4306043 GCA_019455685.1 Philornis downsi | reverse complement strand
ACTCTCTCAACATTGTCTTCGGTCCTAGATGTTCTTGGGCGACTATTTGCTTGTGGTTTAAATGTTGAACCGGTCTCTTCAAAACGCTTTACCCATATTTTAATTAAATTAGCACTCGAAGCTTCACTAATTCGCCGTAGCCCATATTCAGCACAATATAGTCGCCTAGTAGCAATACATGAATGAGAGTTCTCGTAAAATGCGCGCACGCAAAATGCGCGACGCTTCCCGTCGAAGTGATTCATAGCGACTAAAACTCCATGAGCCCGCCAACCCAACGATGTAGACGCCCCCCCGCCCGCGCCTTTTCTACCCCGCAAAAAAAGATGATGCAATATGCACTTTCTATTGCGACACCCTGTATTAACTTTTGACTCCTTTACGTGTACTGTGGCTATTCTGTTTATAGATTATAGATTAGTAAATAACCGCATTAGTTTTAATAAATGTATCCTTGCACTTTTCGTAGTATTTTCTGGACTACTATAATGTTAGTCTTGCATTTGTTGAGAACATTTGCCAACTATATAGATGCGAACTCTGTAAATAGTCCTTAAGATTATATTAATCAACTCTCTAAATGATGGTAATGAGTGTAGTTTGAATACACCATTTTATCTGAATTGTTTTCAAAAAAGTTAAGTTAAAAAAGGTATCCTAAAATACTGAAACATCTCAAATATATTATAACTATTCTTCTTTTCGCTCCATTTCGAATGTTCTTTATTACCACATTCGGTGAAATTACAATTACAAATGTCTATGAATATAAGTAATGATTTCATACCACTGTACTTTACCTACATTATGGCTCTCAATTGCAAACAATTGGCAGTGGCAATAACTGGAGTGTAACAAACTCATTACTTGCCAGTTAACTGTTAACATTTTAATAACTATCTAATTAAATTAAATAGTTATGCCCCATTATTACAACGCTCATGTGACCTTTTCGCTCTGGACTTAAACCGTTGGTTGGCCATTATTTAAGGTCTTATTTTCATCAAAGTGTTGATAACCATCTAAACTTTGCAACTGTCATTGCTTTAAGTAATTTTATAGTTAAAACTTGTGGTTGGTAAACCGTAAGGTCAGATTAACATATGTATACATGAGATGTGCTGTGTGTATGTGTGTGTGTGTGTGCGTATGATAATGACCTGTTAATTCAATATTAGTAGTTTGCTAAGATTTGCAAAGTTTGCTGCTTGAGTTTCTCGTTTATGTATTTTTCAAGCTGCGGTATGAAGCGATGCTTTTTTATTATAGACCATCAAATATTAAGTGTTTTTTTCGCACTATCAAATTATATTATTAACATTTATTGAGTAAATCAATTAAAAAAGCAAACATATACATGCGTTTATACACTTTTTAAGCACAAATATGAATAATTGTTGAATTCAGCAAAAGACTTCATCGAAACGTTTCGGGATGTATTAAATACAAGTTGAATGTTGTCTTTATATTGCCTTAAAGTAAATCTTTTCCAGTATGTTATCAAATGTTGCAAATTGTTTTGTTTTTTTCTAAAACTCTGTAAGGCACTTATTTGTTTCATAAGAACTGTTGATTCATTGAGGTCATTGTCGTAAGCTGTAACTATGTTAGTTCAAATTACTTCTTTTAATATTTGTAAACATTAGATTTGTTAGCTGGTCAGACGGAAGAACACAAAGGTGAATGGACAGATCAAGTGACATTAAGTAAAAAATCGTGACAATGAATAGATGCTGAAACAAAATGGATAAACAGCGGAGATCTTGTTTAGAAGAGGAACATGTTATTATATAGAGACGGCAAATGCAATGGCTAATCTGTACCTGAATAAAGTAACATACTAACTTTTATAAAACAAGTGTTTATAAACAAATAGTAGACGTGTTACATTCAAAAACGATCAGTTTTTTCGTTTTATTTGAAACGTATAAACGTATTTAAAGGGTGCGCTATAGGCTTTTCATATTTGAATTTGTTTTGATTACAGCAACATCGTTTAACTACCATCATCCTATACTATGGGTGCTTTAGCCGCATATGTTTCTTAAATATTTTGTATCAAAAAGGATTGCAGTTGCCATCACCTATGTAAGGCGCCTATCGATGATTATCTTATGTATTATATAAAGTTTAAGGTAAAGTTTATTGACTTGTTTCTAGTGACTAAATCGTACAACTAACTTCAGTGTCATAGTTTGTCCTTTTGGGGTAACTTGTCTGTGAAACCATTAAATTAATTGGGTTATTGCCATTAAACTTTAAGGTGAGTGTGAGTGGGTTTGAAACTTTAATTTAAACCATTAATGATGCATTGCAATTAGGAAGTTTATAGCAAACCAAAATCAAGTTTGTGGCTTTAGTCTTTTGTTACATTTTTAAACGAGTAACAAATTAGGTGGATCCTGCCTTTTCATTGTTGTGAAGATATCACAATTTTAGATTATTGCTAAAGTCGATAAGTATATTTAATGACTTAACATTGCATGGCTACCATGCAATGGCGAGTTTCCATAATTCCACACAGGTTTCTCTTTGAATGCTTTAAAGCTGTTTAAATTGGCAAAGCCAGAATGCGGTTGAAAGTAATTTTGAAAATAGATGTTATTAAGAGTTTTAGAGGTTTTATTTTTCTAAAGCATATTACTGAAGTTAGTTCTGTTAGACTAACAATATAAACTGTGTGGTGTGGACAGTCGATTTTTTTCTCTTATGTATTTTGTGAAGCCATAAGTGTTTAAGTTTGGGTTTGTTTCATATTTTTCAACATTACAAATTTGATCGTATTTTTATCTAAATTGGATAATAATTATTGAATTGAGAGCTATATTTACATCGTTACTCAATGTATGATAGTTTAAAAGTAATGGGTAGAAACAGTCCACGTGCAGTGTAAGTCTTTTGTTTAGAAACAACCTTAAGATAAAACAATATTCAGAGATTTTTTTGATTGTAGGACCAAGAAATAATGACTATAATGAGTATTGGAAGAGCTTAATAGAATAATTAATTGTGCATTTCCAATAAGTATAGTAGGTACATTAGGCATAATACTAAAGAGCACAGAATGCCACAGTTAATTACTAACTAATTACTAATTATTAACTACTAATTACTAAAACGCCGTAACTGTTAAATGGTCAATTGAAGTTGAGTTCTATGGAATCGCAAGTACCAGAATTAGTTACATTTCATGATTTAATATATATCTTCACTTTTTTGGATTCAAAAGCACTGAATGAATTTTGTAAAAGGCTGTTAGAGGAGATTAAATTTTTTCGTTCCTTCCCTAAACGTTATATAGTTATAGTTGTTATATAGTTATAGTTAAAATTAACTAGTTTTCTAATGCACGCCCATAGGTATGATGGTCCATACTCTCCTTAACAAACTGCACTTTAAGCGTTATTGAAATTAAATTTCTTTGATAAATTACGTTTATCGATACATCCATGTCCAGCATGCTCAGAAATGTTTTAATCTTGGCGGCTTAGTTTGAGCACATATTATTTCCCTAACGGAAGTAGACCGAATACATTTGTTTAGCATATATTAAACAAATTTTATAATGTTGTAATTTACAAATCTAGTTTAATAATACAAATCTTAAATTCCTGAAAAATGGATGGATTTCCTGAAGTTTCTATACAAAATGCTTTAGAGATCCCAGATGTATGTAACAGTATATAGAAATATAAACTATTTGAAACATTAGAACGTTTCTTTTTCAATATTATAATATTTCGATTTTGAAATCTTTTTCATTAATGACACTTTAAATTCCATCAAATCCGTCGTTTTTCAGACATTTTTGCATAACAAATTTCAGAAAACTACTAATGAGTACACCTGCATCGTAAAATATCAATTTCACTGAAAAAACTAATCGCTCTTTAGTGGTCTTTGCCATCAAACTATAAGGATTACATGGTTTTTATACTGTATAATTGAAATTCAGTGCCCAATTTCTGTTGGGACACCATGTTTTTGGTTAAGTTTTAGAAAAGCTATTTTCAGACATTTGTTTATTGTGGGTCTACAAAGGCATTTTCTGTCTTAAAAATCAGGTTCTTATTAGCAATTGTCTTACCTATTTACTGACTTAGATGGCAGCTACAATAGAAGTAAATGTTAAGCACTACGCGTAAAAAAATACAAAGTAGTTCAGCTATTTTCTTCTTAAATTCTTTACGCCAAGCTTCGAAAGTGCCTCAGAAATCCAATTTTTCTAAAGAAGATTTGTTCGTTCACTTCTGCGTGGCCCACTGAATTCCCCGTCCAAGCCTTTTTGTGCTACAGCGTTTTGGTTTATTCACACAATATCGTTACACAGCTCAAACAGGTCAAGATCCACATGATGCTGTATCCGTTAAAAATGATGGCTTCATATAGTTTATGAAGAATATTGCATTTGAAGACTTCCATTTATGTCATAACTAAGAATTATCCATCCATGTCTGCTGATTTTTTGTTCTACGGGAGTAATCTTTATCATTATATTGCTTGTTAAGGCCGCAGTAGCATCTGTTTGCAAGTAGTATTTCCCAAGCCGACATCATTAGTCTTATTGATGGTGGAGCCGATGATTTTATGTACAATAATTTTCAATGGAAAAATTTATAGCTTTATAATTTTATGACTTTTAAATCAATTGAGCGATGTCCACATTCTAGCAGTCTTGATGATAGACACGATAGATGCTGCAAATCTTTGTGAAACTTCTTGAAACTCGACATAGCTTAATATTTTGCTGGATCGTAGTAGGAAGCTGTAAATGTGTTATATCAGACAACCCCTTCTCGTAACTCCCATTCAAAATGACGAATTTTTACAAATTCAACTTTTTCTCTGTTATTTGCAATTCGTATACTTAAGTATATATACTTCTATACACACATATATACTTATATTATATATGTATATATAATACACACAATATTCATTTTATATTGGAGTATATAGACTTAACTATACTTAAGTTTTTGTACATTTTATAGTTTTATATTGCTTGGTAAATTTTGAGATAACCGGCCGACTAACCGCACCTCACATACAAAAGATGCATTCAAACCAAATATTCTTAATTCTGAGTATGGAAATAGGCAGAGTTTAAGTTTCCATTCTGAGTATGGAAATAAACAGTTTAAATTTCCACTTTGGTGCCTTGCGTATATACAAATTGATTGTAAATCCTAATAGGTCGCAAAAGGTTATACTTAGGAAATTGCGTTACTTTAGAATGTTTGACTAAAATTGGAAAAATCGATCGGAAAGCCAAGTCCTTTTTGGTACCTCGCATACATATTATCTAATTTAATCCATCTATACCTAGAATTATTTTATTTATTCAATTGAATTAAGTTCGGTACAAAATAGTAAGCATCACGTTTTTGTTGAACTGAGATCTGCAAATGAAAACGGTTTGCATTACTAACCCTTAGATAACCTTACATACAAATTAGCCGATTTAATAAAACAAGAATCATATTTTCTAAGTTATTTCAATTATGGCTCTTTGTTATCAACAGAATCTCACGATTTATAACTCTACTTGTGGCACATTGGATGAAAGTATTATATAAATCAGTTTATCTGACTGAAATTCCCGTATTGGTTTTCATTGTCATCTTTCAATCGGTTAAGATGTGGACCGAGAAACGAAAATATTTTACATCAGGTCTTTGGTTTGTGACTTTTGCTTAAGAGCAAAGAAATTAAATAAATTGGATTCATTTCTTAGGAGTGTGAAGCAAATTTGAGCAGAAAATGATTTAAGAGTACTATTCAGAGGACAATCAATCCAATCCTATTCAAAGCAGCTGTAGAGGAACAAAACTCTCAGAAGGTTTAGGAGGCTGTCATTTTGCTTAAAAATTTCTTTCAATTCGAAATGATTGTCGCATTTATTATAAAGGAATTTCCTAAAATTTAGTTACAAACAAAATGTTCTCAATGTCGAAAGACTTGTTTAATTATTTCAATTGTCGCCTCAGACCTCTTAACGAGATGGCTCAGCATTTCAACAACCACCTTATGTGGGTGCCGGGTTACAGGGACATACAAGGGATTTGCAGAGCCGACGAGCTGGCAAGACTTAGAACAACCTTACAGACCCCAGCTGAGTTGGAGTCCGTTGGCATGCCTCTAGTCACTTATAAGTTCCTACTGCGAGGTGAAGCGTACTTAGTAGTAAATGGTAGGCTGTAATCAATCATTGGCACACACTGCTGTCGCTTTCAAAACCCGACGTCTCATTACTTGTATCCGTCACAACGAGACAATGTCTGCGACTAGTGACTTCTGCAGGAGCTGTGGGGTTGAAGAGAAGGAGTCCATAGAACACCTTCTCTGCAAATGCCCCGTCCTGTCAAACAGGTGAGGATCAACACTGGGCTCTTATTTCATTAGGGACCTGGGAGATCTGGACGATATAGATATTGTTCGACAAAACAGCTTCTTGAGGCGCCCAGGTAGGGACGTCCATATCTCTAGTTTCCGTGGTATCACAATGAACTATACAGTTTAAGTGAGTCTGTGTATTTAGACTACCACACTGACCTAACCCAACATAACAGATCACAATATTGATTAAGCAAAGTTCGTTGCTTAAGTCTTTTGAGTAAAGGCAAAGAAGTTAAAAGGGATTTAAGAAAATGATTCAAAGAAAACTCAATTAATAGAAGAAAAATTTAATAAAATTCTCGAATTAATCAATTACTGTATTAATGAACACTAAAGGAAATGGTTGATATCTTGTAATTAATACTACGTTTGCCTTCAAACCACCGTTTTATTTTGTTTTACATGATATCAATTGTATTGAAAATGTTTACTGGTAACCATGAAATATATGATTTCATTTAAGTTTATTTTTTTAATTCAGTTTCAAACGCCTTAAAATGTTACAATACAAGCCGGTATGTTAGTTCACTGCTCCTTTGGTATAATAAATTTCGTTTGTATTTTCAGCTGGTTTAGTGTTTTTATTTTCTTGCTACTGTGGTCTGCAGAGATGTTTGTTTTTCAGCCAGTTTGAGTTTTCTTATGCTTTACATTTCAACTGTTGCCACAGAGTAAACATCTCACAATTTTCTTACGTTTTCTTTTGAATTTTGCACTGTACGGCTAATTTTAAGCCGCTGGCTGGTTAACCAGTTAAAAGAAAAAACTTCCGGCACATAAAAAAAAAACGAAACAAAACGAAAATGAAAGAAAATTTAAAGTTGAAGTTTTCTTTTTTTCTTCTCTGCTGTTGGGTAGGAATTGGCCAAACAAAACTGTTGTGGTTAGACAAGTGGAACCACAATTAGATGAAATATTTTCTGAGGATGTTACTTTTACTTTTTTTTCAAAGCAAAATAAACGAACAAATAATGATTAACACATCAGCATGATAAAACTATTATGTAAATCTTAAAATTTGTTTGCAAAATATGCAAATTGGGGAAAAGTTTGTTTTCGGAGAAAGTCTTTAATGTTGACCATTCTTACCACCAAGGTTTGTAACTTCATGATGATTAAATTTCACAGATGTTGTTTTTTCGTTGCAACACAAGTTAACTGTTTTACTGTCTGTTTTTTGAATTCTTTTGAACTTCTTTTTTGTTAATTAAATGTTCTGCTTTTTAGCATGTTTTATTTTGATTTAATTTCTTATTTTCTAATATTGCTCCTTAATGTTTCTTGTTTTCGTTTTTTTCTTGCATTTATTTGCGACACGATTTGAATGCGTTGATTTGAAAATCTTTTCCTTTACTGCGGTTGGCGCGTTGCTGGCCTTAGCTTTATATACCTCATACTCTTTGGCCATGCGATGTCAGCTGTATTTGAGACAAAATGTTTGGCCCGTATGGGTATTCAACACTATGTGGTGGAGTTGTAAAGCGAAGAGGAAAACAAATAAAACCTGATGTTTTCACATTTCTCATAGTTAAATGAGAGAGTCTTCCAACAGACTCTCCATTAGGTGGGGTTTGACAAACAAAATCACATTATGTTTACTTTCGCATTGTAAATTATCATAAGACAAAGATTTAATATAAACCAAATTCTTTACGTTACAGCAGAAACTTGAAACATCTTTTCAATAGAAAAAATAGTCTGTAAAGTTCAAGTTCAAATCAATAACTTTATAAATTGCCCTAAAAAACAAATTCCCTTATAAACTATTCATAGCTCCAACAAAAGTCTAGTCGTCCACATTGATTTGGATCATCATTTCACAAAAACTTTTGTCACCTGTCTGACCATTCATGAAGCCTTAACCACATTTACATATAAATAAAACCACTCAGCTTTAAAAACCCAATACTATATTTAAACAAGTAAATCATTGCAAAGGTTATCATGGTTATTAAAAATTTCGATTATTGATTACGATTATCATAAAACTTTTGTTAAGAATTGGCGAATGTGTAGCCACTATTTATTGTGTAATAACTGAACGTGTAAAAAATTTGCATATGAACTAATTCAATTGTTTAGTATGTGATTGAGAAAATGTTACTGTACTGATAAATAAAAAAAACTGATAAAAAGTGAGAAATCTAATCCTGTTGTACAAAACCAACTTTACAGAAACTACTAACGTAATGATGATCAAATTGTTAAATAAATGCATGCATAAATGTATATTTAACTATTTAAAATAATCAGATCAGTGATTAGTTCGTCTGCACCGTAAAAAACAAACAGCAGCTGAATGAGGTATTCAAAAATGTTTTTCATATGTTGTTTTTAAAAATAAACTAGATTATATTAAAACAAAGATTTATAATAAACTTAATATTTTAACAACACTACCTTTTCTTTAGAGAATATGTAAATTCGTGTTTAAACAACCCACCGTTTTGAAGTGGTTATGATTGCGCATGTGTCTTAAGTCTTTTGTTTTGTAGGAATCATAGCATCATTTAATCATAACACTAAACTTGAAGCATATTTCCTAAATACTGTTCACATACGTGAAAAAGTTTATTCTTTGGAAAAAAATTCTTATGGACAAAATGTTTTAAAATATAAAGCATAAAGTGTGAACTCCGGATTCAAATTCTGATGAAGAACACTGATTTAGTTTGGCCAAGTACTGAATGCTAGTCGAAAAAGTGGGCATATATATAAATATATGGAGTGCATGAAATCACTTTTATATTAGGAGCGCAACTAAGTACCTGCTGGTTGCCAATAGATGGCGCCAGATGTAAGTGCTAGTCGATTCTGCCATAACGGTCTGCCTGGCCAGCAGTTGCACTCATATGGCGACATCAACGAATGAATAGATTCGTGGATAGTCTCAAAAGATGATCAGTTTTACCGTGACGAAATCAAAGCTATGCCAGAAAGATGGGAAAAAGTAGTAACTAGCGATGGGAAATACTTTCTATGAACCATCTGTAAATCCGTTTTAAAGTTTTATTTCTATAAAGAAAACAAAAACAGCAAGAACTTAGTTGCGCACCTAATATCTGAACCAAATTTTAAAATTAAAACGCATGATACGAATTTGTTATGGAAGAATAAATAAGTGTTTGCTTGATTTATCGTCTAGGGAAAGGTGTATGAAAATAGAAGTAGAAGATGTAAATTTTTTATGGAGGAGGACGAAATGATTTACTCGGTTTGTATTCTAAGAGTGAGTGAGTAAGGGTGAGAAAGTGTTTAAGCTCCTATCCAGCTTTCTTAGGGCATGCAGAAGTTCTAATAATGCTAGATGGGGAGCTAGATAAAAAGTGGACAGACGCAAAGTCTTTATAAGTTCGACCTATCCGAAGTTTATATACATCATAACGACGGATTGTAGTTTACAGTATAGTGAACAACCCACGTCCTTATCGTTAGATAACTAGTCTTGTCGAAAAATAATTATTTTCATATACATGTTTTATGACTGTTTAAATCGATTAAGTGATGTTCATCTGTCTGGCTGACTTACTGGTAGACATGGTAGTAGTCGCAAATTTTTTCTTAACTTTGATGAGTTTGATGAAGTAAGTATTAGGGGTAAAAACGAGTAGTACCTCCCATGCAAATTGACCGATTTTCCGTTATTCAATCTTTCCTCTGAAATTTCTGAACTGTAGACTGCAGTAGCCCAGGTTGTTGTTCAATATATTGACTTACAATTCCCTGTAAGCTTTGAGAAAAATTGACCAAGTAACCATGCCCATTTAACCCATTTAGTTTTCAGCCATATTTGGCATGTTACGTGTTTCATAAATTAAGTTCGGGGAGGGCATTGCCATACCACTGGCATCTTCCATACAAATAGGCATATTTATAGAAATTTAATTTTGGTGTTTTAGTGTCTACTTCGTAGAATGTTACTTTAGTTTTTAGAAATTGTCTTACATTATAAGGCTTCGTAATATTTGGAAAAAATTAAAAGGATAACTGCAGTTACTTTGGCAACTGCCACACAAATTAAATAATTTTATCCATACTTTCCTAGATTCATATCTTTCATTCAATTGCATTACATTCAGCATAAATTAGCATGCTTCAGACATTTAGCGAATTCATTTATGGCAATGAAAATGGACGGGATTACCGACACACTTGGGCTACTAAACGTGCAAATTGTTCGATGTTTTCTTCTTAGACGCAAAAATCAGCACTCCTTATATAACATCGGACAGTTATAATTTATATGTCTTTGTCTTTTATAATTTTATGTCTTTGATTCAGCTTTAATTCAGAGTATTTTTTAAATAACGTGGCTCATCGATTCACCACGTGCCTTCGTGCACCCGTCATACTTTTGGACGAGTGAATGCATTTGTTAGTTAGTTTACTTAACTGGTTTTAAAAAAAATTAAAACATTGTGATGTTGAGTTTTCCATACCCATTTGCTTCAATCGTATACTGCTTTAAACTAACGAATAAATAGTAGACTTGTTGAACAAATACAAAAAAAACTCCATATTTCTGGAGATGAGTTCTGCTTTAGCATGGAAAAGGTAGTCACTTGTAATACCTGCCGACCAGTGTATAGTAACTGACATACCGTCTCTTCTTCTCTTAGTATAAAATTAGGCCATTTTTCAAGTGAGGATCCACAGTTAAAGTGGTTCGTAATAAAGCATGTGAATTGGCATGAACTTTCCCATTATAATCAATTGCTTTAGTGTATTGCTTTCAGTTAACGACGTTATCATTTACAATACCTTCAAATTTACTATGCAAATGTTAAATGCAGTAATTTTTGCTGTACTCAACACAAAAGACTTAAGCAACAAACTTTGCGCTAAACCTTAACTAATTTTATTGATTTGTTATGTGCCTTCTCAATGCGATAGCATTGTTATCGGTCAAAAGATGTTGAATATTGATTTGATTGTTTTATGTGATACATTTGATGAGTTTGTATTGTTTGCTGCGCATCATTCTGCCATTAGTTTTTCGTGATCGTTCATAATGGGGTGACCCTTTTGATAATGACTGCATTTGAAAGTATTCGAAAGACAAAATCGGGTACAAGGCGTCATGTGGTAAACAACGAATTGCTTTTGCAAAGTAAAACAACTTGCAACAACAACATTAGATGTCGGAATTTATAACAAGTTCACGTTTACAATAATGATAATGATATTTTAAACTTTTAGTTTTATTTATCTAATGTTTTGAGACATTTATTTTATTTAAAATAATCTATAGAAACATGAATTGCTTATATGGTCGCAAAGGCGACCTTGAATCTTCTTTTAAAATGTAGATTAGTGAATTGTCTGTGAAATCAAAACGGCAAAGACAAACAAATTTGGCTACAGTGCACTAGGGCTTCTTATCTTTCATACATAATTTCACTAAGTATATTTAAAATCGATGTAACGGGTGGGCCATAAGGGTG
>JAHXMU010000129.1:4237984-4294190 GCA_019455685.1 Philornis downsi | reverse complement strand
GATAATTTGGAGGTTGGATTGGATTTCATTTATACTAGCAGCGCCTAAAAAATGTCTATTCCAGTTGCTATTTGAGGAAGTAAGTAAATAAGTTATTAGAAGGCGTTGGCGTATCACATGACTGCCGCATGTGCTCTCAGGCAGGCCCAAAAACATTCATGTAGTGACGTCGAAGGTCTATTTTATGTTTCTCTTTCGGCTATTAAACCGCCTTTTTTTAAACACACCAGGAACCAAGTAGTTTGAAGTTTGAAATATTGGATTTTTTCAAGTGGAATAATATATAATATAATACATAATATAATATATAAAATTCCATAGACTTCCTTTAATGGGAAATGTTTTTATAACTTTTGATATCATTTTACTGTCGGCGCCCGCACTTAAGAAAAAGAGTTTTGATACAATGCCTAAATCCGCACATGGATTCTTGTTTGTCGTAGCTATAATGGGAAATAAATGTTCTTTACGAAAGTTGATAATTTTTAGGTCCAACTCCCATTGGGGCAGGAAGGTTATCCGTTTATTGTAAATCTAAATAGTCTCTTCTGAAAGTGTAGCCAATCTTAAAGATATATATAGCTGAATATATAGAATATATATTGTTTAATTGGGCTTAAAAAACTCGTTTTTTGCATAGCAACAATTAAGTTGTGACTATACCTAAACTATATTATCTGTTCTCCATTTGTATAAATTGAATTTGCACTTTTAGTATAGTTAGAAAAGAACGAGAAAATCCTTTACAATTCTCAGTGATAGTCATTTTAGGGACGGTGAGCTGCAAAACAAATGATTGAGGAATTAAACTTTATGCTTTAAAATGCTGTATTTGAAATAGATTTCAATTTGTAATTCAGAATTTTCTTGGTTACTCTAGAAAGCGATGGTGCACCGCAAACAGAGGATTTAAGAAACGAACTTTTTGCTTTGCAATATCTATGTTAAGGCCATATCTAAATTTATTACATTTTTAGAGTGTCCCTTCCAAATATATGACTTAAATTTAAACGCGTCTGAAGCAATTCTGTACTCGTTCTTAATTTGATTCTGTACCCTGTTTGTAACATCTGCCCTAAATTTAATCGTATCAAATGTGGTCTCTCAATATAGTTAATTGTGAAGAGAAAACAACAATTTTGAGCGAAGAACATTCCATAGATCTCTGAAAAACTATCGTTTACAAGACCTAATTGTATTACAAAAGACTTAATAAATAAACACTCCTGATTACAAAGGACAATAAAATGCTTTATATCTGACGATCATTCTTATGATGAAAATATGACGAAAACTCTATTTAAATTAATCACTTACTTAATTCAGACGGTCTCACATGCCATGAAAATTTTGTTAACAAATGTGTTATTAATTTATGTACTGTAGGATAAAACGAATGGATTTTAATCTTTAATTTGTAATCATTATAATATTTTATTGTAAGCTTCTCTTTACAATGTAGGCTTATTAATTTTTCTCCATCAACATAATTGATTGGAAAGAAAGTATGTTAGAAGTTATCTAGCAGGGAAGTAAAAGAAGGCATAACAGACATGTGATGCTGGTATCAAAGCTATTTAATAACTTGATGATTTATGTGCGGTATTCGATTGCAAATTGTGTGAACTGTTGGAATCAGCATCATAGTATTCAGCACTGCATTATTAACGTATATATCGTGAATGATTTATAGCTTTTTTTAGGAAGATTAACTTAACAAATCTTTTTTTAATGCTTCGTTGGTTGTACGCAACCCAATTCAGTACGTAAGCAAAATGTAAAACAAAACTTTTCTTTGTAACATAAATTAACCAAATTATTATTAACCAAATTACTATTAACTCCTATTAACCGATAAGGTTTTAAGTTGGTGGGTAATGAGAGGTCTGAATAGAAAACAGAAAGGCTTAGGAAACGATCGCCAAGCTGCACTGTAATCCTCATGTTCATACCTTTTATTAGCACTGCGCCTTGTTCCCTAAAACGCTATTTGTTATTGACAATTTATCTATCTAACTCGTATAACTTTTTTTCTTAACAAGGTTAAAGCTAGTGAGAGATCAACATGTGAGACCAAAAGATTTAAGAAATGAACATGAAATATTTGTATAAGCCTTATGCTCACATCTTTTACTTAACTGCATTTTCTGCTTGTCTTTTCTTCATCGAATTATAAATGTGGTTATGGCGGCACAAGAAGGAAATTGTAGGTGAAAACAAAAGACTTAAACTGCAAACTTCATGCATTATTGACCACCAACTTCACTATAACATGCGCCGATCAGCTATACTATTTTTGTATATAATTACATTAAAATGTTGGAATTTTGTGACTGTTTTGTACTTATAATTCGACACTCCTCAAAATTCACATAGTTTATAATAAAATAAGCAATAATAATATGGAGATAAAAATAATCGGGTAAGAAAATAAGTCATTGGATCAGATGGGTTTGATATAACACAACGCAACACAGTGAGTGATGCGAGTGATGTTCTTAGGAGGCTATGAATTGGACGTAATAACGTAACGTAAGCAATGTGAAATTACGTTTCGAAGCAAATGATATTGCTTTTCATGAACGGTATAGGCAGGAGCTTCGTTTAGTGGCATCTAAATAAACAATTTTTTACAAGATTCCGACATTTATGGATCTAAAGAGCGATAAGGAAGGAAAAAACTACTTTCCAAACACGATGGGCCACAAACCATAAAAAGTGCCAGCAGCACATCGAGAAGTTTACGCAGCTTGCAAGCTGTTGTGGACAAAACTGTCAGTCGCATCACCGTTTGACGGAGATTAAAGAGACGGAGAAGACGAAATGAACGAGTGAGATGCATTCTAGCTTTAAAAGCTGAACACAAATTTGTCTGCATACAATGGCCATCTGTAAGGCATACAAAATTATTAACTGATTTGTGTTTATTGTAAACAAAAAAATTTTAGGTAATTTTTTCGGATGAAAAAAAATGTAATTTAAACGTTTCTGATGGTTTCTGGTGCTATTGGCATGATTTGAGGAAAGAGTTGAAATTCTTTTCCAAGCAAAATTTTTGAGGTGGGAATATAATGATTTGGGCAGCATTTTCTGCAGCAGAATGTTTGAAGCTGGAGTTTGTACCCTCGAGAATGAAATGTGCAGATTATATCCGAGTTTTGGAAAACAGTGTTATCCCATTTCTGGATGAAAATGGGGACAGAAATTGGATTTTTCCAACAAGATAACGCCGCAATCCACGTCAGCAGAGAGACAAAATCCTGGTTTTCCTTTAAAAGAATCAATGTTATGAACTAGCCAGCGCTTATTAGATTCATAAGCGTCAGGATCTCGTAAAAAATTTTGTATTAGATCATAGCTTCTGCCCAGTTGGCGTCCACTTCATCCCTCGTCCTTGTAAGCGGTTATTTTACTTATTTCATGTTCTGTCAAACTTTTTCCTCGCGGCATGTCTTTTTTATTACTACATTTTATCACTTTTTCACAAAAATAATAATGTTGTTATCACTCGCACCTTTAAAAACTCACTAATTGAACTTGGCATTATAATTGTGAAACACTAAAAACGAAATTATCACAAAATCAAAAGTAATGTTATCTGCACAAATCCCAAAGTTTGTGTGCATAGTTGTTTCATCCAAACAAGTATGTTGATAGAACATCATAACAACAAAAAATGTACCGTTACACAAATAAGCAAATTTATGGGTGGGTTTATAAATATGAAATGCAGTTTATGTACGCTAACCATAGTGCGACATTCGGACGCGCAAAAAAAAAAAGAATAAATAACGTGTGTGAGTCAAAGATTAATATCTACTCGTATATTAGATATGTGAAGAATAACTACTTCCTATTTTGTAGAAGTCTGATTAATTATATATACAAGCTGTACAATTCGCTATAGCCAACATATTGGTATGCTCTAATTGTATAGGGTGATTTTTTTTAATAAAATTTGCATCATATATTCAAATTTTTTATTGCAATCGATAAATTGGTTTTTGCCATTTAATTTTTAAAAATAATACCATCTAAATGTTGTCCGCGGCTCCGTCTCAAAATGTCCTTTCGGAAGATCCAATTTTTCGTCACTTTTTCGAGCATTTAGGCCTGTATTCCACGAATAACGCGAGTTAAGTTATCCTGTAAGGCTTCAATAGTGTTCGGCTTGTCCACATAGACTAACGACTTGATATAACCCCACAAGAAATAATAAAGAGGCTTTAAATCGCAAGGTCTTGGGGGCCAACTCATAGGGCCAAATAGAGAGATAAGCTGCTCACCAAATTCATGTCTCAACATATACATTGTTTCAAGAGCAGTGTGGCATGTTACACCATCCTGATGTCAACCAAGTTCAATTCAAGCATTGGGGTAAAAAAAAGTCGCGTATCATAGTTCGATAGCGTTCGTCGTTGACGGTAACGTTTCTTCCACGGTCGTCTTTGAAGAAAAATGAACCGATGATGCCACCAGCCCATAAATCACCCCAGACAGTCATTTTTTCGGGATGCATCGGTAATTCATGTCTAGCATGTGGCTGTTCATCACTCCAGATGCGACAGTTTTGCTTGTGGACGTATCCGTTCAGCAAGAAATGAAACTCATCGCTGAACACAATTTTTCGATAAAACAGCAGATTTTCATTGAGCTTTTGTAAGGCCCATTCACCAAAAATTAGACGTTGTGGTAGGTCATTCGTCATTCCATGATGAAATGGCAGAGTATACTGTACACTTTTCACTTTGAGAGATGACGTTTGGATGCCATTACCAACCAGTGCTGCCAACCTGAAAAACTTAAATCTTAAAAAATCACCCTATACAATATAGACGGATATAACGTGCTCCATTAGCAAGAGCATTCAAGATATGGAGATTTTGGCGTTATTCAATGAACGGTAGGGAAGGATTTTAACATTTAAAGATAATTAGCAGTCCCGGAGTGCGTTACTGTGACTCTAATTAATTTTTGTATACCCGTCAGCAAAGAAAGGGGGATATATTCATTGTGTGATACCATTTGCTGCTATTAGAAATACTTGCTTGCCATCCTATAAGGTACTCGTATGTATATATTTATGTTTTTCTTAAAAATGTATAATAAGGTGAGCGTGTCCCCTTAAAAGCACGATAGAAATTGGTCAGAAACAGAAATTTGGCATACAAATTTGTCATATTCATGGGCGAAAATATTTAAAGATATCTGAAATTGGGGAAAATGTGTTTAATGTAAAATAATTTGCTTATATAGCCTATATAAAGAAATTTTTTAAAATAATTTTAGTATGGATACGTAATTTGTAAACTATATAAGGTGGCCGTGCTTCCAAAGTAAAACGAGTTAACTTCAAATTTTCCGTTTTCCGATATCAATCGGTTTTCAAAACATCGCTATTATGGATATCTGTTATAATATTCTACATATATATGGAATTTTGAAATTGCGTTCAGACGACAATATTTCTCTTAATGACATAAAAATAGTAACAACAAATTCGTTTTTACTAATGTCAATAATCAGAAATATTACGAATTATAACTTATTAAAAATCGCAGCTTTGAAAAGTTGCTATAACTCATAAACTGGGTGAGGTTTTTAAATGAGAATTGGAGGCATCAGAATAAGTACAATAATAAACTCAACCTTTGTCCTCATTTCACTTACATAAATTGTTTTTCCTCAGTGGCCACAGATGTATTCTGGATATATTTTGGGCATTTTCAATACTTTTTCAATAAATGTTTTATTTATTCATTAAATTAAAGCTGTGTTGTGGTAGTTAATAAATAGTAGAAAAAGCCATCCAAATTCATGTAGGTGGCATCGCAACTGCGGACGTGGTTATTGAAAACTTTTGGGAAAAAACGTATTTCCACTGGAATAACGGACAAAATCTGCATTTGGGATGGACCCATTTTAGGCAGTCTCTACTATCGATGCAAGATGAATCGGCACAGCGTATATGACATTCTGACTTGGAAAAAAAAAATAACTTGAAAGCTGAATCCAACTTTTGAAAAATTATCTTTTGTCAAAAATATTCTAATATTTGTACAATAATTTTCTTAATCTAAAGCAATCTCCAGCAAGGCTGTCAGCTGTTAAGTACCTGTCATCTGAAGCGTTATATTTTTAGTAAAAGGTTTGCCATTTACGAATGTTAATCGTTTAATAACCCAAGGTCGGGTAAAAATAGTTAAAACTTACTACAAAAGCGGTGATTCAAACATAGGCTTTCAGTTGAGCAAAATTTTCTTCGGCAATGAAGTTCATTTCTCACTCGGTGGCTACGTCAACAAGCAAAATTGTCGCATATGAGGTTCGGGGAACCAAGAAGTGATTGTGGGAAAATCATTGCATCAGCGCAAAGTGACTGTTTGGTGTATATTATGGTCTGGAGGTGTCATTGGACCGTATTTTTTTCGAAAATGACGCGGGAGGAACCTTAAAAGGATCCACTGCTGCAACCAATCCAAAGGCGGTCATCTAAATGATATTTTATTTCGTACATAAAAATTTCATCAAAATCATAGCTTTATGTGTGTTTTATACAACTTAACTTTTTATACCGACAAATGCACTTAGTACTTTAGTATTTTGTAGATACGTGAAGGAACCATCCCCATTTATATTCATTTGAGGGAGCTCCACCTAATTAAGATCACGGTTATTGAATGACATTAAAAAGTTCCATTTGCGCTGGAAGTGGATTTTTTCTTATGAATACCGCTGCAAAATACGTACGGCTGATCATAAGGATAACATAGGTGTGATCATACAGTCTGCTTGCGTTTAAAGTTTGTGCTAAAAGTTATCGTGACTAAGAAGTAATTCCACACAATTCCCAATGCTCGATGGTTATTGTGGAAATATTATTGGAACTTGAAGTATTTTATAATATTTTTTAAGTTTTCTTCGCTTATATCCTGAAGGTATCAAAATGTACTGGGATAGATATAAAACTGGAGAAGAAATATTTATGGTAAAGGTCATTCCCTTCTTGTGGGAATAATGAAAATCTGTTTACTGATGCACCGAACATGCTATAGATAACAAGAGAATACTCTTACGACTTGCTAGTTTCGGAAAAGCAAAATATTAATAAATTATATTTTATTGAATAAACTTTATTACAGACATACATTTGTTTTATAAAAATTATGTTTTGAAAATTTGACGCAATTGTGTCTAGTGAATACAATTTGCGATGATAATTTTGAGCATTTCGAGTGGCACGAATGATAAAAGCTTTTAATTTTTCAGTTATAGCCGGCTTATTAATATTAGTAAAATTTGGACTTTCTACGTAGTTTAAAAGAAAAAGTTGTTACATCTGAACCGTGAAATAGACATTGTTTCCCTGGTAAGTAGAGCCATCTTCTTGCAGCCATGTATCGCCGAAATCACAGGCTTTAGTGGGCCTAAGTTTTTTCATGATGAAATTAAAAAAAAAAAATAACTGAAATACTAAAACAGTTTGGAAGTTGGATTTAACACTAATCGCTGATGACATAGAATGTCTACCTAATCAAAACGAAGTCGCAAAAGCAATTTTATATTGCAATATTGCCGACAAAGTACTCTAAAACAATCAGCCATGTGTTGATAAGGAGAATGAGTCTGCTCTTAAACCAAATGGAGTAAACCAATGCAAGCCAGATAATTGAAATTTAATTTAGTTATGTCGTAATCTTAAAATTTGGTAGTTAAAGAGGGCGTAAACCGCAGGATAAGAAAGAGTAAAAACTATTTTACCCGATTTGGTTGGACTTTATCAGTGAGGCTTTATACCTGGCCTAATATTTGTAACCCATAACTTTCTGTTACTGTTATTACATTTATAGTATGCTTTATGAAATTTGATAATATAAATTCCAAGATAAGTCCTATTTTAATTTTTAAGACTTTGTTGTGGTGGATGATTTCATATATTTCGGACCCGAAGTCAGTAAAACTGGTGATATCAGGAGAAGAACATTGCTTGCAGTGCAAACCCTTTCCTGCAAAGCAAAATCCGACTACATTAAACTCTATTTTTATTTGCGAAGTTTGGTCTCGTTTCGGTTTTAATATTTAAAAATCCCTAATCAACGAGAAAAGGAAATCGAGAAGACGATGGCAAAAGCACAGATCTTCCTACCTCAAAGCTCGTCTCGACCAGTGCAAGTCAAAACTAAGGTCAACTCTGGATGAAAACAGAGAAATCTCCAAGGCCCGCCACTTATCTCATCCAGAAGTCACACAAAAAACTAACTATAGCCTGTACAAGGCCACAAGGCAACTACAGCGTCCTATAACACAGGAGTCTCCAATACGGATGAAAGATGAAGGATGGGCAAGGAGTAGTGATGAAAAAGTGAAAGAATTTGCTGATCATCTGGAAGAAGTATTTACTCCTAACTATACAATTTCTCGTGTGAATCCAATGATCATTAGCCCAATGGTCATAAATCTCATGAGAATAAGTCTACTTTTTTAAAGGAAAATGTTCACTCGTTAAAAATGAATAAATCTCTTGGACACGATAAAATAACAGCGACAATTATTTCAGAACTCCCCCACAATATCTTCAAATTAGTCTTATTTATATTTAATGCTATACTTCGAATTGGATACTTTCCTCGATCATGGAAGCTGTCTGAAATAATAATGATCCCAAAACCTGGAAAGGAACTGTCACAAATTACATCCTATCGACCCATAAGTTTACTCTCTATTTTATCTAAACTGTTTGAAAAGATCTTTCTCCAAATGTTGTACCCCCATATTGAAGCAAACCATGTAATACTGGTGCATGGAGTTTGGGTTTCGCAAGGGTCATGGAACGATAGAACAAGTACACCGTATAGTAATCCAGATCAGAAAAACATTCGAAGATCGGAAATATTGCTCAGCTGTCTTTGTAGACATCTCTCAAGCCTTTGATAAAGTGTGGCATGAAGGCCTTATTCACAAAATAGTCTTTTTCCTACTGACAAATAGCCACAAGCTCCTGGAGAGCTATCGGAAGGATCGATCTTTTGTAGTAAAATCGAAAGACTCTGTTTCAACTCAAAGAAAAGTTTCAGCAGGAATTCCGCAGGGCAGTATACTAGGCCCTATACTATATACCATCTACACCTCTGACATGGCTGTTCTTTCCCTAATTCAAACCTCAACTTTCGCTGATGACACTGCATTCATGAGCACTAGCACTTGCCCATTAATGGCTTCTAGACAACTGCAGTCTCATATACACACATTAGAATCTTGGCTCGAAAAGTGGAAGATAAAAGTAAATGCCACTAAGAGTGTACAGGTTACATTCTCTCTTAGACAGAACAATTGCCCAGCCCTCACTATTCACGGTAGTACCATACCCGTTCATAACCATGTCAAATATTTGGGTATTCACCTTGACCGACGTCTCACCTGGAAAAATCACATTGACTCAAAAATCATACAATTGAAATTAAAAATGGCTCAACTCCACTGGCTTATTGGCTCCCAGTCTACTCTCAATTTGGAAAATAAAATCACCATCTACAAAACCATATTGAAGCCAACATGGACATACGGCATCCAGTTGTGGAGAACGGCATCGGCTTCTAGCATAAATAAGCTACAGAGAAGACAATCAAGAATACTGCGCCAAATTTGTGGTGCGCCATGGTGTATTAGGAATGATAACATACACTAGGATTTAAGGATTCGTTATATTTCTGATGAAATAAGAAAATTAAGCAGGCCATATATATCGAAGTTGTCCTCCCACTCGAACCCACTCGCTCAAAACCTTCAACATTTTCCCAGTCATATACGGCTAAGAAGAAAGGACACACTAGACTTGGTCCAGTGATACAAAGTTCGGCTCACCAAAAATAAGATAAATGCAATGGCAGGATACTTTAGTTTAAGATAGGATTAAGATTTGAATACTTATTGTACATAAATTTCAAAAGAAAGATTCAATAAAGAAAATGAATGGAAAAAAAATATTTTGTACTTATTTAAATTTATTTAAATTGCATTTGAAATTTTTTTTTCTGATTCACATTCGAAACAACAACACAATTTGAAACCTACATTGCTTATGTCTCTCTGTATGAAACATACCTTTTAATTCGAGAATCTAGAACGAAAGTACTTGTTTTAACTGAAGCAATCAAAAGTTATTTTCGTATTTGACATCGCTTCGTTGGCGGTCCTTGGTCATGATATATTCTAATGAATTTGTTCTGATCCATAAAATGTTTGGATTAATCTTCATTACAGAGCGGTGTGAGCTTTATGTCGATACAAGCGATTGAATTGACTTTGTCATGTAGAGCAAGATAAATTTTCGATAATGAAAACAATGAGCGGCGAAGAATTTGGTGGCCGAAACTCCATTGGAATGATAGTTTTCTAAGACTCTAGTAGAACTCTGTTAGGAAAAGCGCATAAAGAGTAATTCCTTTTGTAATCGTTATGTACAACATTTCAATACAGAAAAGAATCAAAATTCAAGATATAAAATGTGTATTAAATGAAGAAATGATAAAGATATTGGTTGTGCCCACAGGACTGAAAGTATGCTCTGAGTTAACTGGCAAGAATTAACTCCGATTTTCTTCAAAATGTTCCACGCTGAAGGATGCTACATATTGCTACATTATTTGAATATAGTACAAAAAAATTTCTGTTTTATATGTATCGTTCCCTATGTCATCCCACATTCCTAAATAATAGCTTTCTAGATTACATTTTATTCTGCTTAACCATTTGGGAATTAAATCCAAATAACAAATATCTATGTAGACAAAAAAGTATTGTTGTCTTCCTTTTGATTTAATTTAACATTTAAACTTACAATGTAAAACTATCACCTGTATGATGATTACAATGTTATGTTCAAAATATTTGTATTATGTTGCTGCTCATTTTTCACATAATACGCCAGCGTATTTTGATGCACACCTGATTTTTTTCCTGCAATGTACCACATTTTTCACATAGTGTATCACATCGCACAATGCGATCATATTATTATCTATAACGAAGATTACCTTTCTTTTAGGAAGACCTGAACTTTTGAATACAGATGTGAAAAATTAAAAAAGTAGAAATACATGAGTGCGAAGAATGTTTAATGCTGATATAGTTTGAGTTGATTTGCTGCCTATTTCTTCAGTAATTTACTACCAAACTATTATAAATGATTAACGCATAAGCAGGAAAACCCTTTCCTTTCCCTTGGTGTAACGAGTAGTGATTTTGTATTTTGCCATATCACATTTTCAACATTCAATATGAAAATTACCTTCCTGTAGGAAAGCTGGACGTGTCATTATACATGATATTAAATAGGATAGCTGATGAATGTCGCAACAGGGACGTTTTTTAAGAAAGATAATGAGATAGTTTTCTTTCCAGAAATATGCTGAATTGGACTCCTTTCCAATGCAAGATGGTTTCAAAGGATGTTGTATTTTCACATAGCAGGGCCTGCCGTGCAAACAGCAAGATTACTAATCAATACCAACGTATTTGTGCTATTGTTGTAAATCTCAGAGGCTCTCCCTCATTATCATTTTTGGGTCATCAGGGAAAATTGCATATACTTATCTATGACCGTCATATACTACATATATATATTCTTCTTCTTTTTCTATATTCTCAAAATGTGTACCATTATGTGACCATTCACATTTCTCATATGTTTAGTAAATTATTATTATTTTTCTTTTTTACTCGTGTATAATTACAAAAGTGGCATTATATGAAAATCAGATTTCTATCATTGCAGCAAAACTCTTTCACCAATTAAATATTAACAGCACATACGATAACAGCTAAGTGTTGCATCATAAAACGCCACTTAACGCTAACAACTTTAGTGCTGTGAGTTGTGCTTTTTCTTCTTCTATAACAAACTAATAGAAATAAGCTCATAGAAAATGTATTTCCAATTTTGCCATGGCAATTCAACATATAAACAAAAAATCACACAAGAAATCATCAAAATTTTTTGTCTTGATCAGTACTTAACAAAAAAAGAGGCTGATGATGCTGCAAACTAACCAACTACAATAAAAAAACCACAAAAAAAAAAAACAAAAACAAAACGAATACATCCCAAGACGTAGACTATCTTTTAGTTGTAATTTTACTTCCTACTTGCATAAATATTTAATACTGTCATCTTCAACCTCTGCTTTGGCTTCTTGTTGCATCTTGTCGTCATCGTCGTCACAAACTTCATCTTCATCATCCTGCTCTGAAGCTGGTAAAGGCGTGGAATTCGTTAGATTGCTTTGGCTTAGGCGCCTCATTACCCGCACATGAATTCACTCTCCATTTCTCTCGGGCTTAGTAATCTACCAAGCGAGTTTTCAAGCTCTCCTTATACCTTGTCAGGCATACTGGCACACTTTGTGGTAATCTGGTAGTTTTTTCTCACTCTCGCTTTGTAATGAAAGTAATTTTTCAACAATTTGTGTCATATCTTAATTTTATAGCTTGAAACGGTTCGGTAATTTTTTCTAGTGCTAATCACGATTTATGTGAGTAATTTATTTGGTAATAAGCAGAAGAATGGTTATAAATTGCAGTAAAGGATTTTAAAGGCATTAAGTAGAAAACGGAATGAGCAAATAAATTAAATTAGGTGATGGGAAGTTAGCTGTAATTTGTATGCTGTCACTGCTGTCTCTCGTCCAATTATTTCACTCCGTTTTACAGCTTAAGTATACAGCTTTGTAATGGGAAATGATTTTCAGGGACTTGGAATGTTTACAGATATCTTTTTCAAGATGGCGAGCTTAACTTCGGATTAATGACAACATTGAAGGGCATTGAAGAAGTGCGATGTGACAATAGCCTTGAGAAACAAACGTCGATACGTAACATCAATTTAATATTTATATTTGAAAGGTCTTCGGATATTTCGATGGTTCTTTCTTGGAAAAATCGTATAACCAGTGTGATCTGCTATGTTTTAAAAAGTTAAAACCGTGCTTTACATTGAACTGTTAAACATGTACTCGTATACTGAACCAAAGACTTAAGACACGAACATCATCCCTTATAAAGGGTGGCGCATAAGTAACGTTAACGGCAACTATATTAAATGCGTTCTTCTGCATCATTTGGTCTTAACTCGTGAACCAATTGCATCTTATATGGGAAAAGTTGTAGCCTATGTAAAATTCTCTGCAAAGACCGCCAAGACATCTCTAACTGCTGAGAACGCCGCCTGGTGAAAGTTTTAGCATTTTCTGCAATATTTACTTGCACTCGAGCAATGGTCACTTCATTTCGAACTACACGTGGTCTTCCTGCACGCAAAAGATCACAGACAGTCCCTTGTTGTTTTGGAGCACTAGGAGCATTTCGAACATGAAAGAAATTTCGTTATGATCTGAATAATCGAATGCTGACTTTCTAAGCAAAATTGAACAACTTTGTGCGGAGCCTTTGCACAAAACAAAGAACCAAAGTTGTTCAAACCAAATCAAATGTGTATGTTTACATGAGTCTCCTCTTGAGGCCTTACCTATGGTGTGCCATCACACAGGTGCTGTTTTCTATAATTCTTTTCTTGGTTATATTTCTTTTCTTCTTGCGACAGCAAGCGCCCCCTTGGTGTATTTAAACTAATCCTGAAAGGATTAGTCGACGTAACCAGAGATTAGAAGTAGGTCCCCTTGCAAAAACTTCCTCAGGGCCCGCTCCCTCTCTCGGCCAAAGTACCGCTGTAGTCACTTGGTATGAAGTGAGTTACTTCCAGGTTAGGAGTTGAGGTAATCTAGGAAGACCTCGGATAGACATGAACACTGTTTTCCAAGCTTCTGCCTTCATTCACCAACGCTTGAGCAACGCAAAAGCACTGAAAACACTTGTTCGGGCAACCACAGCCTGTACGATGCTCCCACAAGGGGTCCAACACCATTGACCAGGAAGGAACAATATTCCTTGGGCCCCTGGTCACCCGTGCTACCAGAAGAGAAGTACCCTCTGGTCTGGATTTCGCAGACAAGCTACTCCAGTTTTGCTTTATCATAACTCGCATGGAACAGGTAATCCATTATCTACGGCATAGATTTTCAATGTCCGAGGAGAGAATATCAACACAGCAAAGCATGCCATGCCCCACTCATAGTCTATTAACCAGATATCTCTGGCCGTACAACTATTAAAAACGGAAAATATAAATCTTCTGATATCTCCCGACGGCTTCTCTATAACCACACCTGTTGCTAGGCTGTGTCTTGTTTAACTATGACTCTCCCCTTTACTTGGTTTTCGAAAAACGAGTTCCAAGATCAGTTTGATGTCTATTATAGGTGGATCCCAAAACATAATCCACCTGTTCCTAGGGCGCCTGGCACAAGGCCACACTACTTTGTTTTTGTACGCAAGCATCATCCTTTGCCTGCTTAATTACAGGATTGGGTAGAGAGGCTTGCGTTTTAGGGGTAAGCGGCACAAAGCATCCTAGGAAACACCCGCCTACCCACACCAAAGTTGTTCAATCATAAATCATAAATTTCGCAAGTATTATTCAGTATTTAATTCTGTAAAGAGACGAATAAAAAGACTTAAGCAAATCGCTGATCAAATCTTAACATTACTGATGCGCCACCCTGAAGTCAGTGGTGCAGACTTTGTGACTTATTGAGATAAGATTAAGTGAGTGATAACAAAATACTAACTAGGGAATTGCATTAAAAAAAAGACAGAGAAAATTAACTTTACGCATTACACTTAATAGCTGGCTTAAAATATGCCAAAATCATTCTTAGGATCATCCCATTGTTCAAATCAATTAATTGGCTAATAACATAGAGCATTACATTAGACTAGTAACCGTTTTTGATTAGGATACAAACTTCAATCCTTACGGACAGTAATTGGATACAGTGATGGTTGTGCAGCTCATTGTAATAAAAGTGCTAAGTATGGAATTGCATTTACAAATCTTTTGGTTTTAAAGTAAATCCCTAATTAGGGAATTGCTCTTAAAACGAAAGGCTGAAGAGATGGAATTTCCACATTAACACTAAATTGTTGCATTAAAATCTCTATGTAGCAATGGCACAAATATCTCGGGAAAAGTTTTTCTATTATCAAAGACTTTATAAAACTCCTCTGCAGTGTGTGTAGTCACAACTGATTTTGGCATCTATTTTATAAAATGTTTTGAAAGTTCTACTTAATCATTCCAATATAACATTGATAAATAGTGTCATATATTAAAAGGTTGTAGGAATTGAACTTTGCTCTTGTTTGGTTTTCCATCGAAAAAATTTTGACAGTTTTCTTTGTAGTTTGTTGTCAAAAGACTTATTATCAAAGAATACTTACAATTTATGGTACTGAATTTTGTTATCAGAGAAATGTTTAAGAATTGAAACATACTGAAACATAAGCCGACATACTGAAAGTACACCGAGTTGTTCCTATCCCAAAAGAACGCAACGTTTCTACTGTTGGCAACTACAGGCCAATTGCCAATTGTTGCCAGTAATTAACAACATATTTGAACGAATATTACATAATCAAATATCAGGATATTTTGAAGAAAACTATTTATTAAGTGGCTTTCAAATATGGATTCAGGAAAGGGTGCGGTACTGAGGAAGCTATCATAAACGTAGTCAATTGCATTTGAAAATCTTTGGACGATGGCTTTAAAAGTGCAGTTGGAATTGTTTATGATTTTCCCAAGCATTTAATCTTATTGATCACGAAATTTTAATTCAAAAATTGAAATATTATGGAGAGCTGTCACTTATCGCAAATTATTTGCATAACCGAAGGCAGTATGTCAGCATAGGTGATCATAAAAGTGACTTGGCTCATGCTGAACATGGTGTG
Organism: Philornis downsi; assembly: GCA_019455685.1. Taxonomy (NCBI): domain Eukaryota; kingdom Metazoa; phylum Arthropoda; class Insecta; order Diptera; family Muscidae; genus Philornis; species Philornis downsi. The sequence goes on along the minus strand of JAHXMU010000129.1, from coordinate 4,278,344 downwards.
CCACAAGGTAGCGTTCTTGGATCTCTTTTATTAGAAATATTTATAAATGACATAATAAACCTTGGGTTAACAGGCAAGCTATTCATATCTGATTTAAGACAATGTTCCATACAAAGTTCACAGCAGGAACTTAGTTGTCCATGTCGATGGCAAAGAAATCGGAGAAGTCAATACTATAAAATATTTAGGCTTATATCTTCAAAGTAGCCTTTCTTGGGATCGTCACATTCACCATTTGAAAATGAAGTCAGCGCAAGTTCTCGGATTGTTTTATAAATTAAAGAATAAATTTGACCGAAATACTAGATTACTGGTGTATAAGGCTTGATCCAAAGCAATTTCAATTACTTGGCTCTTGTATACGGATATAGAAAAAGTGGACAATTAAAATCTTTGCAAAGGGTTCAGTCAAAGGCATTGAAAATAGTGGCAAATCTTCCTATGACATTTTTGACTGTTTCTTTATATAAAGATGTTTTTGCGACAATTTTGTCAATATGTGGAATCTATAAACTGCAGCTTTTATTATACGTTTTTAAATGCGTTCGTATTATAGGCCATCATACTATAAAGTTCACCAGAAATCAAAACAGTTCCAATACAAGAAATAGTAGCAATCTAAGCGTAATAAATAATGAATACAATTTTCAGGAAATCAAGAATTTTATCATTTACCTCCTTATTTAAAGGATGAAATGAGAATTTCTTCATTTAAAACTTTGCTTAAAACTTATTTGTTACACAACGTAGAAGAACTTCTGAATTAGAAAATGAATTGAGAAGTAATTTCTATTCTAAATATGCCTATATACATATATATATATATATATATATATATATATATATATATATCTATATTCCAATGCGAATATTACATTATTATTATGTTTTGCAATATTTTAAGATGAAAGTAAAATAAATATAATAATAATAATAATGTAATATTTGCAGTATTGCTAACTCGCCTCTATAAAGTCGGCAAGACGCTGAGGCTTTAAGCTAATACTAATTTGTTTTGGTTTAAATTATTAAAATATTGTTTTATAACTATCAATATTCATAGCAATGAAGAAAAAAAAACCTCATCATTAAACTTTTGGTCCATCTTAGAAAAGCTAGAGAAAAATTGCTGTAATCTAAAAAGTTGTGATCAGCTAGAAAGCTCACTCATAAATTAAAAGATACAGGGCTAGTGCTATCAACTTTATGTTGCTGTAGCAACCACGCGGTTAATGTCAGCGCGCTCATTTTTTGACAAGTATCTGTCTGTTAAGTTGTTTACAAGCCTACGGAATCATACTGTTTTTCGTCGCAGTTAAAAAAATTATCGAAATGGATTTGAATTCTAACCAAAAAATTGCAAGCTGTTTTTAAATTGGTTGGAAAATTGCAGCCAGACAATGAGCTACGATATTTCCAAAATCTTTAAATCTTTGTGTATCGGCCCATTTATACATATATATTGCAATGGAGGTGGATAGCCGAAAGCAGTAACATTGCCAGAAATGGTTTAAAAAGTGAAAGCCACAATTCAACGTAATGCCCGATAAAGCGAAACTCAATTGGCAATACATATCAATGTATCTACTCGTAGAATGAATTACAATTGAAGCTCAACAAAATATAAAAAGTGCAGGGCTTAACATCTGCGCAAGAAGCAGTCCGCTTAGCAAGAGCAAATGTGTTACAACACTTGCAGGCTGGTAGCGAACTTGAAAAGTTGGTCACTTCTGATGAAAAAAACTCTTACGCTTCAGCAATATGCAAACAGATAAGATGATCATTTGCAGGATTAGTGAAATGTCCTGCAAAAGCAAAAGCTTGCACCAATGATGATTTGGACTGAGAAGATAGCCACAGGAAGTTTACCAATTATTTTCATTGAACAGGGCAAATAGATAAATCAACAAATTTACAATGAACAGATTTTATAGGTATATGATGCTTTGTTACCTTGGGCAAGTGAACAATTGGGCAGAAATCATTGGACTCGGCACCATCCTATAAAGCCCGTGGAATATTACGTTTTTTAGAAGAAAAAGTTTCTTGCTGCATTTTTTCATAACGAAGGCCACCAAATCCAATGGGCTTTCCATGTGTTCAATTCTATAGGTCAAAGTATCAATCAAAGAATATGAAACGGACAGCGTCTTAAAGATTGCTCTTCGTCGAAAATGGGACATATTCGTAAAGCGTGTAAAGCCGTCTCGAACAGACTCCGAGCTAAAGGTGACTACATCAGACAATAACATGTTTTTCATGAAATTTGGAATGTTTTTAAGATATACAGAGATTTTTAAATAAAAAAAATAAAATAGCCAAAATTGTAGCATTTTTTATTGATAACACTTTGAGCATTGACCCTGTATGAAATTTTTGCATTGCTGTAGCTAAAATATATAGCAGGTGCGCAGTTAAGTTCTCGCTGTTTTCTTTTATGAAAATGCAACTTTGTTATAAAAACATGTTTACAAATGATTCATTGAAAGTATTGTCCATCGCTAGCTCCTAATTTTCCCATCTTTCTGGCAAAGCTGGAATGTCGTCACGATAAAACTGTTCATCTTTTGAGGCTATCCACGAATCTAGTCATTCCTTGATGTCGTCATATGAGTGGAACTCCTGGTCAGCCAGACCGTGTGCCATCGAATGGAACAAGTGATAATCAGACGGCGCAATATCTAGAGAATATGACGGATGCGGTAAGACTTCCCGAGCGTTGTCATGCAGAAGAATCACTTTTTCCTACCTCTTCGCATATTGCATCATGCTCAATCGCATTTATTGAAGTCGATACTTATCCCTAGAGATGGTTTCGCGTGGTTCCAATACCTCGTAATAAATAACACCGACCTGCAGAGAAAATACAGAGCAAAACCTTCGCAGCATTACCGGACAGTCCGCATGACTTTCTTTTCTCTGAATTATTGTAATGAACACATTCTTTTTATCACCCTTTACAATACGATGAAGAAAACTTTCCTTTTTTGTCGCTGAAGCAGTTGTTCACAGGAAAAAAAACGGCGCTGAACGTCCTTTGGCTTCAACTCATAAGGAACCCAAGTTCCTTACTTTTGAATCATTTTCAACGCATGCAATCGCTTGGGAATGGCTTAAAGGGTAACTCCTAATACTAAACTATAAATCCCCATTAAGCAATGCCGTCAATTCAGTGTCTCCGAAGGCTTTCGTCTTCCTTCACGCGAACGGCCGTCAACATCAAAATCATCAATATTGACACGTTGTTTCACTTAAAGCAGCATCAAGTAAACGTTTTGAAGCTTTCAATAAGCTTCAGCCGCTGTTTTCTTCGACTGAAAGAAGAAAATCAACACTTCCCGCATATGACGATTATTTGGCACAAAATCATACATATTTACACAACCAAAAGAAATTGATGTAAAACAAATCACTGTTGTGTTGAGGCGGTACGTTTACCATATGTCTAAGCTTTGCTCATGACGTTTAGATTATGGCAGAAACGAGTAGCACTTAAAGTTGGCGCCATCTATTGGCAAACAGCGGTAACTTAGTTGCGCACTTAATACTGTTCCCATTGTCTTCTTTCTGAATATCAGGTATGTATAGTGCTGAGTTTCATGCTATTAATAGAGTTTGCCACCACCTTTTTAGTCTTATTTTTAGAATTACCAAAAAACAAAAATATTTCCAATAGTGGTCAGCGGGTCGAAATATTCAAGAAATTATTCGCGGAATAGGCATTACAAGCGTTATTCATAAATAAATATCATTTGTTTTAAATTTTTCATAAAAATTTTAGTGAATAATTCTCAACATTTTGTAATTTCATCGCAGTCGTTAAGGTGAGGAACATAGCCTTAATTTTGCAAGTTTAATTGAAAGAATACAGAGATGCCTCTAAAATCTAAGATATGTTTCCATCCGGCTGCATTTCAAAGGAGCAGGATAATTATTAAAATTGCGCAAGACAAGTTGTGCGTGAGATATCAGCGAATGTTTCTTTTTTGTTTAAAAGGCCTATCAATGATATTATGTGTGAAATATTATGACTCTGGAGCATAGTTAAGGCCGATTTTAAGCGATGGCACGGATTATGTTGATGTTGTGGGCACCAGTCGTTTAAGGCTTATTGGAATACGCCTGCAACATACTGACTAGAAACAGTTTAAAAGTCGCGCACATATAATCTCCACTGTAGCATCAGCAGAATGGCACGTAGCGCCGTCCTGTTAGACCACATATTGATCACATCCATCGAAAAAGTTTGCAAAAAAGTACTGACAAATGACACCATAGAAATACAATTCACACCAAATAGTGACTTTCTGCTTATGCATTGGCACTTGATGGTCCAAATCCAACAATTTTTCCTAGTTGATGTAGCCGTAGATAAAATGAAAGTAAAATATATACCGGGTTATCCATTTTTCTGTTTCAAAAGTAAAGTTAAATAAAACACATAAAACTATGATTTCGACGAAACTTTTACTTCATTATAATGCCTGGACCTTGCCATTATGTACAAAATACAATATAATTGTAATGACCGGTTTTGGATTGGTTGCAATAGAGGATCCTTTTGAAATAGTTTTCGACCACTTTTTTGCACATTTCGGCGATACCTTGATGAATGTTGGTTTTCAACTGCTCCAACGTTTAGGGATCATCCACATAAACACAGTCTTTGACGTAACCCCACAAAAAGTGTCACCGCGTCAAATCGCATGATCTTGGCGGCCATGCAGGATCGTGAAATTACACTTTCTGGAAACTTTTCATGCAATAAAGCGGAAATGGGTCGTGTTGTGTGGCGTCTTGTTAAAACCACATACCGTCCAGTTCATAACCTTCACTTGCAGGCCAAAAAAAAAAAAAAAAAACATTATCATACAGCCATTGCTCTCTGAATTGAAATTCAGATTATCCCCAAACACATTCATTAGATGAAGTGATATTTTTGACAGTGACAGACCTGACCACATTTGTAAAGCTTCGAGTCTCTTTAAATTTCTTTATAATTTTGCCAATTCCTTGCACAGTAGATCGATTATGACGACTATAATCCATTGCCATGCATGAAAAGTGCCCACATTTGAATCACCATTTTTGTAGTAAGTTTTAACTATTTTACGCGTTTTTCAATTGTTAAACGATCCATATTCGATCCATATTCAGTAAATAAATAACACTTCAGATAACAAGTATTTGACAGCTGACAGCCTTGCCAGATCGGCGGTTTCGAAACCACTTAATGGATAACTCTGTACTATCTGCCAAAATCTACCTGCCTCGAAATTACTCCTGCATCATCTTTTGGAATACTGCTTGTTTTTTTAAATGTTGATTTGCCCTACATAGGAGCTTCTTTGCAAGCCTCCCTGAAATGTGAAAACATTTTCTATGCCATCCAAAGGAGAGGTTACGTAAACACATCAACAATATAAGCCTTTTTGTGTCACCGTCTGAATGGATATCCACGAGGAAGCCCACTCATCAAAAGATAATTTGCTTCGCTGTCCGGGAGTGTTTCTGAGCTTCCCTGCAATGTTGTCTGCAGTAGCATTCTCACAGCTGTCTCTTAAGCTTTATAATCGGAGGAAGAAGCTTAAGTTAGTGCAGCAACATTTAGTTGACACAGAGAACAGAGTTAAGAATAGGGAAATATGAGTGTTACACTGTAGATGAAAATTAAAATCACTTTTGGACAACACATTTACCAGTTTTCGTGCTCATTAATAAAACACGTAATAGACCTGTCTCGAAAGAACCTTGATTTCGAAATATTGGAAATTTAAACTATCCGAACGTTGCCAAAGGATATTCAGGTTCTAAGCGGCTTACTAAATCGATAGGGTCCTGTATTCAGAAAGGAAAAAACGATGCTTTCTTTTAACTTTAGTACAGTATAGTATAGTATAGTACAGTACAGTATGTGGGATAGAATACTTGAATGCGTGACTCAAACCCACGAAATACATTTGAAAATGTTAAAATGGTACAATAGGAGCTCTTTTTCTTTGAGGATTAACACAATTTCCATATTGTCTCCTGTTTTACATTACTCTTTATTATACGTTAACAGTAAGTACAATAATCTTAGATTCTGTTTTATAATATTAAAATTAGATTATTTCACGACTTAATTTTTCTTTAATGATTTCCCTGATTTATGTTGGTATGCCTTTGAAAATTCCTTTTGAAGGGCACCGCCAACGTATGCAGATTATTATTCATCTGTTGATTGCCCTGCTTCTGGTGGACTTGATGTTGATACTGTTGCAACAACTTCATTACCTGCCAACTGGGTATGTACGAGTCCAACAAAGACTTGGCTGAGCGATGGACAAAGAAATCGGGGACTTTGTTGTAGGCCGCCTTGTGATCGTAATTATAATGATCGGAGCCCTGATCGTATTTCAAAGGCTTCTCGGTGGTGGTGGTGGTGGTTATTGAGATGAACGAGGGTGGAAAAGGCACCGTTTTGGTGGAATATGGCAGCTTACGGTCGTACACAAAGCGCATGGGCGCATATTTGAATTGCTTAGAAGAATGAAAGGTGTTCGGCGGGGGACCGTACAGCAACGCCGGATGGCGGGGTTGCAGGCGATGTTGATTGTTGGTGAAAAATTTTGCACCCGGGCTGGTAGCAAATGGTGGCACATTGTGGTTGCGTGGCCATTGAAGTGAAGTGGGGTTTATTGCAGTTGCGGTCGCTAGAGGCGCTGTAGAGTGTTGGGGTGGTGGTGACGCTTCGCTGCCTGTGGCAGATGACACAATTGTGGAGTGAGACAGTTGTTGGTGACGTTGACGCTGTTGCTGCAGTTGATGGTGTAAGCTTGAATTTGCTGTGGTGGCTGTCGTTATGGTGGTTGCTGGTAATGGAACAGGGGTGGCATAGGATAGCGGTGTGTTGTAGTTAGTGGTTTGATATTGCTGTTGGTGTTGATTAAGCTGTTGCTGCTGCTCTAACTGTTGTTGGTTTAACAGATGCTGTTGCTGTTGCTGATGCAGTAATTGTTGCTGTTTGATCAATTGCTGTTGCTGTAACAGCTGTTGGTGTTGTAGTCTCAGCTGTTGTTCCAGTTGAATATGTTGTTGTTGCTCTCGTAGAACCGGTTGATGTCGTTGCTGTGTGTGCGATTGCATGTGGTGTTGCAACTGTTGTTGCTGCTGCTGCTGGTTGTCACTGAGGCTTTAAGTTATAAAAAGAGAAAAAACATATTAATATTTTTTTTCTCCTTAAGGGGCCAACAAGTGCTATTAACAGCTGAAATATTGTATAAATTCAGGCCATAATTATAACATGTGTTACACTAAATAAACATATATACATGTATATACCTATACATATGTCTATATGTTAGTGACAAAATGAGTTATTTAACAAGAAAAAAAAAAAAATGAAAAAAAACCCATTGCTTGCGCATCATTTTCACTATTGCCGTTTTTGTGGTGGTTAACATATTGGTTAACAACTTTATGCCATGGCTTAAACATAGATCATTTACAGCAAAACAGCAATAACTCTTTTCACTTCAGTGGCATTTGAATATGTGCACATTCCAAACTTCGTTTACAAAATATCAAATCTTATAAAGCTTTGCTGGCAAATTAGTAAATGTCTTGGCGTTGTAAGCTATAATCCTTGAAATTCCAGCAAATACTCATGTCAATACAATACATAAAAAAAATTTTAACAAATTTCCTGAAATCGATAACAGACACAAAATGTATTAATTACGAGTTTGCACAAAAGTCATTGCAGGTTGACGTAGCTGGGCACAAAATGGTAATCAAACAAATATAATCTCTATACGATTTAGAAAAAGGGCATGTTAACAAATTTCATTAAATCGTATGCCGGTAAGGCCTTGCTTGGTAATATGGTTCTGAAAGAATGTTTCTTTAAAGCTTAAATATTAGAAATTATGAACAATATGTATGATCTTGGAAAAGAGCTCAAACATTAGCATAATGATAGGTGAAACATTGACTAAGGCAAACATTTTCTAAATGTTGCCATCTGCATTTATTGGTTTCAGCTTTGTTCCACCCCACTTTGTTATTTACGTTAACGAGTTGCTGAAGGATGTGTTTAGACCATATCACACAATTTCAATTTCAATAATGTTTCGAATCAAATTCCATATGCGGACAACTACGGAGACTGAGTACGGCTATCATAGTTGCTTTGTACAGGGTGGCGCAATAGAACGTGCATATTTAAAAAATAGATTAAAAAATAAATATAAAAGGTATGGTTAAAATAAATCTAAGGCATTGTAGAGTAATAAATGGAGTTTATTTTTTAAAAATAACATCATCTGAATGGTGACCCTACCTACGACGGCACTCCTCTAACCGCAAACGAAAATTTTTGAAAACTTTATTCAGTAATACTGGTGTAATGGTTGCCATTTCACCACGGATATTCTCCTTGAACTGAACGATGTTTCTTGGATTATTACTGTAGACTTTGCGTTTGAGGTATCCCCACAAAAAAAAGTCAAGAGGCGTCAAGTCTGGACTACGTGGGGGCCATGGGATATCACCTCTTTTCGAAATCAGTCTGCCTGGGAACATCTGCTTTACCACCGCCATGGAATCATTTGATGTGTGACAGGTGGCTCCATCTTGTTGGAACCAAGTTCTGAAATTCACTATTCTTGAACTTTCAATTTCTGAAGCCAAAAATCTGTATTAACCGAGACGTTTTGGTCCCGCGCATTTTCGAAGAAAAAAGGACCAATTATTCCTCTGCCAGAGATTGCTGCCCATACTGTCACTTTAGGACTATGAAATGGTTTCTGGTGTTTGATTTTGGGATTTTCACTGTTCCAGTAACGACAATTTTGACGGTTTACGAACCCATTCATAAGGAAATGAGCCTCGTCAGAGAAAAGGATATTGTCAAAATTGGAAAATCGATTAAGCATTTCATTAGCAAATGCGAGCCTTGCCACGAAGTCAGACTCTTTCAATTCTTGTGTTAATTGCAGCTTATATGGATGCAGTTTAAGATCCAATGTTAAAATTAGTTGCAAACTTCGTCACGATAATTGTAAGACAGACGATCTCTTGCGAGTCGACATTTGTGGATTTGCTCGTACTGACTCCATAACTCTCTCAACATTGTTTTCGGTCCTAGATGTTCTTGGGCGACCATTTGCTTGTGGTTCAAATGTTGAACCGGTCTCTTAAAACGCTTTACCCATATTTTAATTAAATTAGCATTCGGAGCTTCACTAATTCGCCGTAGTCCATATTCAGCACATTATAGTCGCCTAGTAGCAATATATGAACGAGAGTTCTCGTAAAATGCGCGCACGCAAAATGCGCGACGCTTCCCGTCGAAGTGATTTATAGCGACTAAAACTCCATGAGCCCGCCAACCCAACGATGTAGGCGCCCCCCCGTTCACGTTATATTGCGCCACCCTGTATAACACTAAACTTTAAAGATGTAAATAATAGCGGCCCAAATAATGTTGGTTCAATTCTTTACTCATCATACTATAATCAGCCTGTTAAACACGTCATTCAAAGGTATAAATCTTTTTTTACACGACGTCATTGGATCTTATCAGCGATGGATTACACCTAGTAAATCGACAACCGACCAGGTAGGTATTCTCACTGGGGCAAGTTCAAGTTGTCTTCGATAACCAAAAACGGTGAACATTATTTACCTATTACAAGAGTTTGATAATCCCACGAAACTTATGTGCCTTTGCGTACTGACACTGGCGGCAACAAAATATTCTTTGAAACAAGATCTTATTGACCCCCCCCCCCTTTCACGACGCTTTACTTGCCCTGTGTAGTCTGTCATGCTATTTTCTTTGGCATACTAATGGATGTGGTATTGAGAAAATCGGCAGTCAGCATCATCATTAACGAAAATTATATATTATTTTCATTGGAAGAAGACTGATGTAAATTACTGAAGCACTCTAAAGTATTATGAAATATGTAAGAAAAGTACTGATAAATGAGAATAAAATCTAGGTATTGGTTTCAACAAAGTGGGAGTCTATAGAAGAAGTGCTCTACAACAAGAAGCTAGCTAAATGCAGTTCGATATTTGCCTATGCTATTGATATTGTTACCATTCCTCAAAAATTGTTAGATGTTTCTTTATTCTTCTCCAATATTGAAAAAGATCCAGCAAATGTAAGTTTACTGGTAAACGATATCAATATCGTCATTCTACCAAAATTTCGACTCGTTACTGCAGCCTTTTTATGTATTAGGTGCTCAACTAAGTTACCACTGTTTGCCAATAGATGGAGCCAGCTGTAAGTGCTGGTCGATTCTGCCATAATCTAAACGTCATGAACCAAGCTTTGGTCATATGGTAAACATACCACCTCGACACAATAGTGATTTTCTTTTGACGTCGTATTTGTGGTTGTGTGAATATGTATGATTTTGTGCCAAATAATCGTCATATGCGGGAAGTGTTAATATTCTTCTTTCAATCGAAGAAAACGGCGGCTGAAGCTCATCGAGGAGTTAGTTAAAAAAGAGTTAGCATATTGCCAGTATGACGGTAAATGAGAACAATGCAAATTATTTTTTTCCGATAAACGACAAGTCTACTCGTTTGGAATGATGAGTTGACGTCGACAGCTAAAACTTTGGTGTAAAGGTTGGTTCTCCCTATACCGCCAACGTCTTCAATGAAATCGAAAATGTCGTCCAAAATAATTACAGAGTCCTCTCTCTCTCGATAAGTAAAATCTCGATCGTTTGCTGCTAAGGATGTTAGAAAAAAAGCAAAGAGACCGAAGTATCTGGAATTACTTTCTGGCCAAAACACAAAATCAATAATATATTCGGTTCTAATCACTGAACCCTAGATCGTTCTATATACGTGAAATATCAGAATAAATTTAATATAAAAAGGACTTAGGAAAACAAATCTTGGAGTTGTACTTGCCAGTAATTAATGCATCAATATAATGAAATTCAATATCACGTCGGCAATATAATAGGAGAAATATGTACTAAACTAAGAAAATATTTTAATTTTTTTAATATGAAGAACCAATTAATAAAACAAAAAATTCACTTGCATTTCATGAATGAGACGTGGGAGAGCTTTTCACATTCATTGAGCTTACGCACATTCTATTCTTACGCTTAATCAACGCGACCTAATCCGGACGACTCCGAACATCACAGTTTGAGAAACATTTACAAAACTTGTCGATTACTCGACTGTTCGAAGAGTACTGAAATCGCCAAATTGCTATTTTTGAGGTTTCCTGAGAATGAACGAAAGTGTTACAAAGCTGAGCCAGAAATATTGGCTTGGAAAGCGCAACATTTCTCCCAAAAATTGTTCAGCAATTAGGAAAAAGAAAGAAAAAGCACCAGAATTAGAATTTTGAATAGAATTCTTTTTTTCCTTTTATTCTCTGAACTTGAACAATCAGTAATCTATTAAAACAACCACTTACTTTGATAATATTCAGATAAAGAGTGGTAGGTAGAAAATATCCCAGAGGAAGCATAGGTGGCATCAGGAAGATATCTTTCGAGCAAGCAAGCAGCATTAGCACAGCGATGCTTTTTTTTACATCATTATGTGAAAAAGTAGTAGGGTTGCCATATGAATGGAAAAGGGAAGAATCCCAGGATTTTGGTCTTAACAAGTACTAAGCTTGGGAAATATTATGATTTTTGTAATATAAGGAATCAATTAATAGCAGTATGAAATCTGTACTCTATTAGTGAAATTTTTATTAAATCTAACTTGTTATCGTAATTTTCGAAAATGAATTATTTGAATCATTTTTACCTTTTTCTCCGTCAAGAAACAAAACTGCATTGGGTTTCAGTTCCGATTCAGATTAAAAAATGAAAGTGTATAAATCATGTTTTCAATTCCGGTTTTCGATTCAAAATATATGTTTCATTGACATAAAGTCAATGTAGTTTTCTAGTTTTGATTAAAAAGTCAATCAAATCAAAATTCCAATCAAATTTGTACTGAATACGGATCAGAAAAAATCTAATGTAAAGGGTATGCATTTTTCGGTTTCAATTAAAATTAAATAAGACACACATAAAACTATGATTTCGATGAAACTTTTATTTCATTCATATGCTTAGACTTTGCCGTTATGTTCAAAATAGAGTGTCATTTGAACGACCTTTTGAGGCTCCTGTAGCGTCATTTTCGAAAAAATATGTCCCAATGACATCTCAAGACCATAACATTAATTTTTTTCGGATGCAATAGCTTTTCCACAATCACTTCTGCATTCTCCGAGTCCCATTTTTGCGACAATTTTGCTTGTTGACGTAACCACCAAGTGAGAAATGAACTTCATCATTGAAGAACATTTTGTTCCGTTGAAACCTCACTTTAAAATCACCACTTTTGTAGTAAGTTTTAACTATTTGTATGCATTCTTCGCCTGTTAAACGATCCATATTCGTAAATGTAAAGCCTTTCACTAAATAAAGAACACTTCAAACGAGAGCTATTTAACAGTGACAGCCTTGCCAGACTGGCGGTTTTGAAACCACTAAATTCATAACCCTATACTTTTAAATAAACGAAACGAAACTGAATTACCGTGAGGGTAATTTGTATTTTATATATTTTTGATATTTTATTTGTTGCGAGAATTTTTATCAAAATTTAACACACTTTTTGTGCCTTCCAGGCAGACAGCCTATCAGGCACAACTCAAACGATTTCAAATATTATGAACTTCATTTAGAAAAACGTTGTTTTTATCCTGAAATCTTTTTTTTTTACTTAGGGATATACTTTCTTCTCTTTCTTTTAAATAAGTTAGTGGAAGCTTCTTTACTCTAAATTGTTTAAATCATACTCCTAAGTGCATAATCTGGTCAAAAATATCTTACAAAATATTACTTAAACAAGTTTGCGTAGAAAATTCGATTTCAGAATTTTGATCACTCACTTATCTAAAGCAGCCGCAGCGTACGCCGTCAACGTAAAGTAAGTCAATGTCATAGTTTGACTTAACGAAGACAGTAGTTTTTATTTGGTTATTTGAATGAAAATGCTGAAATGAAACCGGCATGCCGGTTGGTTTATTGGCTCATAAAATAAAACAATTAAAAGAAACCCATTAAAAAGATCCCATTGGAAGTGGGTTGAGTGTTTGCACCCGAAACCTGATACAAATGTGACGTATAAATTGACCGAATTAAATGAAAATGCTCTAAATAGTGTTCACACCAATAAATTATTTAGCTGGTTTCAAAATGGTCGGAATTTTAAATTAAGATTATGTTCAGAAATGCATTTAAGATATTTTGCCGATGCGGAGCTAAGTAATCATATCAATAATTTTAATAAGCGCTAATGATGTATTATATTTTGATATTATTAATTAGTTTTATTGGACGGATAAGGCTGTGCCTTAGTGCTCTTCTTCTTCTTTCTTGTCCTTCATACATTTGGGGAACTGTATATTCGCACTCTTAGATTTACTGAACTGTACGGAATCTATTGCTTAACGACGATTCCGAACATGACGCAGTGATATGTTCCTTGAACGGACACCCTGTTCTAAATAATGGCCATAGTTCTATTTAAATATACCACAATTTTTATAATTCTTAAACAATAGATATGAAATTACAAAGCTGTTTGTGGATTTAAAGGTTTTTGAAAGAATTTACCGAAAATGAAAATGTACCAGTATTTTAGTAGTTACGTAAAAAAATCACAAAAATTCATTTCGAAATCAAATTTACAATTTTGTTTTGTTATTTAGAAAACATAATTTGCAATGAAATAAATGTACAGTTTTATTTTAAGATCAATATCAATATAACTGCTAACTTGGCTTCAACAACAAGATTATTTGGTGGAGAGTCAAAACTTTGTCAAAGTGTGATGGATCAAAAGAAAATTCTAAAGAAGGAAGACTGAGATTTTATCAGTTTTTCTAACAGTCGGAAAATTTTTGCTGTTACTTTGAAAAAAATTCTGTTTTTGTGCCCACAACTAAGTTTCTAGATAGAAAACTGAAAACATTTCCAAATTTCAATTGAACAAATAAAATAATGGAAACTTTTTTCTTATTTTTGCAATAATTTAGATCATTTGCTTTAACATGAAAAATATCGAAAAGAATAAAGTTTGCCAGAAAAAACGATTTTTTATAAAAGTAAAATCAAAGTTTATGAAGAGAAGTCATAAAAATCTCAAAATTTTGATCTTTTAATAGTTCGGATCATAATTTTTTAAATAAAAAAAAAACCTCAGATTGAGAAACGTTTACCGCAAATATAAAAAATAAAAAAAAATTTACGTTTGCAACTAATATTTTGTAAGGATAGATGTAGAAGTTATAACAAATTTCATTAATTTTTTGAAACAAAGATGTTAAATAGATCAAATTCTGTCATTACTTTGTATTTCTAGCAATTGTTCTTGGATTACTTTCGCAAATTATGATTTTAAATATATTTGTAGATATAGAAAAAAAACATTCATGGTCATAGATTTATGTTTTATTTTTATTTATTATTCCAACATTAAATTAAATCTAAATAACTATGTACAATTTTTGAGATTTATCCCAATATATTGCAAAAACCACATCATGTTATTATATAGAAGTTAATTAATTTAATGAAATTACAATCGATTTGAAAGACAAAAAGGTTAAAAACCTCCATTTGCAAACCAAAAATAGTAAAGCCAAACATTAAGAGAAAATTATTGTTCATAAAGTGATTATCTGCAAAGATGACCACTTATATACTCAAATTTTCAGTTTGATAAATTCCCCTGATTAAGTAAGTTATTTATCAATTGTTGTATTCTTTTTTTACGGAAAAAGGAAAATAGAGAAGTTTATTAAAATAGTTATTGTTTAATCTTTTAAAATAATCATTAAAAAGTTCGTATCGTGTTTCCGCATGTAGCATAGAAGTGTGGTACCTCCAATAGTTATTGAAAGTTATTTTTAAGTATTTCTTAAGAAGAATTTGTATTTCTCGTAAGTGGTTCTTTGCCGCATTGTGCCATATAGGAGAAACGAAAGGCATTATAGGCCTTATAACACACTTGAAAATAAGACTTTTATTTCTAAGGCTTAGACTAGATCGTTTGTTTAAGAATGGACATAATGCCTTACATGAATGCAGTGTCTTCTCGTAAGATAATTGAATATGTTTTTGGAAAGAGAGTTTTTTTTATTTAGAATCACTCAAAGCTACTTTACATCATTTTCAGTTTCTATGGTGTTGTCTTCAAAGTATATTGGTCTCGTCGGGATTCTTTTTTGGAGATTGCTGAGAGTGAATTTTATGCTTTGGGTTTTGTGAAAGTAGGTATTAGTTTCTCATTTTTTTAAGTATTTGTTGCAGGCCCTTCTATTATTATATTTATTCCATCGTCTTTAAGAGGGTGTTTGTTAACTTGCTTGATGAAATTAGCGCCTTATCGTCTGCATAATAAGCAATATCAACTTCTTTAGGAGGTTTGAAATCCGAAGTATAGATCGAGTACGAAATTGATGATAAAATTGATCCTTGAGGTAGTCCTGTCGGAATACTTTTGAACGAGAAGATACTCTGACCAACCAAAAATTCCCTGTTGTCTAGGAAATCGTAAATACTTTGGCACATCTGCTTCAACTAATTTCAAAAGTAGACCGTGATGCCATATAATGTCGAATGCTTGCTCAATATCAATTACTATTAACCCTGTAGACTTTCTGTTGTGCTTGTTCCCAATTATTTTGTTTTTTATTCTACCAATTTGGGAATAGTACTATGTTCTTTTTTTAAACCTAAATTGTTCATTGGATATTATCCTGTAAGACGTGGTAACCTCATCTATCCTGTTACGAATTAGTTTCTTTTTATATTTTTCCTAAATTTCTTACTTATTGGTCTGTAGATGGTATAATTGCTTGAAGGTTTGTTAGGCTTGCTAATAGCTGTTATGTTAGCTTTCTTAAATGCCGTTGGGAAATAATTTAGACGTATACAGCTGTTGAATATTTTGGTCAATGTTATGCTTTTATGCGAATAGTTTTGCAAAGCAAGTTTGAGATGCCATCGAATTGTGGTGCCATTGAAGATCTTAATTTACTTAGTATGATAGACATTTCGAGTGTGGTGATAAATACAGCCCTGTTTACTGACGCCCCCTCAGTTTTCAGATGTGGTGCAACTTTGTTTACGATGCTATCATTTGAGTGAGTGTAGCTCTGGGTAAGCTCGTGAGAATTGGCGAACGAGTTTGCTAGTGCTGCATCTGTTTCTTTGTCTGTAATCAGCTTATTCTAACCATCCACTAAAAGGGGAACTATCCTATAACTCTTACATCTAAAAGAAGTGCTTATCGACCAAAATCCTTTATCTCCAGATTTGAAATGTTGTAGAAGGGTCGACATTTCTTATTTCGATCAGCATTTAGTCTTATTAATAAATTTGTTTAAAAACGTTACACATTGACCATAGAAATTATTTTGCTGGAAGTTAAAGGTGCGCTGCTGCTGTCTCTTTTTATATTTCTTACGGAGCCCAATAAATCGAATAACATTGGCAGGTAGAGCAGTAGATTTGGTCAAGTTATATTGGGGGGTAGCAATATTTTTAGCAGTAAGAAGAAGTCCAGTAAAATTTTCAATCTTTTTGTCAATGGGCTGTCGGGAATTATATCCATTTACTGATAGAACAATGCTTTGTTTTACAACATCTTGAAATATTTTTCAGTTGCAGTGTTTTCGTTTCTGAATTTTTGAAGGAAGCACATTCCACGGAACATAAAACAGGGCGACGATCTGATAGTATTTCGTAGTGTAATGTTTTCAATCTCATGCTTAGGGATATATTGCTTAGAACAATATCTACAGTTGATGGACTATTGTTGGTTCGGTGGGGATACAAAGTATAATCATCCGAAAACTAAAGAAAAAAAATAGCGAAAATGAATCCTTGGAGACTTTAATATAAAACCTATTTCATGGAATTGCTCAAACAATAATATATCTGGAGTAGTCCTAAACCTGTAAATCTTTGTTGTCTGGTGTACGTGCTCTTAAATCATCAGCAAAATGGGCAGTATATTTGAGAGAGTATGCAGTGGTTACAACAATGTTTCGTTGAATGATGCTAATTTCAACAGAGATGTTTTTTATTGGCGATGTCTTTGTAATCAGCAGTAGCTTATGCTTAACAGATTTGAGGTTTAAAAGAGCAACGTCAGCACCTCTATCATCTGTTCTATCTATGCAATGCAGAATATAATTCTGAAAGAACGGATAATGATTCTCTTTAAAGAATGTTGCATTTATACCCGCTAATTGTGCGTGTTGAGATAAGAGAAGATTCTCCAATTGTTCAACTTTTGAGTATGCAGCAATAACATTTTCATTCCAATGAGGAAGTAAAAGACTATCCTATTTTATTCCATGTCCATATTTAAGAAGAGACATAACAACTTGGATTTATTGTCCCATTGTTGTGCAAGAATATAGTAGTAATTAGATTATTTTTTTAGGCATTGTAGTGCTACCAAATTTCAGGGACTACAAATTCATTTGTTGATCGTGTGAACCTGCACGTATCGTGCATATGACCGTGGTTTCAAGCACTAACGCAACTAACTATTTGAGCAGCGGGTACCTCGATCTGTCTGACAAACACTTCGAGTAGAAGCTTTTCAAACTAATGTTCAGAATCGGACGTTCTTTAAACTGCCGTTGAGTGAATCACTTTCATGGGATTCAAGGGAATTCTTGTTTATTATTTGACTTGCCTGGGGAATACTATAGAGTGATTTTTTAAGATTTAAATTTTCCAGATTGGCAGCACTGGTTGGTAATGGCGTCCAAACGTCATCTGTCAAAGTGAAAAATGTACAGTATACTCTGCCATTTCATCATGGAATGACGAATGACCTACCACAACATCTAATTTTTGGTGAATGGGCCTCTCAAAAGCTCAATAAAAATCTGCTGTTTTATCGAAAAATTGTGTTCAGCAAAAACAAACAAGCAAAACTGTCGCATCTGGAGTGATGAACAGCCACACCCCATGCATGAATTACCGATGCATTCCGAAAAACGACAGTCTGGTGTGGATTATGAGCTGGTGGCATCATCGGTCCATTTTTCTTCCAAAACGACCGTGGAAGAAACGTCACCGTCAACGGCGAACGATATCGAGCCATGATACGTAATTTTTGTTATTGCCCCGATTGGCTGAATTCAACTTGGTTGCCATGTGGTTTCATCAGGACGGTGCAACATGCCACACTGCTCGTGAAACAATGGATATGTTGAGACATGAATTAGGTGAGCAGCTTATCTCTCAATTTGTCCCTGTTAATTGGCCCCCAAGATCTTGCGATTTAACGCCTCTTGATTAGATCTTGTGGGATCATGTCAAGTCATTAGTCTATGTGGATAAGCCGAACACTTTTGAAGTCTTACAGTATTACATAGCACGCGTTATTCGTGAAATACAGGCCAAAATGCTCGAAAAAGTGACAAAAAATTGGAACTTCCGAATGGACATTTTGAGACGGAGTCGCGAACAACATTTACAATAAAAAATTTTAATACATGATGCAAATTTGAGTGTTTTATTTGATTTTTAAAAAAAACTGCGATTGAAAATCCACCCTATACATCTGCTAACCTCATCAAAAGCAAAAGGAATATTTTATCTTATGCAAAATTTTTTGCACAAGTAACGCTAAGTGCAGGGGGTTGCAGTGTGATTAAATTTCAAGGCTTGTTCAACTTGTCAATTCAATTCGAAAAGATGTAGAAGAATGAATGGCCCGATTACGTCCGAATTCTGTGCTTTAGTGTGGATTATAAATGCGCTAATTTGTGCAAGAATGTAATAGTTATTAGGGTAATTTGTAAGGAATTGTAGTGTTACCAAATTTCAGGGTCTACAAATGTTAGTAGAAAGCTTAGTAAGAGTGGGTTCTAATTTTGATTTTTTTTTAACTATGACTCAGAAAAACGTATCACATTTCATTTACCTGCGTCCTCTTCCTTTCTTCTATTTTTGTCCAATCTCTTCATGGTGACGAAGTAATGTGCGGTACTTTGAGAACATTTTAAAAGATTCACTGGCATCAAATGAAGGGGATGTAATAGAACTTACACATGATTATAGTCATTGTCGCGAACGAGACCTACTGTTTAGTTACGATTCCGAACTTCAGTTTGATAAGCTTTTATTAGCCTTGCCTATAATTCAACTTCGAAGTGGCCACCGCTCAAACAACGATTACAATAATCAATCGGAACTCGAATCCATTATCATATACACAATAATCGCCTATTCATAGAACTAATTGTGATTAACAAGGACTACAAATATGAGGAAAGAAGGTCAGAATTTCAAAAAATATTCCAATTGCCTTACTTTTGTCTATTACGAAGATCATATACAAAACTCGCAAGATATTCTCCACTTGTCTACAAGCAAGTTGCTTTGTTTCTAGCGCCCTCTATCTAGTGTTTTCTTAATAACATTGAAAAGTGAGGCAACGTAACTACTGAGCCAACCTACACAATTTTCGACCATTAAGAGACTAAAGTTGATATGGTCTTAATTTAACAGAGATATTGCCCTTTCAGAAAGTTGATATCTGTTACAAAAGATTCTTTCTTAACATATATAAAAGAACAAAAATATCTATTGCACTGGACACTTTCTTTCTACATATAAAAAGATAAAAATAATCTTAATACTGTATTCCTTTTGAGATAATCTGTACCAATTCCTGCCATTGAAAAGTTGAAAATGTTGTTTATCATTAGACTAAATATGGCTCAGATTTAATGTGCTCATTAGAATATTAATTCTACACTAATAGCGATACTATCTTTTAAAGCCAGCTAATATGAATGATGTACCAGATTCTTTCTATCTCTGTACAAAAAGGCCAAACAATCTTTGCAATTCCATTATAATTCACAAACTAAGTGAATTACCAGGAAATCCAATTGAACTCCGCTGGCATTCAAAGTTTCATTAATATAGGTAAGTAGGAGCAGCATCTAGCAAATCTATACTCTTCATGATCTCTATAAAATTGCATATAATTTTCATTGATTTTACCACAAGCAGGAAGTTTATGTTTCGAGCAAGTTATTTGATTTTGTATGATTTTAGCACACAAATGGCCTCACAACGAAGTCATGGACAGTTATATAATTTGCAAAAAGGCGTAACAAAAAGAGCTGTAGGAGCTTCTGCATGAATGGTGACTGGCGAACAGGAAACTGGTTCACAAAAGTATAGTAACGAAACAGGACCTATTCAAAAGAAATAAATCACCAAAAATATATATCGAAAACACATGTATATCAAAAAATAATTTAAACGTGTATAAAAGTGCAAGTAGTAGTTAGTGAGACTTCATAAATAAACTTGGTATTTGGACAAAGTGTGCAGTCGCAATCATTCATTTTCAAAGTTCGTATCTTAAGTCTTTTGGTTTGTGCTCTCGCTATTTCAAAGCAAGACCATTAAACCCGAAAACTTTCCTTAAAGCAAAGTTCGTTTTTCACTAAAGATTAGGCTTTTGCAAGTTTGTGTTTTAGGTGTTTTACTGAAGACCCAACCTTTTGTGAAGTTGAAGTCTAACTTAGGCACTATAGATTAAGCTCTTTACATGGTTGCCTCTTTAGTCTTCTGTTCGTTTGTTTGTTGGAACTCAGTAAAGGTTTACAGCTGTGCTATAATAAGCATTAGACTTTCAGCTTTTGAGCTTTTCTGTTGAAAACAATTAAGTTTCCCCGAAATCATGTCTTAAGTCTTTTGTTTATTTAGGACTACCAACGGTTTTTGGCTATGCTACAATTTAACCAACAAAAGACTTTAGCTAGATATTAATGTTTTTTAAAGGCTTTCATTTAAAAGCTTTAGCTCCAGCTTGTTAATTTGTATTCGTTTTTGAATTACCTTTCACTTGTAGCTTTTCCTTGGTATTCTTCTTGCAGAAAAACTGCATAACCCTCACTCAAGTCTTTCTCTTGACTTTTAAGCTGTGCCAACAGAGATGGCCTCTCTCTTTGCGGTGCATCAATTTGATTTTCGATCTCTGCATTATAACTTTGATAACCATCGTCATCTATATCTCCATCATCCTGGTGAGCTGGCACATTATATTGTACGTAGTTTGATTGATATAGATGCAATTGTGATGGTATTTGTTGCGTAGCCACTTGTTGTTGCTGCAGATGTTTTTTCAATTGCTTCACGCCGTCATATGTACTGTATGTGGATATCAAATCTTTTGCTGGCTCACTTGCTGAATTATGCAATTCATTGGGCTGTTTTTGTTCCTTGCGAGTGCTAGTAATGCTATCAAGTACTTGATAATAACGCTTTGGAGAGGTTGTTGCTGACTGTGTTGGTGATTGAGGATTTAGTTTTATTATCTGATTCGCAGGGGAGGACGGTGGTATGGCAGCGATCAGTGAGACTGCCAGTAAAATGTGTAAAATTAAGACAAGCAAGCGATTCTGTAATGGGAAAGAAGTGGAAACGGGTCTGATAATTTTAAAATACAATTAGGCTCATATATAAAAAACTATTATGTGGCAAAGATGAAATTTCTGCAATATTGAATGACTCCAAGGTAAAATTTGCTATCTGTTAATTTTTTTTTTTTTTAATTCTGTATTTCTTACAATCTGTCCTTGGACGTTCATTAATATTTACATTGGGCTACATACTACTTATATACTTAAATTTTATTTTTATTCGGGAACACTTCCTTGAGTGTCCCTACTGTTATATTCGTCCTGAGTAGCCAGGTCCTGTGTGGTTCTCCTCCTTAGTCTGGTAAATAATGGTGTTTCGTTTATCAGATTGGACGCCAGCTGATTCGGATGTTGTTGAATACGATTCATGTATCTAGCGGAGTATTTTTGGACTTCTTCCTTAATGAAGGGTGTTTTCAATTCTCTATGCAACTGTTTGTTCGAGAAGTATCTGGGTGCACCGGTAATGGTACGCAGTACTTTGGATTGAAAGCGCTGCAATATTTTAAGGTTGGAGTTTGCTGCAGTCCCCCATAACTGGATTCCATATGTCCACACGGGCTTTAAGACACATTTATAGATTTTTAATTTGTTATCTAGGGATAATTTGGATTTGCCATTCAAACGCCAATTTAAGGATCTTAGTTTGAGCCAGTCTTTTTGTAAATATATGTATATGCTTTCTCCAAGTCAGTGTTCTGTCCAAATAAATGCCTAGATACTTTGCATCATTTGCTTGAAGTATTTCAACATTATTAATAGACACGGGAGGGCAACATCCTCTCCGAAGTGTAAACGTTACCTGAACGGATTTCGTTTTGTTTGCCTTTATTCCCCATTTTTGCAGCCATTTTGTTGTGGTATCGAGATGTTTTTGTAATTTTCTAGATGCTTGATCCGGGTTGACGTCAGTGGCAAGAACAGCTGTATCGTCTGCAAACGTTCCGATAAGAGTCCCTTCTTCTTGTGGGTAGATCCGAAGTGAAAACCAAATATAAGGTAGGACCAATAATGCTGCAATGAGGTACTCCCGCATTAACAAAAAAGGTTCGTTCAGATAAATAAGATTTCAGAAAAATGCAGAAATTCGTGGGTATCATTTTCTTCAATTTGAATAATAAACCTTCGTGCCATACTCTATCAAAGGCTTGTGAAATGTCCAGAAATGCCGCAATACTTTTTCGTGTCGAAAGATTTATTTATCAGTTCAACTAATCTATGAACCTGTTCAATCGACCCATGTCCCTGTCTAAAACCAAATTGGTGATCAGGCATTAGTTTTTTGGACTCTATTATAGGGTTTAATCCTCGGAGAAATAAAATTTCGAGGAGGTATAGGTAGGAGGCTTATGGGCCTATAAAGCTCACTAGCGTCGTTAATGCATTGATTTGTGGCATATAGCTTTTTGTTGAAAAAGAGTGTCAGTCGTGTTCAATTCAGCTTTCCTCATTTTTGACTTCAGGAATACGTTAGAAATATGTTTTTCTCTTTTGTCAATGATATACATCAGTCATTCTGTCTTAAGTTTTCTCCAGGATTTGTTGCCGTATGAATAGGGATATCCTTAGGCTTACACATAACACACTCGACAGGACTTTGTATGTGTTGTCCTGATTCTCCCTAACGTTGGCATTTTCAAAACAGAATAAAGTCTGCTTAGATTTTAATCATACGGTAAGCATTGTTTTAACCGGCAGGCCAACAGCTCCCGCAGATTTGTTGTGCTTAAGCACTGACATTGTGCCGCTGTGCGATAAATTTTCAATTGAGCTGTCTTCCGAAACAAATAACTTATTAAAGTGTTGTCTCCATATTTGCCAAACACTCTGTGTAGTTGTGGCCAGATTTTCTCAATTGTTCACACATTAGAGGAGTTCGTTTTCATATCCTTTACATTTTATCTTTTGTTTGCATTTTTCGGCATCGTCTCTATTTGCATCTTTTTATATAATCGACACCCTGTTTTTTCCGTGATCCTTTCTATGGTTTAAAAAACAGTCTGCCTTTTCTGGGCATTTTTGATCGCTATTTATTGTGTCCAAGTGGGATTTACGCGGCTGTTTCCATCGCAATATATTGGGCATTTTGGCACACAGGTCGATGTGTAATCGTAATTGAGTAGTTTGTTGGAATAGACGTTTACTATCTCCATAGGGGATACGATAGCGATATCTAGTTTTTGGTGCTCTAGTATTAGGAGTTACCTGTCAATCCATTTCCAATCGATTGCATGCATTGGAAATAATTCAAAAGTAAGGAACTTGGATTCCTTGTGAGTTGAAGCCAAGGGACGTTCAGTGTGGTTTTTTCACCTGTTTACAACTGCTTCAACGACAAAAAAGGAGGGGTTTTCTTCATTTATTGAAACGGGTGATGAAAAATGGATTTTTGCAGTAATCCAAAGGAAAGAAAGTCATGAGGGCTGCCCGGCCGTGTTTCTACGTCACCGCCTCGGCCGAATACTCACGCTGTGAAGATTATGCTCTGTGTTTGGTGGGACCAGGTCGGTGCTATTTGTTACGAGCTGTTAAAACCAATCTAAACTATTGCTGGGGATTGATACCGGCTTCTATTAATGCGATTGAGCTGAGATCTGCGCGAGAAATGCCCACAATACGCGGAGAGACACGAAAAAATGATTTTTTAGCATGACAAGACTCGGCCTCAAGTGGTCAAGGCCATTAAAACCTACCTGGAATGTTGAAATGGGAAGTCTTACCCCATCCGCCATATTCTCTAGATATTCCGCCGTTCGGTTATCACATGTTCCGTTCGATGGCACACGGTCAGGCTGACTAGCAGTTTCACTCATATGACGATATTAAGGAATGGCTATATTCGTGGATAGCCCACAGAAGATGAACCGTTTTACCGTGACGGAATTCAAGCTTTACCAAAAAATTGAGGGAAAGTAGTAGCTAGCGATAGTCGATACTTTCAATGGATCATTTGTAAATATGTTTACATAATAATATTTAATTTTTATAACAAAAGGCAGCGAGAACTTAGTTGTGCACCTAATACAAGAAGATTATCTTCCATCTACTCCCACGTCATCAAGTGTTTTGGTTGGTATGGTTGTATTAAGGTCCGTACCTATAATCTCAAGAACGTTAGTTGCATGTAATTAATATTATCCCATTAATGAAGTTGAATTTAAGGAATTAATAAATAGTGTTTAATTACTAAAGCTGAAGTAAGCAACTTATCTTAATATAAATACCATTTATATATTATTTTTCCAAATGAATCCCTTAACTACTACGACTATTAAGTCTACTACTGTTATGCCGCCTAAAATTTGCGATATAAATTATAATTGCGATTTTCCGAATGGTTCGTTGTCATCCTATCTATCGATGTCTTTAAGAGATTACCAAAGTTTAAGCTAAACTTGCTCATGTTAACTTGTGCCGCATTGAGGTTAAAAATAAAATAAACCGCTATTTTTATTAAACACAAATTAGTTTTTCCTTTATAAAATGTAAATCTTCCTCTCATATGTTACAAATTTTGATTATCACGGCTAATCGGCTCGGGCGAGAAAAAAATATACTGCTGCAGTGAGTATATGTCGTTCATACCGGTAGTATTTTTATTGCATCAAGAAAAAAAACTCCCTCGTTTTGATATTACATTGCAATTTTGACAAAGTTTTGTGTCCATCCGTATAAAATTAGTGCCGGGGTTTCTTCTGCCAACGGCTAGGTCCAGGCCAGTTACAGTTGAAAAATGTCAGGCCCGGCAGTTGTTTGACGGTGCAACCGGAGTGGGGGAACAAAAGTGGTTTGATTATAATAGAGTAAAGGAAATCTTTCGTAAAAGAGAAAGGGAGACCTAAAGTTGCGTATTTGTAGGAAAGTTATGTAGGAAATAAATTACAGCGATACATATAGGAGCTTCCAGTGAAATCTTTACTTAGAATTTGTTATTCCAAAAAGTGCTAGTCACCCCAGTTAGTGACGCTCATGCGTAAATATATTCTCCTTATCTCTGTTTGTAATTGGAATAAACATAAACATATTCTTCACACTAACGAATACATTTTAGAAGTAATTCTCTATAGAGTAATTTCCAATAGATGATAAGAAAGTATCTAGACCCATGTTAAGTAATTTGCGACTCAGAATAAGAATTTGTATTATTATAAACCAAAATAAATACTTAAAGGATAAGAAATATATTTTCTCCCTAGATCAAGAACTTATGTAAACAACAAACAAAGAAATATTTTAACTGAATTACTATTAAGACAAACAACTAGTCTGAGATAAGAATACGTAAACATCCAGATTAAGGATCAATTCGTAAATGTGTTTTGAAAATATGAGTATCATTGAGACACGAACATGTTTACTATAAATATGTTTATGTAAGAAAATAGTTTAAGATGAAAACTTTGTATTTAAAAACAGCAAAATAAAATTGTAAAGCAGTCAAGTCAGTGTAAGAACACATAGTGTTGAAGATTTGTTCTGTGAACTTCAATCAATAAAATATAACGAATGAAGAGAGGCGCATCGCGTCGAAAAAATATTTTTTTGCTTTCAAAAAACAATTGGTTTTTAATTCCCCTCATACATTCAACCGTGGATACAGCATGTCTGTTACTGCTTTCAAACAAACTGTATATACTGAACTCATTAGATTGAATCCGATTATGGGTTAGAAGCTGATACAACCATCGAATCTTTCTTTGATTGGTGATCTATCAAAATATCAAGTTGAAACTTCCCAAACTGGCATTCGAAACCGTTCTGAAAAATATTTGTTAGCTAACCGATTGTTAAAGGTTTACATTTTGTTCAACACTTTATATAACCTCAACTGTTCATGTTCTAATTATTGATGTCTTAAATGCTGAGATTTTGTAATTGCAATATATATTTTCACACATCAGTTTCTGTGAATGAAAAATGAAAATTTTAACCTTTCCGAAAAGGTCTTATTAATGCTGTATATATTGATATTGGATGTATTAGAAAACCGTCAATTGATTTGTACTTTATCAAGCAGTGCAATAAAGCATTCCAAATTTGAGGCAATTGGTAACTTTATTGGAATTAGTGAATATTATTTATTGTTTACTACTTTATAAGATTTTGCCATCATATAAGCATTTAGTATAATTTTAAACACAAATAATGACAAAATTGATTATGTTAAACTGTGTTCAATTACAATGAATTATGAATTTGAAAATGAAATATTTATAGAACTGGAAGTTTCCCATTTTTATGAATTTTCGATTTGATGGAAACCCTCTATGTATGTTCTTGCGACAAAATAGAGCTTTTATCTGACTGCAAAAAGGGTTTCCAATCTTCCAATTACTGTTATGCTGAATAACAAAACTGTTGTCTAACTCACATTACTTGCTACAACGCTCCACAAGTTTCTACCTCTTTTTTGAACAACCTTTGAACTAGTAAGAACTCTTGAACTGAAATAAAATTGGATTATAAATATTAACATTATAATATAATATTTGTCTTTAATTTTTGGTTCACAAGCGTTGCATTATAATATTACCACATATACTTCTTATCTTTGAAATGGAATTATACAGATTATTTTCAATTTTCAGTGCTCTGTATGTCAAAAGCTACAGCCGACCAAAGAAAACTAACGACATTTCTGAATTCCTTATACCCGAGTTAGCCAAAAATTGTAAATAGTTTCGGGGAACCACAAACAAATGACGTTCACCTTTGTAATAGGCCTAATCAAATCAAAGTATAGTGACTTCAATTACAAATGAGACTACTTATTTTTGATTGCCAAATCCAACAGGTGCGTTAATTCAATTTATTTCAACTTACTAGATTTATGTGTGAAAACAAAGATTAACACCTGTGGTTGTTAATTAGATTTCTAATGGTCAAAAGTTTGCAAAAACGTTGTTATTATTTGTAATAAACAAGCTATATTTGAACCCCTCACCAAAAATGAAAAATTTGCGTTATTTCAGTTGCTGTTTCACCGGATTTAATAGTTCAATACATTCAATCTTATGCAACGTCTCGATCATAGCCATTTCCTATCAAGCGTGTATGTGTCTTAAGTCTTTCGTTTGTGGCATCAACCGCACGAATATCTGTATCTTAGGCGCTGTTATATGTTTTGCATAATACAATTTGTTTTAATGGAATGAAAATTTGAGCAATTGGTTTAAAATGATGGTCGCAAATTGATTGTTATCTTTTATTTAAGTGAATGTTTGTGTCATCTTTAAAATGACTAGAAATCACAAGATGTCATCATTTGAAAAACTTATAAATATTCATTTACTCTCACCCCAATAAAAAGTATTCAAACCGCTGCATTTAACCGATATATTGTGGACTTTTAGAGTACTCAGACAACTACTGAAAAAGTGCTCCTCCTTTAAGTTTATCGTTCATCTCCTCACATGTAATTCGCCACTCTAGTCAGTGTCATAGTTTGGTGTAATATAAATTTGGATAGAGTAATTTCTACTTGATTACTTTATTATTTTGCTGAAAGTTGATGTTTATATTGGTAGATCGTGTCATAAAAGTAAACAAATAAAAAAGATATTAAGCAGGGACAGATCCACTGGAAATTACGAAAACGTTGTTAAAATTCTCCAAACAGGGTTTGTAAAGGGTGTCCCAATAAGAACGCAAGATTTAAATTTGGCAATTGTTATTGTTTGCTAGTAGAAGGTACGAGGTTAGTAAAAATGGAGCGCTACACGAATGAACAACGCATTCTCATTGTGAAATTGTTTTACCAAAATGGTGAAAGTTTTGCGGCTACAGTTCGCAAATTGCGATCATTTTGGGGTCACAATAACGCTGCAAAAAAGTCAACTGTAAAGAGATTAATGGATAAATTTGACAAAACTGGGTCTGTTAGTGACGTAAAGACAACAACACGCCTTCGACTAGGTCGATCGCACGTGATGATGTTGCTCAAACTCCATCCACCTCAATTCGACACCGAGCTCAGCAAATTGGTGTCTCCAAATCCACTATGCAACGAATTTTGACGAAAGATTTGCATCTTCAAAGTTCAATTGACTCAGGAACTGAAGCCAGCAGACCGTGAACAGCAAAGGGAGTTCGTTAATTGGGTATTGGAGAGACAACATGAAAATGCTGATTTTGCCGATAAAATCATCTTCAGTGACGAGGCTCATTTCCTTCTTGACGGCTTCGTCAATAGGCAGAATTGTCGCATTTGGGGTGAGGAAAATCCTCAAGTGATTCACGAGAAGCAAATGCATCCTCAACGTGTCACTGTGTGGTGTGAATTTTGGGCTGGAGGAATCATTGGACCTTTTTTCATGAAAATGAGGCATGTCAAGCGCAAACAGTCAATGGTGTTCGGCATCGCGAATTAATAACCAGTTTTTAGCGTGCCTAGAATTGAAGAAATGAATGTGAAGGGCATTTGGTTTCAACAAAACGGTGCCACAGAGAAACAATTCAATTGCTGCATTAGTCATTTAAATCTTGCGTTCTTGTTTGGACACCCTTTACATACATTGCGAGCGATTGGTTTTAAAAATTACATAATTTATGGGCAGAAATTTCCCACAAAATCTCCTTACTGTTATTTCATATATTATCGAAATACCGGTTAAACTTTGTGGATATTTCCGTTTTGTGGATGTTTGATGGCATTTTTCTACGACAACTAGTTCGACAGTTGGAAAATAATACGTTCTCACAACCATTCAAACTGGATAAAAATCGCATGTCAACTTTAAAGTAAGCTGTCGCATAAAAAAGTGTTGCCAATTCGGAGCTCTGGGCTTAGGTTTTATCTAGACTATTACATTACCACATCTAAGAAATTTTGAAAGCAATTGCTATGGGTGTGGATTTAAGTCTTTTCCAGACTATTTGATTTACATTTAGTCTCAGTTTATGTTATTTTTGTGGACACATAAACAAATTACTTTATATGCAATATTTGGTAGTTCAGCTTACTGCAGTTTAATAGATTTTTTATTAGCTTGCTTTAACGAGCCAATAAACCAACATACCTTTTTTAAGCAATTTCATTGAAATAACCAAACAAGATTTTTATCAAGCCCAACTATGACATTGACTACATTAACAAATTGGACGAGAAGAAGTTAACGGAAGACTTAAAACACAAACTTTGTTGCAGCAACAGAAAGGAAAAACACTCATGAAAGTTATTGTCTGTGTACTATAAAAACAAATGATTTAACAGTTGAAATGCAAAGTTATTGAATAATTTTAATTATGTGTGAAACTGCATGAGGTATATGTCCATTTCAATATCAAAACATAATGTTGTATGTGCTAATTTTCAAATTATAATAAATATCTAAATGAGTTATTCCAATAGTTAAGAAAATTAGCTTGCTGAACAAATTTCTTATTTCGATTTCATTAAAATATAACATTATTTCTGTACTTTTATGACATTGACTATACCACTGACATACTTAAAAATACTGCAGTGCAAAATAGATTCAATACACAAATTCTTCTGCAATTTCCGATGGTCAGTCCCCATCTAAGAGTAAGTTGATGGTGCTAAGGTTGATTAAAAGACAATATAAACAATTTAGTAGATATCTGACAACAGTAACGTAAAGTTTATTCTTACTACTATCACAAGTGCTCATATTTTCTTTTTCATATGTATGTGTGATATTTGAATTTTTATAAGATCACTGAGAATTAATAACTACTAAAATCTGACAACAGTATCGTAAAGTTTAGTATTTTTCCTATCACAAATGCTCATACATTATACTTATTCATACGAGTATGTGTGATATTTGAATTTTTGTAGAATCATTGATAATTAATAACTACTAAAAGTTAAGAATATTTTCTAATAATTGTCAACATAGGTGTACTTAACAGCACTGCGCTGATCAATTTGTTTCGATTTTTGGTAATAAAACACCATTCCGAGCCACCATGTTTTGCCAGTTTTTCGAATTCAGTCGTTGTCGTTGTTATTCGCTTCTGCAAGAATTTCGAGAATGTCGCTCAAAATCGATTGACGCGTTACGAAACATCGATGCTGTGCCAGAATTGATATTGCAAGATCATTATGTGAGTTATTATGAAATTTACACATGCTTGTGAATGAGTTCCTTTAGCATAAATTTTATATAACATGAATATTTGGCAGTCAAAAATATCTCTTCGTGATGGATATTGGATAACTTGACAGAGAGGGAGCGGTAAATTGTTTGGTTTTTATCAAAAAACCTGATTTAACGCACAATAAACGAAGCAAAGTTAAAAAATTTTAAAATTATCTGCTTAGAAATGATAGAAAAATTACTGATTTTTGCAAAATCATCTGATTTCTATGAGAGATGACGCAAGGATACAACTATCGAATCTTTCTTTGATTGGTTATCAATTGGCAAATCAATTTAAAACATTCTAAACTGACGTTCGAAATCGTTCTATAAAATGTTTGTAAGCCTATTAATTGTTTAAAGTTTAGGTTTTTTTCAACGCTTTATGTACCGTACCGTATCGTACTCATATTCTTATTGTTGATATGTTAAAAGCCGTGATTTCGAAATTAAGTTTCTGTCAATGAAAAATGAAAATTTGAACCTTTCCCAAACGGTCTCATTCATGCTGCATATATTGATATTGATATTAAAAAACGTAAATTAATTTGTACTTCATCAAGCGGCACAATAAACTATTCCAAAATCGTTAAAAAATTTGAGGCAATTGGTAACTTTATTGGAATTAGTAAATATTATTTATTGTTTATAAAGTAGCAGATTTTGCCACCACTTAAGCATTTAGTATAACTTTAAACAAAATTAATTTTTTGCAATTTTTAATTTACAAGTTTTTAGAATTATATGCTCAGAAATTATAGAAAAATCATTGATTTTTACAAAATCATCTACTTTCTATGAGAGATATCACAGTGAGCATAGCAATGAGGTTCATTTTCTGTCACAAAACTACACCAAATATACTAAACTACTGATACGTGCTAAATTATACTGGATTTGGTTCAACTGAATGAAAGATACGAAACCTAGAATATAACAAATATTCATGCGGGATCTACAAGAAGATCAATTGACCAAATTTTCCAAATTTTACCGGCAATATAAGCCAAATGATAATGCAGTCTACTAAATAAAAATTTTAAGTCGTATCTGAAGTATCAGATGAGTTGTGACAATGTTTTTAATTTGCATTCCCGTTTAATATCTATCAAATTTGAGTGAATTTGATGCAACTAAATAAAAGACATTAAGCTATTAATATGCGGGCAAATTCTCATTTGTACGAGCGCCACTGCAAGAGCCATGATTAATCAGTCGATTCTTTTAAAGTTTACAAAACATTGAGGAATATGGGTGAATTTGTATGAAAGATATCAGAAGTTTTGATATTTGCTATCTCCAGCAACATTTTAGGCTATTTTGAGTTTTAACAAATTTCATAAACATTTGCGAACATTATTGTAGGACATGGCTCAATAAAACTGGAAAGTTTTTGAACATATTTGGACAAAATATACTTGCCACTATCCATTTGTATGTTACTTATTTTGTTTTGCATTAAATTACAAAGTATTTTCCAAATTGAGCGGACAGATGTTGAAGTGGAATGAAGTTGGCTGCGTATGAGGTATTAACCACATTATTTTTGTATTGTAAAGGTCCATATATAATATACAATTATGTATGAATTACAACATCATTCAAATGTCCGTCGCGGCTTTGTATGTTGGCACGGATTGAGAGTTCCAATTTCCATCGACTTTGCCGCATAGATTAATCTGAATTTGAACAATGGCTTGGATTATGTTGACTTTCAGCTCATCGGCTGAATGCGACTGTTTGGCATAGATGTACGACTTTAGAAAACCCCATCTAAAAGAGCCCACAGGGGTCAAATCCCTCAATTTTGGTCGCCAATCCACGTAATATCTGAGACTGATAATCATGCTTGCATACCAGTTTTGTATAGCATTCTTTGTGGACCACTTAGTGCCGTCCTGTTAAAACCACATATCATCAATATTCATATCATTCAACCTGGACCAAAATAAATTTCTTATCGCTGATCTGTAGCGCCCGCTGTTGGCGATAATGATCTCACCAATATTATTTCCGAAGAAGTATAGACCAATTATACCGCCAGCACAAAATCTGCACCGAACTGTAAGCTTTTGTGAATGCATTGCCAGCTAGTGAACCTTGTGTGGGGTTTCGTCGTCCCCCATATATGGTAATTTTATTTGTTAACACAACCATTCATCTAATACTGCGTCCCGCATTAAAAATAATTTTCCGACCAAATTTGGGTTCTCTTCAAAATATTCCAATGTCCAGTCAGCAAACAAACGGCACTGTTTACGGTCATTTGAGCTCTTGGATCAGTTAGATCTTGTACGAATACAGAATTTGCCGGATAAAAGTCTGCGAAAGTCCCAGTTCATGCTCACGACAAGGAATCGATTGCCACGGGCTCTTCGGCGCACTTTCATAGACAGCGGCGATTCTCTATACGGATTTGGCTTTCCTTCAACGTACAGATGTACGAGTGCTGGTTGACTATTTACCAAACCCATCATTTCGAATTTGCCCAACAAATGTTGGAGAGTTATCTTTGAAGGGTCACTGCGTTTGCCGTAAAATGGTTGCAAAGTGTTGAACTTTTTTTTTTTCATTTGCACGCGCTGCTTATTCGTGTAACTTGACATGATGATTTGGCATTTGATGAACTCTGCCAACTGAAAATAGCCGGCACAGACAGTCAACATTGACTCGTCCTTCTTTGAAAACCTCACATCGACTTTTAAAGCATGTCATATCAAAAAAAAAAAAAAAAAAAATTGCTTGCTCTTAAAATAATTGAAAAAAATGGTTGCCTGTCTCTTTGGAATACCCGGGTCACTAATGTACAATTGAAGCGGTCAATTCAGAATGATATTTTATCGGATATATGTTGAAAATTGTTATAGAAGCAAGAAACATCAATCTCTCAACACGTCACGTCAAAGCGATCTCCCACTGGGAGAACTTAGAACATCAAACTGATTGGTCCCATCCCCAGATATCAAAAAACATTATCTGTTTATTTAATTTTTGAGGAAGCCAATAAATGCCAAAAAGTAAGATGGAAGTATAATGACTTCACTTTATGTCGCAACATTGTCGCTGTTGACGCTTTTAAAAGCATTTTTTTGGAGTTACCTCACTTAGGAAAAGTTCAAAGAACTTTAAAATTATTTAGAAAACCAACTGAAGAAAGTATTTGCTTTTCCTTTTATGATGGCGCGAAATCAAAGTCAAGAAATTTTGACTCTTTAAATCGATGCTGGGAAATATATTTTTGAGGGTGAGGGAAATAAAAGAGTTTCGATTCGAGTTCAAAAACTTACATAGTTTTATTGAATATTCTCAGTAGTGGCTTAACAGACGATGTTGTCGTGAAGATGATTCAGGAAAAAAAGAGGACGAGGTCAAGTTGTTAGCAACCACGAAGACTATCGTCTTTTTGTTTTAGAAAAAAAATGACAGTTTAACTTCGAAATTACTATTTAGAATAGTTGCCAGCTAGTTGAACTGTTATACACTTGTACAAGTAATAGCTACCAAATACATAAAATTCAATAAATTCATTTCCGTTAAACAAATTTATATTAGAAATGCATTCGCCCTAAAATATAAAAAGAAATATTCGTATACATGTTAATTCAATAAATAACGACAACTGCGTTAAACACCAGCAAAAATGAAAAGTATTGTGTTTATGCCCAGAACCTACGTTTGAAAATTGTAAGACATAAATCCTAACTTTATCATCTCCACTGCAATTGAGACTTTTACATGTAAAGTTCTCAATTGTAATGAGATTAAGTGCTTTAGAGTAAACTTTAAGTCGACTGAGCTATTAGAGAATTTATTTGATTTGCTCAAGTCAGTTCTGATACTCCCCCCATACGTATAAGACGAGTTTGCCTGCACACATAATCCTGTATTTTATTCAAGGTACAATCTCTAATAAACTTTGGAAACGAATGCTAATCCCCGATATTTTTTATACTTTTATAAATCTCTTGAGGGTTCAGAAGTGAACCCGTTCCTGCCGAACCAGACATATTGAAAAAAAGAACAACAAATGCAAGTAATTTTGTTTGTAATTGTGTATCTCAAATATGAAAGCGTTACAATTTGTGTGTTAAATATTTCATTTTAGAAATTTAATTTTTTTTGTGCAAAATTTGGCTAATTAATGTTTTTTAGATGACAGTAGAAGAACTGACTTTCTGCCCACCTATTCAATGAATCAGGCTGATTTTTTTTCATGTTCATTAAGAACAAATATAGACTGAAATTAGTAGATCAATTCTTACAAAATCATTTCATTTGTTGCAAAATAACAGTAATTCTTTCAAATAATTTAAAATATTTAGAACTTCTCGTTCCAATACAAAGATTATTCTTGGCATCGTACCTATATATACTCCACGTTATCCTCAATGCAGAAATGATATTTTAGTATAATCCATACGATTTAAAATTGTTCATAATTTTTTGTAAGCACTTTTACAATACTTGATTTTGCTCAACGAATGTAGATCGACAAATAATATGTATTTTCATTAAATAATATTTTCACTAATAAATAAACAATTTTTCAATAGGGATGGGCAGATATTTAATTCGAATAAAACAAATTGTGATATGCCCGAGATCTTTGTGGATTACAATATCGTTCAAAGGGCCGCCGCGGTTTGATGAAGGACACGCATTCTCAGAGGAACATTTTCGGTTATTCTTGCTGATGGTTTGTTTTGACTTTGGAAGCATCGCGACTTAAGAAAATGTTTAACGCGGTCAAATTGCACTATTTCGATGTCCAGTTCGCGTTGCCTCTGTAGGTGATAATCATACCCTCAAGTTGTCCGTGCAAAATTCATATATTGCAACAATTGTGTTGTACGTAGTTTCGTCCATTTGGAATCTGGACGACCATTCACATTAACAAATTATGTCCAAAAATATATTGATTATCGTTGACGGAGCTATCATCTTTTTTGGAGAAGTGTAGGCCGACAATGCACATAAAACAGTGATTATCTTCTGATATATTGTCTCCTGGTGGACTTCGTGTGGGTTAGCACCATCCCAAACCGTTCTTTCAAAATAGGTCACTTCGCAGACGACGATTTCGTTGATTATGGTTGTGACAAGAGAATATCCACTTTGATAATAAAGTGATCATTTCATCGCTTTCCACATATGTAAACGTTATTAAAAGAAAATATGTCCAATAATCCTAAATTATATTATGATTTCTGAATTTTTGCAACACGATAGGATTACCTATACTCTATATAATAACAAGATTTAGTTGTTAAAATATGTTGGGACAAAACTCAAAACTGTACATAGATATCTATTTCTGGATTTACTTTATTGCTGGCTTATTAAATATGAAAAAAAATATTTAGAAAGACAAAACAAAAATAATAATATGCGGACTATTTGCGAACTCACATTTGTTGAGCAAATGAAGAATTGTAGAAATTGTTTATAGAAATAGGGAGTAATTCAGTGTCATGCGAATAAAAACAAAATGATAAGGATGAAGGATAAGGACAAAATGGAAAACATATAAAGTATAAATTAACCATACGATTGGACAGATTTACTACAAATATTTCAATTTATTAAAAAGAATTATTGATAAAATCATTTTTAAAAGTTTATCTATTAAATGTAGGCTGCATTTGCTCTTAATTGGTGTGCAAAAAATTAGCAAAATTATTTCATTAATAATAGGGAATATCAACAACTTGGGAGAGACAATGACATGTGTTCATCACTTTTACAAATTATAATAAAATGTGTCATTTCATAATCTTACAGCTGAAATAATTATTGAACAACTGCAGGATATATTCCATTCTACATTCCCTTGGAGCAATCGTATTAAAATATATATAGAGTATTTTTATTAATTTTAGTTACAAATTTATTGCTCTATTGCTATGTTTAAGACTGACGAAGTCAATGAAGACTTAAGACGCAAACTTTGATGCAATTACTGTCGGGTTGCTCTTAATTGGTGTGCAAAAAATTAACTCAATCAATTGCATCAATTGGCAGAAAGTAAATAACCGTGAAACTCATTGAAAAAATTGAATTAGTCATATTTCGCTCAAAAAAATTAAATTTTGCAAATGTAAGTTTTATTTTTTCTAACTGTCATCATCTCATCTGTCCTATCTGATGTTTTTCAAAAAAGGTCGAGCATAGAAAAATCATAGACATACTTTACAAATTTTAAACCAAACCACATCACTCGTTTTATATTTAGACTGTTTAATGGCGAGGGAGTGAAATACTCATAGATTAATTTTGCATTGCAAAATTATAACAACATTTTCGTATATTTGACATTACACTTAGATTACAAGAAATACAGCGGATATCCACATGAGTGAGTATCCACATGGCATTGTGTTAAATTATTTATGCTAAGCAAACCTCTAACTTTTACTTTAATTACAGCTAACTGCTTCATCAGTTTAAATTTATAACTTATAGTATAATCGCCACAGTGTAGTCACTGCCAGCGCACTTACAATGCATGAAATGAACACAAAACTGGCGTCTCAAACTGTAAAACAATTGCTGACCGTCTAAGTTGCTTACGAATGTAGAATTAGTAAAATAAACAAAAGACTTAAGCAACAAACAGTGCATGTGATTCCTGATTCAAATGATGTTGTTAAAGAGCTAATTTATATTTCTAAAAGAAAAAAACATAATAAAATAATAAAAATATCAAAATACTTTTATGACTCTTAATTGGGGAGAGTGGAAAAAATTGATTATTATTGAAATGATAACAAAAACATTGGCAATATAAGTACAATGAATATAGGATTATAAACTATTTTTTTTCTCAGCAGCACTCGTAAAACTTGCGTAAAACTGCTGAATTTTGGCATTTGTTTAAGATCAAGACACAGAAATGAAATGAAAACTAATATGCATATGTGCCTCTTATTTCTTCAAACTTATGTCATATTTTATTCCTTCCGAGCAGACGTATCAAATAAAGTCCTAGACTTTTTATGTATCTGACTCAAGTTTTATTGTTATATGATTTGCAGTAGTGGCTATGATGTGGACTGATGAAGTAAACACAAGACTTGAAGAAAAAACATTGAAAGCAATTTCTGATTGCGCAAAAGTGAATGTATGCAGCCATTCAAACCAATTGTAAAACAACAAAATTAATGAGATGTTTGAATCTTTTCATGGGAAGAGTGAATGAAATATCTATAATGTATGATAACTTGTGATAAATTCCACATATAGATTGATAGAAAAATTATGAATATAAGAGTAAATATTATATCAGACGAACACAGTCAGGCAGTACATCAATTTCTACCATTTATAAATAGGGAAAACATTTAGATGTGAAACACTTGCTGATAGTCAAAAAGAAGAGTGTATGAAGAATGTAAACGTTCATAGGAATAACATTTTCTTTTAGGCCCAGCTGTTGAGACTTTTGCTCCTTTATATGGAAAAAAAAACAAATACAATATAATAAAAAAATCTTTACTTATATTGAACTGATAAAATTGACCATGATCCTGATTAACGACGAAAAGAAAGTCTTGGCATAGTGTTGATGAAACAAATGAATGTTTCAGGATACAAACTGTGAAGAAATAATTGCATACCCGAATGACGTATACGAGTTAACGTGTTCGCAATTATTTTCAGTATGGCAAAGTTAATAATAATATCAATAACTTGGGATAGACAATTGCACGTGTTCATCACTTTCACAAATTATAACAAAATGTGTCATTTCATAACCTTGTAGCTGAAATAATTATTAAACAACTGCAGGATATGTTTCTCTTTTTCAAACAGCTGCCATTCTACATTCCCTCGGAGTATTCGTATTAAACCAAATACATATTATTTTTGTTAACTTTATTAAAAACTTTTTTGCTCTATTGCTATGTTTACGACTGACGAAGTCAATAAAGACTTAAGACACAAACTTTGAAGCAATTACTGTCTTCTTGGATGTGGAATTCAATTGAATATATTGGGTTATTAAAAGAGTTAAGATCGCCGACATTATGTACAGGTAATAAAAATCTTTAATTTTTGGCGGAAGACACCATGACCTTCTCTCTTAAAATGCTAATAATGTGGCACATAAACTTAATTGTTAGTTAGAGTATGAAAACTTTTAAATTCTCAAAATAATTAATAGATCATTTAGAGTGCGAAAACTTTGAAACACTCAAAATATATAAATTTGTTTTTTTCGCATACAAGACAAATATAACAGTTATGAAGGTGAACGTTTATTTTTATCCCTTTGAACAAAAATATGTAAGTTTTTATTAAATCATTCAATAATTTTTTATCATAACATGTTTTTTAATCAATAATCGACCATTGAAGTGTAGGAAATACTTTAAGTAAAGGCTTTGGAACTTGTTCTAACGGACCAGAAGCTGTAAAAAGTACAGATTTCTTGCGTATTATTAAACTCTTTGAAAGTCGACTTTCGATTAGGAAGAATTCAATGAACTACCATGTAAACAACCTCCTTTTACAGATTGACCTCGGGATGTCTTTGTGCTTTCCTTTAAAGTATTCACTCTATAAATAGTTTTGCATGTTTTATTGAATTTACCAGCCATTTTATCCTGATTTATATAATACTCGTATATATACATATATAATATATACCACAACTTCCTTACTTAAAATTGTATCATTATGTAAATTGGGAACAACCAACTATCATGGTAACCGAAAGATTGTTTTTTAAGATAGTTGTAAGTTAATATTCAGTTGAAACATTCGCAGTAAACCATAGCCTGCAAGTTTATTTTTATTACAATTTTATGAGAAAAATAAAAATAAAATATAATATATATTTAGGACAAAGCGAAATGGAGATAAATTAAAGACTTAAGGCACAAACGGGAACATAACAAGTGGGAATGTGTGGACTGTAGAAGTCGGTAAACTTGCAATTGTGTTTTGCATATTATAATAATTTTGTAAGTTATCAGGACTTACTGAATCAAAGGCTTTCGTTACTACCACCAATAGGACAATAATATTTGTATGTGTTGACGGATCCGAATAAAGGTCATGCTGAAAGCAAGATTCTAACTGATCCATTGTCAAAAAGTTTTATTTCAAACATTGTCAAAAGTTTCATTCCCGGCATAGCAAGAATAGTTAATGTGATATTTACAAATCGTCCCTACAAATAGTTATAGCCACGGCGCCACTTCTTATTCCTTGGGACAGTAAAGAAAACCCTTTATTTTCATTAATTTACCAACTATATTTTATTACGCATTTAAAAACAAAATCAAAAATAACAATGCTCTCTTCTACTTCTATAAATTTATGCCAGCATCTGGGTTATGGATAACATCCTACAGTAGTAATTAAATTGTTTAAGGAACAACCATGAATTCAGCAGGTGTTGGTCAAAGCGCGAATTGTAAAAAATGCTAACACATCAACTGAAATTCAAAGACATTGCGTACTTTTTTTAAACCAAGCAAACCAAATATCTTTCAGAGTTTGAGGATAGTAATAATAGTTGTAATTATTAGAATAAATTATGCGCCTTTCTTAAGCAAATAGGCTGCTGGCACCTTTTATATTATCGAACAAACGACTGAATTTTATATTTTATAGAAAACAAATTTCTACTATTTTTCAACAAAGTCCCAGATTCATTTATTTGATGACAACTAATTAGTATTATCGTTCTCAAACGAAAACGTTCTATGTGTTACCTTAACTTTATAACATTTACGCT
>JAHXMU010000129.1:4214452-4227984 GCA_019455685.1 Philornis downsi | reverse complement strand
GCTACCTTATAGATAATATATCGATTGAAGTTTATTGTTCTCTCCCACAAAGACCTCTAAAAATTGCATAAAATTTATTTCGAATTCGAATCTCATTCTAGAAGGAAAATGTAATGTTGCGTGGAGTAGAAAATTACCTTCATTTATTTTTAAGAAAAACTCATTTTCATAATTAAAAATTATGTAATTACAACTTTTAAATCAAAATATTTCAAATTATGTCATTCTAAAGCGAATAAGTTTTAAAGCAACAAATTCTTTTGAGACAGTTTTTTCTAAGAAATTCACTAAATTAAAAGCCAATGAGAGTCTTCTTCCTGAACGAGAATCTAATCCTTCAGTGAGCAAACTGGCATTAAAGAAATGTTAATTTCAGTTTCTTAATTTAAAATATTCAAAATTTATATTTGTAGTTATAAATATGAACGATATCCCAATCATCCGAGGAGTATTCTTGAGCGCAATACAAATGCTATACAATTGACTTCCCATTAGGTCGACTGAAGGGGTAACATCATGATTTGCTTAGCGAAACCAAGTATGTTGATCAAAGCTTTCTCTATTCAATTACTAGATGTTTTTAACAACAGAAGGGCTGATGTTATCTCTAGCTAGGAAATGGTAATGTGTACTGTTCTATCTTTAATTAAAAACCATGAAGTGTATTATAGTTGATGTGTATGGTTTACTTATGAAAATCTAGAATGTCTAATACAGGAAAATGCCTGGGATCCACCAATAGGAGAGTTTAGATATTAGAGCTGATTGAGAACAATTGTTTGCCCCGCAACAAACAGCTCTAGATTTAGATACAAATATGCAACAAGACCTTCATCTATTGAGCAAACAAACATAACAGATTCAATTTCCCAGATTCATGGAACCAAATTGATGACATGGTAAGGGATGTCATTCCTATGCTGTATACGTGAATCATCTCGGATCATTACTAGAGTTCAGTTGAGCTAATGGAATATAGACATTACGCTAAATTTGTTGAAAAACTTTCTTAAGCAAACACAGGAGAAGATGGATAACATGAAGCCACATAAGTTAGAGATGGACTATTGAGATTTCGACAATATCTACAAGTTCCAACGACAATAGCTTCTTAGTCTCTGATATTCTTAATATGTCACGGCTATAAACTGCAGTGGAAGTCTTTACTTGGATATGTCAAATAACGGCATGAAAGGAGCCTAGAAATGTCGCTGAAGTGGAAGAACAACGTTAGAAGTCTTAACATCTTTATCTTATTTAGGCAGAGATGACGGTACTGAACAAAATACTTTTTGCATTGTTTTTCAAAGAAAATTCTGCTGGAATGTTTCTTCAACAAGACAATCTGGAATGGATACTGGATTTTTCATAAATGTCGCTCATACATTACAACAACAGATTGCATAGGGAAACTGATGTCAAATTCTTACCTGAGTTTGGAAAACAGTCTGCTGTAAAAGTAGTCTGAGAAGAAGAGCGCCGTATGTGTGACCACCTGTTGCAAAATGACTTTGATTAATGGCAAGTCCATACTAAAGGTAGAAAATGGTTTTATATTTCCATTTGATGGTATAAATCCAAAGCTGCTATGTTTTTGTAATTGGTATAGAGATAGTAATTAGGAAAACAATAGTAAATGCAACTGTTATCATCATCTATAAATTATATCCTGCTCACGCAAAACGATGACTGAAATATTATCGGCCTAAGTTTTCACAGACGTACGTATGTATGTATGTTTTGCGTATACTCCTATACCATTAATTCGATTGTAATTAAACGTTGGCTGGTAGTTATCTGGCTATCTGGAATAGTTTTGAAACTCAAATCGTTTAACTACGATCGGTTACGATGCGGTGGAAGATTCGCCTACCTCTGGTAGTCCATCAATGTTTTCAACTAAACTTAACATCGATAAAGTAGAGGAAATGCTGATTGAAAATTGTTGATTGAAAAGTCCGTGGGAAACAGCCCCTGAAACTTTGTGTCTTACGAATCAATTCCTACCATTTTACATGATTATTTGAATATGAAACGCGTTGCCGGAATTTTCTTCAAAAGCTTTATCGCGTACAGTTTGCTAACGACATACTAAAACGAATCAATTTTCGATCCACATTCAAATAACGTGGTCAGCAAGCTTAAGAATGGCGTTTTCAAACTGAACTAAAATCGTAAAAGACACACAGCAAAGTCGATACAAATTCAAAGCTATGTTGACTGTTTTCGTTGTGCACTCGAAATTCTTGCCAGAAGATCGGACGGCAAATAATGGATATAATCTTGGTGTTATATGGCATTTGACGGGACAAATTCGTCGAATAAGGTCAAATTTGTGGAAAGAAAACATGGATTTTGCACATCTATAACGCACACAAGGTTATATCATTGTGAACGAATTTCTGGGCACAAATTCAATAAATATCATCGACCAACCACCTGATGTGGCTCTAACTGACTTTTTTCTCTTAGTAAAACTCAAAATATCACTTCGGGACACCTGTTTTCAGACGATAGAAGACATAGAGTAACATTCGCTGCGAAAACTGAAATCTTTCCGGGAAAATGCATTTGAAAATGCTTAGGCATTGGATTATTCGTTGGCTTAAATGTAGATGGGGCTCTTTATAGGCGATACAATAATTTGAATATTTGGTTTGTTTGTTTTATTGACCAAAAGCCGAAACCTTTTTGGCAGAATGTACATGTAAAAAGGTTGATTTTTCATAACTTAAGTCGTTCTTCCCTGTAACCAGAACTATAAAGAAATGTAAATAATATGGGTATAAATTTTTTTGTAAAAAAAGCTTATTTGTTGACGTTTTTATGCGAATATTTAGCTAAGAAAACGACTGATTATCTGAGCGTTAGAAACAAATTGCCGCGT
This sequence comes from Philornis downsi, assembly GCA_019455685.1. Taxonomy (NCBI): domain Eukaryota; kingdom Metazoa; phylum Arthropoda; class Insecta; order Diptera; family Muscidae; genus Philornis; species Philornis downsi. The sequence goes on along the minus strand of JAHXMU010000129.1, from coordinate 4,225,097 downwards.
TGACCAATTACTATAGTCTTCTTGATCAGTGCTAAGAAATCACCTACATTACGAATGGTGGTGGTGCATTTGGGGATTTTTTGACGAAAAGAAACTGTAATACGTAACGAACATTTCGGTATAGAATAAGAGGACTTGGAAGTATATCGTATTTTTGAAGGGAATTTGCAAAAGAGCGCAAACGTACCTTGCTTTCCAAATTTTTCATTACCTATAAACTATAATTTGAAATCTATAATTTCAATTAGATCTTACAAAATTGAAGGCATACTTATTGCAATTGTAATTAGATCACTAAATCAGAACTCAGATAAAAGTAGCAAAAAAGATTGAGGAAAAGAGTGCTGCAAATCCTTATCGAAGGCAGCTAATGATAGTATGTAGCCCTTTGTAGATAGCAAGGTCGCGTAAGATATTTTTTAAGAATAAATATTGATATGATAATGGGAATAATTACATTAAGCGTGGCTTACTCGTATATCAATCAGTCCAGCAAGACATATTATGATAGCGTAAAAGAATGAACTAAATATTTGGTATTTTATGATATTTCGCACCCTTAGTATCTGTAGTACTTTCATACATTTTACAACTTTAGTACTGCAAGTACGTATCTATAGCATCTTTAATATTTCTAAAAGGCAATAACTTTAGTACTATAGAGTGATTTTTTAAGATTTAAGTTTTTCAGGTTGGCAGCACTGGTTGGTAATGGCGTCCAAACGTCATCTGTCAAAGTGAAAGGTGTACGGTGTACTCCGTCATTTCATCATGGAAGGACTAAGAAATGAGCAGCGATTGCAAATCGTTGCAATTTATTCTCAAAATTCGTGCTCTATGACAAATGTGCATCGTTTGATACGACCATTTTATGGTCGTCATAATCGACCTGCCGAATAAACAATTCGTGCTGTTATCTTCAAATTTCGTAGCAAATTTACTTTGTTGGACATAAAACCATCGGCTCGCATGCGTAGAGTGCCTACCGAAGAAAATATTGCAGCCGTAGCGATCAGTGTTAATGACGATCGTGAAATGTCAATTCGTCGCCGTTCTCAGCGATTAGCCATGTGTTACTCAATCACAAGGAAATTTATTTTTGCCCCAATTGGCTGAGTTGAACTTGGTTGACATGTGGCTTCATCAGGACGGTGCAACATGCCACACTGCTGGTGAAACAATGGATATGTTGAGGGATGAATTTGGTGAGCAGCTTATCTCTCGATTTGGCCCTGTGAGTTGGTCCCCAAGATCTTGTGATTTAACGCCTCTTGATTATTTCTTGTGGGGTTATGTCAAGTTGTTAGTCTATGTGGACAAACCGAACACTATTGAAGCCTTGCAGAATAACATAACGCGCGTTATTCGTGGAATACAGGTCGAAATTCTCGAAAAAGTGCTCATAAAATTGTACGTTCCAAATGGACATTTTGAGACGAAGCCGCGGAAAACATTTACATGAAATTATCTTTAAAAATTAAATGGCAAAGACCAATTTATCGATTCCAATCAAAAATTTTAATATATGATGCAAATTTGAGTGTTTTATTCGATTTTTAAAAAAACTACGGTTGAAAAATCACCCTTTATTAGTATCCATAGCCTTTTAAGTGTATTTAGTATGTTTAGCGCTTTCAATATTTTCCATACTTTACAATATTACAATATTTGGAATGTTTAATAACTTTGGTATCTTTCGTAACCGCTATAGTTGAAGTGTCTCCAACATTTTCCTCACATTAGATATCTTTTGCATTTTTACAACATCTGGTGTCTGTGAAAGCTTTAATATTTCGGGTAACTGAAGTATCCTTAATAAAATACTATACTCGTATATTATTATAGTATTAAAGATGCCGGACTTAGTATCCTTCGTATTCTTAACCCTTTATTTTTAGTACTGTAAAACCTTTAATTAGTATTTTCAATTACTTTACTATAATTAGTATGTTTAGCAACTTTAGTATCTCTTGTATCCGTTATAGATGAAGTGTCTCCAACATTTTTCTTATATTAGATACCTTTTGCATCTTTATCTATAAAAGGTTAAATATTTTTGGTAGCACCAGTATCTTAAACATAATATTATATATTAATATAGTTTTAAAGATGCTGGAGTTAGTATCCTTGGTATTTTTAATTCTTTATTTTTAGTACTTTACCATCTTTAATTAGTATTTTCAATTACTTTACTATATTTAGTAACTTTAGTATCTTTCGTAACCGCTGCAGCTGAAGTGTTTTCAAAATTTTCATCATATCAGGTATCTTTTGCATTTTTACAACATCTGTTATCTATAAAAGCTTTAATATTTCGGGTAACTGAAGTATCCTTAATAAAATACCATACTCGTATATTACTATAATATTAAAGATGTTGGAGTTAATGTCTTTGGTATTCTTAATCCTTTACCTTCAGTACTTTAACACTTTTAATATAGTTAGTATATTTGGTATATTTAGTATCTCTACTGTGTTTGGCATCTTTAGAATCTTTAGTATTTTTATATCATTCGCATTTTTAATATCTTTATAATATATAATATCTTTATTACCTTCGATGTTTTTTTATCTCTAGTATCTTTAGTAAGTGTAGTATCATCAATATCTTTGATATCATTGACACCATTAGTATATTTTGCATTTTTGGTATTTTTTTGTATGGCTTTAGCACTTAAGCGTTCTTAATATCTTGAGTTACTCTAATATATTTAGCATCTTAAGTATATATGGTATCTGTAGTAACTATAGCTTGAGCTGTATATTTTGATTAAGATTTATATATTTAGTATTATATATATGTAGTGAATCAACATGTGTGGTACAGTTTTCCTGCAATGATAGGAATTTCCCAATTGTTAGTTTTTTTCCAGAGAAATATATTGAATATATTTATGATTGTACTTATAAGGAAAATAAACTCATTTTGCTGTGTGGGTACAGGCTAATTATAGAAGTTTAAATTAAATATATTTTCTTTGGTTAACGTTAGAATAGTCACGTGGTCCTAAGATGTAATAAAACTTGTGGCTCTGTTAGGTGGGTTTTTTCACATATGTTACACATTTGTATTTTAGGCTTTAATACTCAAGAGTACACCCAGAAGATCATATGTGAGCGGTGCAGGGAGTCATAGATAAGTAGAATAATCAGGCGATCACGCTTGTGTGTGTGGACGATAGTAGAATCACCCCTTATTCACTCCATTTTAAGATTTGTATATTTAGAATAATTCTATTATAGCTTGTAAGATTTCAATTTGAAAATAAAGAGTCAGTACTTTACAACTACTCAACGCGAACTGAGGTTTTTTTCACATATATGTACATACATATATCACTTTTAGCATCTTTGGTTTGGTACCTTCGGTACCCCTTTTTTGTACCTTTGGCTTTATTAGAAGCTTTCATATTTACACATTCTTCAGTATACTTTTTGTCTCCAGTATTTTTCATATTTTAACAATCTTTAAAATCTTCTCTATCTTTCATGTTTTTCCAATCAAGACTATGCCCATTCTTTTCCTTTTTGTAGTCTTTGTTGTTTAGCACTTTATTTTCATCTTTTGCCATTTTTAGCTTGTTTTCTTGTTGTTCTCTACTCGTTTAGCACGTTGTTTACATTCCTCCACCTCTCCACCAGCAAAATCTTCATCAACATGTTACAAAATAATTATCTCACGTCGAAGATGACAAGAGTTGGCCGAAAATATAACTAACTATCAAAAACTTGTTGCGTTCTTCCACAAAGATTCTTGATGCTGTCAAATTTTTATTGGACAGTGGTCAGTCAAACTGTGGTTTTTTTATACTGCTTTCGAAAATCAGAATCACGAACATGTTTTCGTTTGCGCTTAATGGCAAACTTTGGCTTACAATTTACTGCAAAACAGCAAAACATCATGAAGCCATTGGCGTCATAAAATCAAATAAGTAGTTTAAAGAATTCATATGCGGCTACTCCGCATGTATGGAATGATGATTTAATTTATTGTTGTTGATGTTGTTGTTGCAATAGGTATGTTGCAGCCACCGATGGATGTCATGTGAATCTAAAGCTGCTCCAAACAACATTCACTTTTTCGTGTCTTTGTTATTGAACTGAAAAAGCACTTAAGAGCAACGGATGCTACCACACTAAAGAACGCATGCAATTCACTATTTTCGGTAATACATTACGGCAGTGATGGGATCGTATTTGAAATGCACTTTAAGCTCGTTCTCATTTCTAGTTGAACTCACCATGTTTTCTTAATTTTAACTTAAAATATTTAGATTTAAATTCACAGCACTTGATTTTCAATATGATGGTAATCCTTTTTCTTAGCTCGCTTCGTTTCACTTATCCTCGAGTTAAGGTTTAAATAACCGTTAAATTCGTTAAGTTTCGTTTTCGTTTTTTGTTGTGGTTTCAGTTTTTTACTTATAGACTCGTCTTAAAAGACCATCATAGATCTCTTGCGTTTTATTGTTGGACACAAAATGTTTGATTTTTAACAGTATTCGTTAGTTTTATACTTCAAATACTGTTAGAGTGAGTGGATTGTGTGAGTTTGTGGCCAAAAACTTACGTTCCACATCATGTTTAGACAAAGTGATGTTTGGGAGCCATGAAAGATTGAATCTGTTATGTTTGTTTCCATTCGAATCGTTATAGTTTTGTTTTGCTTTTGTTTTTTTTTTTTTTTGGAGTTACTTTTCAAATTCGTTACTTTTAGGTAAGTTAATTTTGCATAGCATAATGATGATATCTGCATGTGGGTTTAAGCTGGACATTTCATTGTTAACACCCACAAAATTTTTGCATAATTTTGTAACATAAGCGAGTTTTTATATATTCCAGTTAACATCGAAGAATTTGCAAAATTTTGCAAGATATTGTAAAATGTGAAAAATGTTTTATACAACATTTGTGTTGAGCACAATTTTTTTTTATATTTTTGCTTCGATTCTTTGTCCTTCTTCAAGTTCGTGTCTTCAGTCTTTTGTTAGCATTTGAATGAAATTCAAGTTGGGAAATAATTTAAATGATTCAATCCAACCTTAAGTTTAGAAAATAGAGGCTTTTATGATCATTTATAATTTATACATATAAACGAATTGAATGGCTGAAGACTGCTTAACTCAAAATTGAGGCAGAAAAGTACAATTCGAATTTTTTTCTGATAAATTAGAACTGCAAACAGGAAAACAGAATACCATTCCGAAATAAATCGCTGCCTAATATAAATATAATCCTTCACACAAAAGTATAGCAAGAATTGGAACGGTTAGGGTCTGAAGAAAACTGAAATTGTGATTAGGGCTATGTAGTTAGAGTTGTAGCTGGAATTTGGGAACTGAAGTTTAGCAGATTGTCTAAATTCGGAGTAAGGGCTACAATTCATAGTTCCAAGTCAAATAAATAAATTTGTTCTCAACATTAAATGAAAATAGTTTCACATGCTATGGAAGAGCTTCTTACAATGAATGAGCTTATGCGTTTAACGACGATTCCAAACTTCAACTTGAGAATCATTTACTAAATTTGTCGGTTATTCGTTTATTCGAAGTGTTTGTCATACAAAACGAGGTGACCGCCTCTCAAACAGTAGTAGGAAGTTGTAAAGGGGTTCGAATCCACGATCATAAGCATCATAGTGACCCTTTCTAATCATCAGCCACTGTCGGTTCATATTCTAAGATACATAATATGTGGACAAACATCCCAAAAACTAGTTCAAGGGTTCCCAAAAGTTCTTGAGATAAAAGAGCAGACCTTGAAATGGATTAATTATTTATTAATTTAGTCAGTTAGTGAAAATAATCTTTCATGTAAAAAATAAGCATTTAAAGTATATCTGCCTAATTTTGAAGTAGGAATCAGATTTGAAGCTTTAGTCGAAACTGAGAGTTCTGAGATTGCAGAGCTGAAAGTGAAAATCATATTTTTACGGATTCAAACGGCTAAAATTGTGAAATTTTCCAAGTGAACTTCCCTGCCAAGTTGGTATATAAAATTGAATTTTTAACATACTCAAATTTTAGAGGGTTTGATGCGCATATGCTAAAAATGGCAAGTAATTCAAATGCTAAAGGGTGTCCCAATAAGAACGCAAGATTTAAATGACTGATGCAGCAATTGAATTGTTTCTCTGGCTGTATGACATGTGGCGCCGTCTTGTTGAAACCACATGCCCTCCACATTAATTTCTTCAATTCTAGGCACGAAAAACTGGTTACCATTTCACAATACCAAACACCATTGATTGTTTGCGCTTGGCATGCCTCATTTTCATAAAAAAGGTCCAATGATTCCTCCAGTCCAAAATCCACACCACACAGTGACACGTTGAGGATGCATTTGCTTCTCGTGAATCACTGGAGGATTTTCCTCACCCCAAATGCGACAATTCTGCCTATTGACGAAGCCATCAAGATGGAAATGGGCCTCGTCACTGAAGATGATTTTATCGGCAAAATCAGCATTTTCATGTCGTCTCTCCAATAGCCAATTAACGAACTCCCTTCGCTGTCCATGGTCAGCTGGCTTCAGTTCCTGAGTCAATTGAACTTTGTATGCATGAACATGAAAATCTTTCGTCAAAATTCGCTGCATAGTGGATTTGGAGACACCAATTTGCTGAGCTCGGTGTCGAATTGAGGTGGATGGAGTTTGAGCGACATCATCACGTTGTTGTCTTTACATCACTAACAGACCCAGTTTTGGCAAATTTGTCCATTAATCTCTTTACAATTGATTGCGATCTTTTTACCCAAATTGATCGCAATTTGCGAACTGTAGCTGCAAAACTTTCACCATTTTGGTAAAAAAATTTCACGATGAGAATGCGTTGTACGTTCGTGTAGCGCCCTCGTACCTTCTGCTAGCAAACAATAACAATTGTTCAAATGACAAACAATGATACTTCGAATGACGCCAAATTTAAATCTTTCGTTCTTGTTGGGTATAAGACTTACTTAAATAAGAACAAAGGTTAAGGTTAACCAAAGAGATGAAAGAAAGGTAAAAATACTGCAACTAACCCAGTCAACCAGTTAAAGTTACAAAAATGAAATTTGTCGAAGTAACCGCTAAATGAGTTTGGATTTATTTTCACTTCTGGTCTGATTAAAGGGGCGAAAGGACAGTAACAGCTAATAAAAAACCAATGCGATGAAATGAGCCCAAAATTTTATCATCCTTAAACTTAAAAGGCTAAATTCGATACCATACAAATTGAAAATTATTACAACCTGCTCAATGTAGCCTTCAAAGATGTGGAGAATTATTTGAAAAGCTCATATGTAAGGATGCAAACAGACGAATTAAATACAGAAAAACTGTGGGCATTAATCTGATCAATCAGGATAATAAGGAGACTTGTTCACTTAAAAGGAATCAGGCGGATGAAAGTCCACGAGGGTTTAACGTGAGTCTCGCCGTGAAGGCCTTACCGACGGTGTGCGACACACTGGGCATATTACAATACGATTGCCAACGGCCCCCTGGGATAGCCAAGTAAAAACTTGGGCTATCTAGGAAAAGGGGCTGACAATTGTGCTATTAACACATATTGGCAGCCCTTTCTTCGCAGCCAGGAGATACCAAATTGATTATGCTAGTATGGAACATAATCCCCATTGGCGGAGTTGAGGCCTATCTTACCACCTTTGCTACTCTATGGGTCTGTAGCACCCGGTGGCAATGCAACTCCACATTCGAGCACAAAGTAAAGTTCAGGCGGATGAAAGGAAACTAAAATGTTGCCACTATCAAAGTTAAGAGAATACATTCAGAGCCATGCAGTTTGGTGACTGAGATTACTATCCAGTGCCGCCTTCAAAGCAGTAAGGATTTATTTGAAATACGTGTACATAGGAAAAACCCGGACTAAAGGAGAGTCAAACGAATGAAATGAGACTCAAATATTGCTGTGTTGATGGACTTGAAGTCATGCAATTTGTCAAATAAACTTAAGATTTACTTGAAATTCATATTAATGCGGTATTAAATGGATGAAAGGAAGACGACAACTAATGAGAATTAAACTAATGAAAGATTATTCGCAGTTAAGGGAACAGAACTGTAGCTATGCAATTTAATTAGACATTTAAGAAATTGTGAATTACTTGAAGTTTAAAGTAAAGATCAAACAGACAAAAAGAAGGCAAAAAGCTATGTCAGGAGGTTAAGAGAGTGAAGTGAAAGCCGTGCAATTTTGAAGTAGATTACCTCCTGAATTAGACACTCAAGAAATTGTGAATTAATTGAAATCAGTACATATCAAATGGACGAAAAGAAGACTAAAAGCTATCGTTTTTGTCCTGGAGGCAGAATCAAAACTATATCAGCTGGTTAAGAGAGTGAAGTAAGAGCAGTTCTATTTAGCAAGTATGTAAAATGCACAGTAAAATTCCATAACAATGTAAACGTTTAAGAATTTATGGCTTTGCGCTTTAGCAGTCAATTTGGACAGGCGCAAAAATTCGACAAGGCCAAAGCTCACATATCCAGCATAATGGATTTCGACCCGAATAATCCAAACAATAAGTAGGTTAAAATAAGCGGCGTGTTCATAATACATCGACATGACTCGTATTTTCAATGAAATATCAATTAAATTGTATTATTTGGAACGATGCCATTAAAAAAGTATTAACTGCGATTATTCCATTCCGTGTCTGTACATTTTTATCACGTATTGCTTTTAATAACAAATAAAGTTTAGCAAAATATAGTAAATGTTTGATTTTCCCAAAAGTCTTGGCGTCCTTGCTAAGTTTTGTGGGCCGTAGGATCGTAAATGATGTACAGGCTCACCACCAGGTGTGTGAGCGTAACAAAAACTACATTTTTCCAAAAGTAATATGTAAATACGAGTAAATATGTTATTTTTCCAATGGAAAATTATATTTTTTAGAATTTTGTAAAGACCGCTTTCACAATGGCAGAGGTGCCTTGTAAAAGCATGTATATAAAAATAGGATGATGTGTTAACCCATAGCCAGACAGGGTGCGTATCGAAAACATCCTCTACTCATACGTAATATATAGACTTTATTCACTTTCCACTTTCCATAAAAATTAATATTTTTAAATATTTTTTCAAAAACCAGACACACAATAAGCCTCTTATATAAAAATGGCATAAATGTTGAACCTTTTTAATATCTAAACACTGTTAATTAATTAAAAATTTTGCAAAATTCAAAAAATTTCCTCTTTAAGAGATGGGCTCAATCCCGAAGTGGTTTGAAATTATACCGTATTTGCTGAATTTCGAAATTTTTGAGCTAGTAATGCTAGTAGTTTTAAGTTTGTAGTGCATTCTCTATCATGCTTTTAGCAGATCTACAGATGAACCGATGTACTTACTTAAGTCGACTACTATTAAAAATTCCAAGTTATTGCAAACTTTTTTGTTACAGAAGAGAATTGTATTATTATAAATATTTTAGTACAGAAAGGGGAAACTGTACATGCGAAGGGATCGTCACATGCTAGTATTACACATTTTTATGGCTACGACTGCATTCAATTTCAGAGAATACTTTTCTTTATAGGTTGTTTCGCTTTTATTTCCGATCGATAGGAAGTTCTTCATGTTCGTGTCTTAAGGCTTTTGTTAAAAAAACATAAAAAATGTTTTTAATCTGTTATTGAATTTATTTGTGCAAGTACAGCTCTACAAGAATCTCAAATTGGAAACTGAACGATTGCTAAAATTATGGACCGGTCAACTTCGAATTTCCTAATTTCCTTCGAAAAATTTTTATAAATGTTCTTGATGAGTTACCAAAATGAAAAGGTGTGTCTTACCTATCTTGGGTAAGTCCCAAAAATTACTTACTGGAATCACCAACTCAAAGTGAAATCTAATTAATTTTTGATATATCTACGAGGGCGGTCCAAAAACTAGCCGACCTAACAAAGAAACCACAAAAAAGTTGGCAAAATTTCTCTTTAATTTTCAGCATAATCTCTTCTTAGCTCGATACACATTTTCCAGCAATATTCAATAGCTTCTATACACCGTTTATAGTAAGAGCTATCAAACTCCTTGAAACAGTCATCGACGCAGACTCCACCTCTTTACTGTTGACAAATATTTTACCTCCGTGCCATTTTTTCAAATGTGGAAATAGAAAATATTGCGAGGGAGCAAAATCTGGCGAATAAGGTGCGTGATGAAGCAATTTAAACTTTAATTCATCAATTTCAGCCATCGCAATAGTGAATGTGGTCGCCAAAATGCGGCCTTTTTCCATAATTTCATCACCTAAATACTGCAATAATTTAGTATAATATTCACTGTTCATGGTTTTTCCTTTCTGAAGGTAATCAATAAAAATAATCTCACGCGCATTCCGAAAAACAGACGCCATGACCTTGCTTGCAGACGGAACCGTGTTTGCCTTCTTTAGACACAATTCTCCTATTCCAGCCCACTGCTTTCTTGACACTGTTTTTGCTTTATCGACAGCAAGCGCAGCACCCACCTTACAGCCAGCTTTCTCATATCTAAATCTTCGGTCAATAAATGATATCAATTTTTGAAATCATTTTAGGTTGTCCAAGCATCTTCAACCGACCATCATCCATTACCATTTTGTGGATTTTCTTAACCGTGTCTGGCGTGGACATTTCAATTGGTCGACCACTA
>JAHXMU010000129.1:4184919-4199452 GCA_019455685.1 Philornis downsi | reverse complement strand
TGTCCATAAATAATGAAAATTATAATTTGGGGGGCGGAAAAATCTCAAATTGAGATTTCAAACTGTATTTAACTTTGAGGTAATTCAAATGGAGCCTTTGCAGATCATATTACATTCAGTCAATTGCTCTCTGGCACTGCAATTGGACATCCAACTGGTAGAGATCAAGATGAAATGACTGGTAGTTTTGATAACATAAATGACGTGCTAACGACGATGCGTCTTAAGGAAGTGGGTAACATCTGTTACTGAAACTCAAATTTATGTATACCAGCGATCGTTGGCAGTCATAGCAGTACGATTTTGAATAAAAATTACTATTAAAATACGGCAGTACAGAAAAAAAATTTACATGATTTAAGGACACGTACCTCGAACGTCCGGATAATTTATAAAGAGACTTCCTCTATTCGATTGACGAAAGTAATGGACATATAAAAAAAGCTGACTCATTTCCAACCAAGTGATGTACTGAACAGGACAATGATGATCTCTACGCAAAACTAATGACATTTACCAAGCCTATCAGGCAGAAAGACTTGAATTTGTAGCTGATTTGTAGTGGTTAAGAGACTTAATTACTTTGTCGGACGATTCTGATTTCTAAGCGATTGAATAGCCACGATTCATGCAAAGTATCTTTTTAACACACACGCCCCAATGGAAGGCGATGGGACCAAATACTCCTATTACCCTCTGTGCAAAGACCTTCACGAAAGTCCAATTTTGTTTCGGTTTTGTTATTGTAAATTTGTTTCACACATTGATTCGTTTTTTACTTGAAATTAATTAAGAAACCTAAAATAATTACGTTCCTCTATTGAAGCATAATGAAACAATTATTCTTATTTGAAAATCTGGAACATTCGTTTCGTTTCTTAATTTGAATCAGAGCTGAAACCAAATGTAGTTTCGTTTCATGAATTGAAAAATTTCAAATTCCGTTTCGTATGTATGAATCAAAATCGAAACTGTTTGTAAATTGGTTTTGGACGTATGAAATGGAAACAAAATTCAAGACAACATTAATTTGATTTGTCTGAATCATAATAAATATTTTGTATATCTATAATTTAGATTCCAGAAAATGAAAGAAATTAAAACCATTTTCGGAACTGATTTCATTTCGGTGTCGGTCCCTGCTTCTGAGAAGTAGTGATACCTGCATAAAACTATCTCATACAACGGAGTCAGACTATTGCTGCAGTCTATGATATGGTAGAAAGTGGAATCAAATTCCCACACAAAGATTGATCATATAGTAAGAGGCGGAAGGCACGATACTAGTTGATAGATTTGAACTGACATTGATTTTTATCACCAACTGTTTAAAATCGAAATCGAGCAAAAAGCATATGTACCAAAGTACAAAGAAAGCTGGACATTATTATGCAGTGTACTGTACCAACATATTCGCAGCCTATTTCAATAAATTCTGACAATAACTGCGACATGTCATTCCTTAGTCAGATGTTACTGACCGTACTTCAACCGTACTTTAGTATAGAAAACTTTACTCAACTAATCGACTAATAGAAAACAACTCAACAACTATAGGTATGATCAATAATATCGTATAGTATATGAGAAAACGATACTCTATACTTGGCAACATTACAGCCTATTATAGTCAGAATTATGTCATTTGTATCACACTTATAAAGGTAAATTCCAAAAATTCTGCCGAAAAGGTAAAAAGGGAAGGTTATGCTAACAAGGCAGTAACCTGATGTAAAACACTGATGGAAGATTTCTTAAGTTTATCTTTGTAGAAATTAAATTATTTGAGATAATTTTGGTAAATCCACTTTCGAAGATTTACCAAAATTCGAAATCCACATAAAGTGTTTCAGTTTTTAGTTTTCCGCTCTATACCACATATTTGCTAGACACATTTCTTAAACTGCATTATCATTGACTACCATATACTAAAAGTCTATAAGCGCTTTAATTTACTTTTATGCCCCGTTCAGAAAAATTTATTCCGAAAAGATTCTTCTAGAATTCCTCTTCTCTGGAATAAATATTCCTCCACAATAAAGACAATCTAGTCTGTGGATGATGCTAACATCAATCTAGAGCACTGAATGCACTGTAATCAATGCAATCAAATTAACTTTCAAGTTCGTCAGGAGACAATAAAGCCATTCAATTCAATAAGCGTAAAGATGCATGAGTATAAACTCATCAAATGTAGAAGAATCTCTTTCTTTCCCAGCGGACGATGTTAGAAATCTATTTGTATATGGATTCAAATAAATATTTCTGTTTGGAATTGCCTGCCGTTTGAAGTTTATTTATTAAAGATCACCTAAAGTTTCAAAGCGTCAAAATAACAACTAATTTATTCATATTTCATTTCATATTTTTGAACACTTCAACATGTCCAGCGCCTAAAATTATGCTTGTGCTGTTTTTCGCTGCACAAGTGATTTGAAAATTCCGTTTCCAAAGTCAAGGTTATTGACTTCCACTGAATGTCATTATAATACGAACTGTAATTAACATTTAATATTTATAAGATTGTATCGCACAAGTTGTTTAAAGACAACATTACTTATCAATTTTGTTTTAATTTCAGATAATAAAAGACTTAAGACACAAACTTGTTTAAAATAGGTTTTAAATTTTCTATCACTTTTTTTTGTAAATTTCTTTAAAGTCCTTTGCTTAATCCTTACAATTTCACTTTTATTTGCTCCGTTTGTGTTTCGGTTTATCACAACAAATCCTTGGTTTTACAGTTCCAACACCTTCTAAATATTACGTTTCTTTAACTCTGGTCGCGCTTGGACAACAGCTTTTATAACTCTGTGGCATAGACAATAGACAGACATGTGGAGCATGTGCAACATTGTGATTTGCCACAAAACCAGCCACATATGAGTGCATAATAAGAGTTGATGCAGCTTTGCAAGCGAATTTTTGTAACTGCAATTTTTGCCATTAAAAGCAAAACGTGAAATAGAAAATTGAGATGTGAAAGAAAATTGAATTGATAGACAGTGGTCTGCCTGGTGAAGTTCTCAATTTTTTCTTCAATATATGTTTGCCATTGCGGAAAAATAGTGCGTGCATTTTTATTTAATACAATCTTCAAACAACTGCTAAATAATTGAAAATTTGGCAAATGTTAGAGATCACATTTGGTTTTATAGTAATTTTAAGAACTGCTAAATAATTAAAAACTTGCGTGACTAGTTTTTTGAAAGACGCCATTAATTTTTTCTTTCAAAAGTTCATCCGAGAATAATACATACCCGAGAACAATACATACCAGTATATATTTATCCTTGCATTCCATGGATGAAACTTTCCACATTGGCTTTATATTTAGTTCTATTTTTAAAATTACTGAAATACAATTACTGCTTAAAGATGGACCCAAATAGCTTTTTTAAAATATTTTGCAAGTCATTAATACTGCGAGGGCAGTACTAAAACTGGCCAACCTAAAAAAGAAGACACAAAAAAGTTGGGAAAAATTCTTATTCGAAAATCCGAAACGTTCGTTTCATTTCTTAATTTGAATCAAAGCTAAAACCAAATGTAGTTTCGTTTCATGAATTGAAAAATTTCAAATTCCGTTTCGTATGTATGAATCATAATCAAAACTGTTTGTAAATTCGTTTTGGATTTAAACATTAACTCTTTGTCAGAACCACAATGAACATTTTGTATATTTTTGATTTAGATACCAGACACTCAAAGAAATTAAAACTATTTTCAGATCTGAAAAATTTTCTTTATTTTCCAACATAAATTCCTTTTATTAGCCCGATACACTTTTTCTAGCAATATTCAATAGCTCCTATATCCTGTTTTTAGTAAGAACTGTCAAAATGCTTAAAATAGTCATCAGCAGCAGACTCCACCTCTTTATTGTTGACAAATCTTTTACCACCGAGTTAGTTCTTCGGACTTTGAATCATTAATTTTGGCCATCGCAAAAAGAAACTGGATGTGTGAACCGGAGCATTGCCTTGATGAAACAGCACTTTATTTTTCACCAAGTGCTGCATTTTTCCACAACTTCATCACCTAAGTGCTGCGAATAATATTCGCCGTTGAAAGTTTTTCCTTTCTGAAGATAATCAATAAAAATAATCCCATGCAAATGCCCAAAAACAGACGCCGTGACCTTGCCTGCAAATGGAACCGTCTTCACCTTCTTTGGACACGATCCACCATTCCAGTCCACTACTTTAATTGTTCCTTTGTCTCAGGTGTGAAGTGGTGGACCAAGATCCCATCCATAGTTATAAATCGACGCAAAAATTCGGTTTTATTGCGGTGAAACATCGCCAAACATTCTGCCGAAACATCTTCACGGTGCTGTTTTTTGCTCTATTGAGACATCCATCTTGCCTATAGCTTTCTCCTCTTCAAATCTTCGATCAATATATGATTTATGGCACTTTTTGGAATGCTAATCTTTTCAGCTACGTCACCTGCCTTCAGACGACGATCGTCCAATACCATTTTGTGGATTTTCTTAAACGTGTCTGGTGTGGACACGTCAATGGGTCGGCCATTACGATGTTCGTCTTGGCAGTGCGTACCGTCTCATTTAAACTCTGCCACAAAATATTTTACAGCAGTAATCGGGGAAGCAGACTCCCCCAAAGTAGAATCTAACTCGGCTTTAATATTGGACTGAGACCTTTCAAATGGAAATGTTGGATTACATAACGGTGACCAATTTTTCCCATGTTCACAATTTCACTGAGATCGTTAACTTTTGGTGGCTCAAATAAAAATACTAAACAACGTGGCGCCTTGAATCTTAAAATATATGTATTATATGGTTGCCGCTTCTCACAAAAATAATTTGTTCATACTACTAGCACCATCTACTCACTAATTTTGGGACTGCACTCGAATTGCTATAACCGACATGAATCAAATGGCTGTCTCTCAATTAAACACATTTTGTTACACTGTATTTTGAAACCATGCATATATTGACGGTAATCACGCATCTCTCTTATTTTTTTTTCCACAAATTGTCCATAAAGTTATATACAAGCCAATGAAAATATTTTAACCAATAAAAAAAACTGCTATGAAGCCCTAGATAGTACACATTTTATTTCGACATAGGGAATAATAGCTATTCGCTCAATGATAATCAATATTGGGCTCTTTTTGTAATCTAAAATTTACTTTAGACGGTCACCTGAATGAATCAGAAAGTTATGATAGTGTTTGAAGAAACTCTACGTCATAAGAAGTGGGTCTGTCTCTTTTGGCTCACACCCTTGACAAGTGGGAGCATTTTGATCTACCAATATGACCCAGCCAGTGTAATTGGTGTATACTGATGCGCTCGACTACATTGATGTTGATGTACGGCTCATAATTCATACGACATTTATAGTCTTTACAAATATTCATTTTGAAAAAATCTATCGGGTAACCAGACTCTATCTGGTAATTTCCACAGAAATGACCTATTTAACTCATTCTAGAGCCATTCAATTATACTACAATCAGTTCAAATTACGACATACATTAGGCATTTGATTTAATTTTAATTTAATTTATTTATTCAGGATTGTAATTTTAAGCCTTAAGCCGATTTGATTAAATTACAATATTACAACGTATCTTCTCTATAATTCAATAACAAATGCATTATACAACTTTACAATACTACATATAATGTTATAAAAAAATTTGTGTATCTTAATACCAGAAAAATATGATTTACGATATGACAATCTACATCACTTATTAGAATTTTTCACTATGTATGTTTTTCGTCCTAAAATATGGAATTATAAGTTTAAGTGGAATTTACAGCAACTCCATAATATAACGCAAAATAATAATATAATTTTCGTAATATTTAATTAACTGAGTAATTGAGATGCTATACAAGTAATGGCTCAAAAAAGGAAGAAAAAATAATAATTTTAGCGATAATCATTTCCCCGTTTAGAATGAAAAAAAGATGGACAGCAAACTATCTGACGGCAAAGAAAAAAGGGCTCAAACGGATAATTATAGATGAGGAATATCATTGAAATACGCAAGAAGTCTCTTCTTGTAAGTGTTTTAGGATGAAGAACAAATTTTTAATGTGTTTGGAAGTTTGTTAAACTGTCTGGCAACTCTTACTTGAAAAGATCTGCTCATATCATATTTTGTGTTATGAATAATCAATTAATTAAATTTAAATAATTCTACAGGAAACAGTGATTGATTTTTGATAAAATTAAAAAAAAGAAAAAATGAACGAAGAACTACAAAATTACGAAAAGAACAACCTAGAAATTGTATGACAAAATATTCGACACAATTCGATGAAGACAGAACAGATAACGTATAGCACGATTGAAGGACAGCTGGATTTTCGTTATATTGCTTTTAACTGTACCGGCATATATTTCGATACAATAATTTATATACGTTATTAAATCATGTACTAGTTTTCGTTTAACATAAATCGGAATTATTAAATCGGAATTACATAACCGCCGAATGGTCATATATTCACTATAACTAATGTGCGTTTAGTTACAGACTAACTTTTATTTTATTTTAATGTTGACAATTCCGTTTTTCTTACTTGCTAAATTACATTGGTTTAATATAAAATTGTTGACTTTGCTCAAATAAACAAATTGTTTATTCTTTGGATTATTGTTTATTATTGAATTATTATGAATTGCGGCATGTGCCGGAAACTGATATTGGGTTACTGCTTTTGTCAATTTCATTTAAAAATTGTGCAAATTTATCAGGTGCATTGGCTTTTAAGTCAATGTAACTGTTTGTATATGTAACGGCAGTTCTCGTCAGTACTCTAGTACGAAACTACTCTGCCAAATGAGAGCTTATCATCAATTATAACGCCCAAACATTCAATATTGCGCACAAATTCAATAGCTACCCTGTTGTAAGACAAATTCAATTTACATGGATGGGAAGCAAACAACATTGCTTTTGCCTTAGACGGATTCACTTTAAGTTTATTTGAGGACATCCCCATATCAATTTTTGCTTAAATAATGTGATTATTGTGATAACTTCCATTGAAAGACAGCTGAACATCATCAGCTTACGCAAAGCATAAACAATTAACCAACCTACTAAACAGATCATTTAGGTACAAAATGAAAAGCATAGGTCCAAGTACTGAACCTTGCGGGACACCACTTCTGGCAGGCACTGCATTCGACGTCACACCATTAAGCACACGCATTGCATCCCATGACATAAATATGAATACATAAATTTGCATGCATTTCCCCCAAAGCCATACAATTGCGAAAGCTTGTTTATTAGACTGACGTGATCGACTCTGCCAAAGGCTTTTTTTAATATTATCTCTGATAGATTCCGTTAGACCCGTCAGCAAAATGGAAGTACCACGCCTAAATCCCCCCGACTAAATCCACACAGCCCATCAATTAGGAGTTTATTTTCTTCGATGTATTGCGAAATTTGGTGCTTCAGAATGTACTCGTTTTCTACTACTTTGGAAAGTACGGGCAATATAGTTATTGGTCTCAAATTTCTCAAATTTTTAAAAACCCTATCACTGGCATTTTTAAGAAATTTTAGTTAACTTAATTTTGCCAATGAAAAATGGATTGCATTGCCACGGGGTCCTTCGGGGTACCACAAAAATTAGTCCGCTGTCCGTAATTTATAAATTTAGTACAATTTAGCGTGCATTAAGCATTTGGTAAACTTAGTTTATCTAATGAAAATGGAATGCATTGTCATGCCCTTTAGGGAATCACGCATAAAAATTTCCCAATTTACCAAAAATCAGTGCTTCACCCATACTTTATAAACAAAGCCTTCAGGAAATAATAATTTTGCTTTAATTTAGTAAGAATGTAAGAATATCTCACTTCCATAATGACTCTCCCTGTATTTTTACACCAACGCAAAAGAAGATGGACTGAAATTTCTGTATTGATTGTTATTTCTAAGCTAATTCCATTAATGTCCACTAAATTCATAAATAATTAGAGCATTTTATCGAAAGCTGTATCACAACGCAACCTCGTAAAAGATTGTTTCCACAGATTAGAAATGGAAGCGTTTCTATAAAAACCGAATGTCCCAATTCGTTCGTCAAACAACAGACAAATAACTATATGTGTTCTTCTTTGTAATTCAAATATATTTTCGTTTTCAGGAGTATTTATTTTCATTGAGTAGTAAAAGTAAAGCTTTTACTTTTATACGAGCCAGCATAAAGAAATGTTGAAAAAATATGTAATGGCAACATTTCTTTTTCAAAATTTTGATAGTTACGAAAACTTTCATACATTTTATAACAAATTTGCACGTCATGTGGAACATTTAAATTAAAAAAAAGGTATAAAACTTATAAACAGATATGAACATTTCCAAAAGCCTAATATGAGAATTTCTGGAAAAATGTTTTTGCATCATTTTTATCTTCTGCAATTTGGCCTCAATCCTTTTTGCTACCAAAAAAAAAAAAATAATAATAATAGTTTGACAGTCTTAAGTAGTAATTAAAAATAAGATATGAAACTACACACATTTCGGGTTCTGATATCAAAATATCTGTTTCAGTTTCCGGCAACATTTCAGGTATGAAACGAATCAAAGCAGTAAATGGAAATTCCTTTCAAATATGGATTTATCTAAAACACTTTGAAATACATTTACAAAATCAAAGATTAAACGAATCTGAAGTGTTAAAAAGATTCCTGCCAATTAACTTACTATTCAAGTCCTGGCTGTTAGGTGCAGATCATAAAACAACGTAAATGACTGCCATATATCGTTAATTGCGTACAAGAGGTCATTGAAACCAGGCCCGTAATACCTTTTAATATCTGAAGTTCTTGACAGGCAACTGAAAATTTCGGACGAATAAATTGTCCTCTATTTTGGCATAAAAATTCAAGCTATTCCAATATATTCTTTATTGAGTTTCGTTGATTCGAGATCCAATATCTCTATCGATTCCTATATTTTATCATTTCAGACTGCCATCGAAATCACTGTCACCCCAGGTTTTATACACAAAAGTTTAAATTGTTTAAAAAATGAAATTGAAAGTGTTTTCGAATAAACACAAAAACGCTGCACATAAAAAACTTGTCATGCATAAACCAAACACGATTTTAAATCAATCCATCTGTATGTTTATCGCTCCAGCTATCTGCTATCTGTAGCCCAATTAAAGGTCAATGTTAGTTATGGATAAGTATTACTTTTCACGCTCACACTACCTCCCTGAAATGCAAACGAAAAGAAAAACGCAAACCGCTCCCACTGGCCCAAACTGGTGCAGTTTTGTTTTTTTTTTTTTTTTCAAACAACAACAAAACCTACCTGTGGAAAATGTAACATTCGCAAACATTTCCTCAATCGAGCTACATGCTTTAGTAGTATAGAAAACAAAAACTCTACAGCAGGTTCAATGCACGTGACCATAAACAAGTTGTTGCGATCAAACGCTGCGGGCATTTGGTGTCCAAGCGTTTTGGCCCGGCTTAACTGGAGATGCGTGTTTAACAATATGTAAGTATTTGTTTGTTACACACTCGCACACACAAACGAGTGTTGTTTAATGATTGAATAGCAAATTATGATTATATCAACATCATTCATGTGTGACTATTAAGTCAACTTGACTCGTTATAATCATTTCTTTTTTGGTCTTCTTTATTTCGGAATGAGGGAAATGTCTACATTAAGTTTAGTGTTTTTAGTGTGGAGTTTTGTAGAAAATGGAAATTAAATTACATAGCTGTGATCTCAGCTTAAAGTATTTGTTATAATTTGCCATATTATTTTCTGGATTGCCATAAGGAAACACGTTAAGGAATTGTTGAAGATTTCATAAAACACTTCCTTTACAACTGATGAAATGATGCATTTGTAAAATAATTTTTAAGTGTTATGAAGTCATTCACCGGGACACAGGTAAAGTATTTAGCAAAAATATTTTGCATAAACAAAGAAATTCACTATAGAACCAGAGCTACGAACGAAATTTAGCTATTTTGTGGACACTTCATAATATACTCGTAAATCAGAAATCAGTTGTCCGACAATGTTAATTTTCCATATCGAAAATATTTAATGACGCAAAAAAAACTTTTATAAAATAACGCATTTGGAAGAGAAATTCCTTACATAAACGTCCGAAATCGGTTTTTGTAGAAATGAATACAATTTCCTATAGGATGAAACACAGATTTTTTTATATAAAATGAAGTTCGAACACTGTTTTCATATAAAACCCAGCATTGAAATAAGGATGGCGTGATCAAACGTACATATAAAATAAACTGTACTGGAACAAGGTTTCTTTAGAGAAAAGTGTAATGGAACGTATACTACCTATACAAAGCTATGCTTAACCATGTGTTAAACTGGCAGATAGATAACTCAATAACTCACCTAGATACTACTGCATACTACTGGATACTACTAAATACTACTAGATACTACTAGATATTACTAGATACTACTAAATACTACCGGATACTACTAGATACCACTAAATACTACTAGTTACTACTATATACTACTAGATACTACTAGATACCACTAGACACTACTAGATACTACCAAATAGCACTAGATACTACTAAATACTACTAGATAGTAATATATAATACAACATACTATTATTTCTATCCATTTTCTATTTCTATTTTTTTTTTTTTTTAATAATACTGCAAATTAGTTTTGTCGTAGAATATGGAGCTCCGAACAAAAGTTTAAATTAAAAAAAGAAAACAGTGAATGCATGTATGCAGCGTAATGTATTTTTATAAAAAAGCATTCAAACATAGTTTTGCGATGGGAAATCCTTGTATATATGTATATGCCTATATAAGCAAGAAATTTCTTTTTATGCAAGAACGGGCTTTCTCATAAAAACTAGGAGGGATCCATTCAAACACAGTTTTCTTATAACGATGTACATTTGGACACGGTTTCCCAGTAGAAACTTGTGTTTAAGCGCAATCTTGCTGCGGAAACGTGTGTTTGAACACAGTTATCTTAAACAAAGTATGTCTGAAAACCATTTCTTAAAGCAATTAGTGCGGACAAAACTTTCCTATAAAAAATTCCATTAAGACAAAATTTTCTTAAAAGAAATATGTTCGAGAAAAATATCTTCATACAAAAGTTTTTTCGAACATGGCGCTTTCATAAAAAATTTGTTCATACACGTTTTTTTTCACAGAAAAATGTGTTCAGACACGGTTTTCTTATAGAAAAATGTGTTCGAACGCGGGTTTCTTATAGATATCTTATAAAAAATATGTTTCAACAAAATTTTCCCACGGAAACTGTCGAATGTAGCTTTTGTTGTAGGAAATGGTGTTGGAACATTGATCTTTACGAAAAATTATCTTCGAACATGAATTTCGTATAGAAAACTTGTATGCATTTTTGTTATGGAATAGCGTTTTTAAAAACAGTCTACATATAAACAGGTTTGTTCGATTTTATGTTGTGGAAAAAAAGTCTTCTAACCACGATATACTCTAAAACTTATTCTTCATAAAGTAATATTAATTTACATATTTCGTTTTCTGATAGAAAGCCACGTTCGGGCATAATTTTTCTACATGTACTATGCGATTACAGTTTGTTCAGAAGAAAGCATGTTTAAAAAATGTTTATTTATATAATAAAGCTTGCTTCAATAAGTTTACTTAAAGAAATAAGTTCGAATAAAGTTCTCTTTACTCGAAGATGGTATTCCAAGCAGAAGTCTATGAAAACACTTTCTTTAAGAAAAATGTGTCTAAAGTCTGTTCTCTTGTAGAATCAGTAAGAATAACTGAAGTTTCATTTAAAAACTTAAGCGAATTGTTGTATTTTATAGAAGAGTGACTATGAGTACTACGGTATACTCACCGTACCGTACTTATAGACGATGTGTATAAACACAGTTTTCTTATCGAAAATTGTATTCGAGCCGATTTTTTATAAAAAAAACTATGCATGAATATAGATTTTGAAGGGCAAAGTGACAGATCTCATTAAACATTTAGTTTTTCTACAAGAGAACATATTCGACTAGGGTTTCCTCATAGTAACCCGTTTTTTACCACGTCACGTAAAAAAGTCAGCGACAAAAGCTTTTTTATATAAAGATGTATTCAATAGAGCTTTCTTATAGGAATGGGTGTTATTATTAAAAAGATAAAAATTTAATTAGATCATTTATATTAGGCTTTAATGCTTCGCACGGATTACTCAAGAACACTTACTTTACTCTTTGTTCGATCACCAGTTTCAGCTGGCAAATGTGTGTTCAAATTCCCTTTTCTAATAGAAAACTGTGATACAGCTGTAAATCTATATAAAACATATTTACTTTTAAGCTCTGTTTCATATAAGAAATCTGAGTTAGATTAATCTTGTTTATAAATCTGCTTCCTAACACTGTTTTCTGTTAAGAAATTTGTCTATAGGACACACACTGTTTATTGCAGAAAAAAGACTATATCAAAAGCCCGCTTTGATATAAAAATATATAACCCCCAGAATTTGTACGATGGAATAAAGTAGCCTTTTAAACGTTACTCTTGAATTAACCGAAAGTGGCAGGATCATGATAGGGAATCACTTGCAAGCCTTAATGTTGCAAACACAACCTTAAGCTGGAGAACAATGGAGCATTTTCAAGGATTTGATATAGTGCAAATATTTAGATGACTGCGGATTAATTAAGTCTAAAGTAGTCTATAATAATTTACCGTCTGAACAGTGCTTTAAATCTATTTTTAGGACTATTTTGTATAAGGATTGTTTAGTTAATGTTGTTATTAGAAATCTACATTCGACAACTATATTCTGTAGAGTTATCAGTCGTAGTTTGAAAATAATTTCCAGCAGAAAAACTGGAAGTCATTAAAAAAGAATAACATTGTCATCACTTCCGATTGTGTAATATATGCATATTTATAATTTCAAAATAGCCGCTTTTATACGGCTTCCAAATCTAAACAGACATTGTAGGTCTTATTAAGTTAAATTACATTTAAACACTATTAATTTGTCTGGGTTCGACTACCACGTAATCATATCCAAAAACAAAATTTCTTTGATCAAATGAAAAATTGCACCAAAATGACTGCTTTTTCATTGCTATAATAATAAGCTCATGAAAGTATGAAGAAGACACTGACACGAAACTGCGTCCTTCCTATGACAAGTTTATGTTAAATTAATTGGTGATTACGCAAATTTTCACCACTTAGTTCTAAAAATTGCGGTGAATTTCAGCTTCCGCGGATGCACTTATTTTCCTGGGATTAACCAAGAGTTGGTCGTTAATTTAAATTTTTAAACTTGTTTAGGTATCGAACTGTATTTATTGGTAAAGCCTAAAAATATGCTAAAATTTGATCGAAGCTTTCGAGAAAACTAATTTAAAAGAAATTCGACACCTTCGTTCTCTAAAGTTCATCTAATTTAAATCATAACCTGCTCAAAATGATGTTCCTTGCTTGATGTTATTTATTCTAACTTGAATTTGAAAGCCTGACATCTTTTTATTTAATTATATCTACTTTACAACACTTTTCTTCAGTGGGTTGGGTACTGAATTACCAAACATTTACTTGTCATTTAGTATGTATTGCACTCCAGATACACATAGAACAATTTTATGTTATTTGCAGTTAAAGTTTGTAATCATTTGCCCATATTTTTGTAATTTAATTTATTGTCTTCACTTGCCAATTTATTACATTGCCTGTTCACTATTGGCAGATCGCCTACTTAATGTTTGAAAGGAAACAATTTGCCAATGAATTCAATAATTTCCACATTAAATACAATAAACTATTAAATGAGCCTTTAAGCGAATTTGTTAATATGCGTTCGATTTGGCTAACCTAAACCCAATGGCCGAAGGCGCCACACAAAAACGAAAGACTTAGGCAACAACTACGCTGCTGCCTCATCGCAGTCACAGCAACCACAAAACCACCAAAGCGAGGTTGATTGTTAATGACAGTGGTTAATTAACAATGACAAAAGCGTTTTGGTCAAAGATTGACAGAGTTTACAGAAATCACCTCAAAATTAGAGGAGGTGTTGAACAAGTTACCGATTACGTACAAATGTGGGAAATGTGATACATTTGTGTGGATACAGTGGCATAAATAAAAGGTTAAATCCTAAGCACATCAATGCATGATGACTTTGTTAATTCGTTGCTGCTATCAGGGCGGTAGATGGTGAGCAGCTGGATTCCTTTAGCTTACAGATGTGTGTACGTTATGCAAAACACGATCATAAAAACCGGAAATAACTACCTGTTATATGGCAAGACGAAAAAGTGAAAGGATAACAACGCAAATATTGCATGTATGTCATGAGGATTGCATAAAATGTGGACGGACAACCAAAACGTATAAAAGTCATGCAGATATTGTTTACACCCCATTTCCATTAAAAAGAATCTGAAAGAAGGAAGAAGAATACAAGAACTAAATAGAAGGTCAATACTTCTGAACTCTATGTTCGAAAATATTTGTCTATGTGAAAACTATGG
>JAHXMU010000129.1:4110562-4169919 GCA_019455685.1 Philornis downsi | reverse complement strand
GGCCCGAGGCATAAGAATGGTAAACATCAGCACCCAGAGAAGGAGGTAAGTACTTGTAAGACGGTCCATGATAGCCAGAACCAATATGCAAAGACGCATCACGTTTAGGTTTAGAATCACTGCTTCTGTCTGCCACTTTTTTATTAGCATCAATCGATTTCACCGCCGCTAATTTCTTCTCAGCCGTATCCGCCAAAGCCAGGCATGGCAAAGATACCGCCAACAGACAGGCGAACACCTGCATTAAAAATCATTAGATTACTTATATAGTTGATTAAAATCTATCAGTATTTAAACTTACAAAACTTTTCATTGTTTCCTTTCAAGTTTTATTTTCAGCAAATCCTTAAACTCTCCCTTATTGAGGTGCTGCTGCTCTATATAACAACAAGCTCAGGTTATAATCCACAAGTGTTGAGCTTGACAGGTAAATGGTTTGTGTTTGTACTCTGTAAGCCAACATAGACTTTTATACCAAAGCCAATTTTTTGTCGAAATCGAAACAATGAAAAGTCTTGACAATGCCAATGCTTTGGCTGCTAAAACACTGAAACGCTGAAACGCTGAGTCGCTCTTAATACGCTTAAGTCACAGCCACACAGCAAGCAGACATTTTGCATGCATATGAAGAAGTAAACGCTCTTTGTTTTACAAGCATTCGGGATAGGCAGCTCGCAAAAGATATTTACATATTCAAGTAACCTACCCATCTTAGCGCAATTACAACAGCTCTTGCAAGCTCTCTTACTCTCCGGGACGCGTGCTGTATTGACAAACATCATACGAACTCTCTGGCACTATTTTCACAAAAACTTCAAGCTAAGTTCATGCAATATTATCCACCACCACCACCACCAACAGCAAGACAATTCATTCACTTACTCACGGATGCGTGCGTCCGCGTATCTGTTTATGTATCATATGTCTTCTCTGGGTTGCGTCTCTAAGGAAAAAGTTATTATTCGCCAAGAAATACGATTAAGTTTCAAAGTAAGCCCGAGTGCAAACATATCAAATGACGTTTATGGCGGCAAATAACAATAGTTTGTCAAAAATAAAAAAAAAAAACAAAACAACACTAAGACCCCCTACCGCGTTTCAAAGAAATTAATCATACCATAGAATTCCCCTGAGATTTTTCCACCCAAGAAGCCGTCAATTAGAGTTCATCCCCTTGGCTTTGGCTTAGCCCTATTTAAACGTTTGTATTTGTACCTTTATATGTTGTGCGCCAGCTTCAATCACACTAATCACTTTAATTAACAGCTTGAAATAATTCATGTCTTCATGTATGGGAATTGTTGATTTCAAATTATTTCTTGTACGTGGCTTCTTGTGTGGTTAATTGATGGCTTTAGCGACTGTGGTGCTGGCAAATTACGCAATCACCAAGCAAGGCCGTCTGCAAAACACGCCATAAATGTGTAAACGGGAATATTTCCAATCCAATCCAATAAAAAATACCGCTAAATGATAGCAACAACATCCAAAAAGTGCCCTGTATTACAGAATATAGATAGAAAACTGTAATTAGTTATCAAAATCCATTTTCTGAACTAATGAAATTTGAACAATACTTAGGTGGCGACTAGAAATAGACATCCTTATCTATTATATGCTACACATAGAAATTAATTCTAAGCACTTCGGTTTTGTGCAGTTCTCCTTCGATTCGTCACACCAAGTTTTGATAGGATTTTAAAAGCCTGCTCATTCTAATAAAGTTCTGCTCGCCTTTTTCTGTGCCACCTGCAAACTTTTCGTGGTGGAACATTTGGGGCCATTCGTAGAACATAACCAAACCAACGTTATCGCTGAATATTTATGCGCGTGACCACGTCGATGTCATACAGCTCATACAGCTCATTGCTCAAGCAACGCCGTTGCGCCGGATTATTTCCCTCTCGAAGACTCCCAAAACTGATTCACCCGCTGGCGTCATTACCCAGAATTTTGCGTCAGATAATAAGATAAAGTAAAATCAGCGTATGGCACAGTCGGATTCATGTTTGTCAGGAGAGGGCTTTGTCATTAAATCTCTTCATTAGTCCATTGCAACATCTGTCAGCAAGCAATAAAAAAACAAATTCTTTTGCATCTCATGAATGAGGCATGGGGGAGTTTCACAGATTCTGTGAGATCACACGCATTATATATTTAGACTCACTCAATGAGACCTGCAGTTTATCGACGATCACAGTTTGAGAGGCATTAACTAGACTCACCAGTTACTAGACTACTCGAAGTATTCGTCAGACACAACGAAGTGCACGCAGCTCAAATAATAAAATCTGGCTGTATCGGGGATTGGAGCCGCGATCATGTAAACGATAGTAGCGTGTACTAACCATCGCTTCACGGTTGATCGGTCAATAAGCCAACTATGCTCTCCTCTTAACTTAACATAACCCTCCTCTTAGATGAGTCCAATCACAACTCCAAAATATAATTGTTGTTCACCACAATGTTCACATAGCATCCTCTGTGTTGGATGAAACAAATAAGTTTGTTTTTTCCTCGTTTACCACCAGATCCATTTTTATCAGTCACATATCGAAGCTTTCTGCCAATAATAGCTATATCGTCTACATAAGCGAATAACATATGTCACCTGTTAAAGATGCTACCAATCGTGTTAACTGCAGCCTTCCTCATAATCATCTCCAGCTGTATATCGAAGAGGTCTCACGATAGGCTATCACCCTGTCCAAATTCTCGTTTAGTATAGAAAAGCTCACTAAGATTTCTGCCTGTCTTCATTGAAGGCTTCATGTCAGTCATCGTCTTCCTACAGAGACGTATAAGCTTGGTGGGAGTTCCAAACTCGGGCATGGCCTCATGTAGTTTTTGCTATATTGGACCCTCCAAGGCAGCTTTATAATCGACGAAAAGATTATACATGTCGATCTGTTTTTCTTGGGTCTTCTCCAGAATTTTTCTTAGCGAGAATACTTGGTCATTTGTTGACTTACCAGGTCCAAAGCCAAACTGATATGGCCTAATCAGGTAAGCTAAAATCAGTTTCAATCTTGCAAACGACGGATACCGCGATTGTTTTTATACACACTTAGATGATCTTTTTTTTAATACACAACCATCTTCCCATTCCTCTTGCCAAATTGTATTTGGGAGCTGATGCATGCTGTTTATCAGGTTATCGCCAACGGTCTTAAGCAGAGCTGGGCAATTTATGCCATTATCTGTAACTGAGGTAATTTATTCGCTATGTATGCCAACCGGAACTAGAAGCTTATAGAAATGCTCTGTCTTTATAATTGTAGCACGCTCTGCCTATCTGTGACCAGATTTCCATTACTGTCCTTACAGAAAGATAGCCCTGTGTGAAATTTGAACAATAGGAAGTGGTAAAAAGACTTCAAAAACATCCGTTTATGGACAGAACTTAAGCAATATCTTTAAAATTGCAGGCCATTATTAAGGTGTAGATTTATAATTATTTTTCTGACTGTTCACTAGCAAGGCCAATCCAATGATGCCAATTCACAAAATTAGAACGGGGCTAAAATTTAAACTAAAACTTTGAGCTTATTATCACCATATGTTAATTGCCTAATAGCAGATATATCAACAAAGTTCTGGGTTCAAGTAAGTTCAAAGCGATTACAACAGTAACATGAGATTGGCTGACGTACAACGATAAAATATTACGATTATTGTGAAAGTGCAGTTTAGTTATTAGCACGAGTTATAATATTTTGAATTTCTCATTATTAGTGTCTATTAAACAAGATTTAATTTGTGGCATTGAGTTTTGGAAATTTTTTGCAATTATATTAATATCAGTAACTGGCATAATGAGTGAAATGATAGTTGATGATGATGGAAGCCTAGAATAGGTTAAACTTTCTCATGACAAAAGTGAAAATTTAAGGGGATTACTAAAATATTTTTATGTTCCGTCAGAGAAGTTTTCGATTGGGTAGAATTAATTTAATGTGCCACAGATACAGAGAACACGAAACTCTTTAAGCAGAGATGTTATCTTATTGATCTTAACCGATTATGGTGTCACTTTTAGTGCACGTGACTATCGTTCGCAAGATCGCGGGTTCAATTCCCGATGCAGCCAGCTTTCATTTGTTTGGAATCTTCGTTAAACTGTAAGTCCCATTGAGTGAGTCTAAAAATAGAATGCGTGTAATCCAACTGAGTCTGAGAAGCTCTTCAATATTTCATTAATTCGACGTAAGGGAATGTGTTCTTTTTATTATCGTATTTCCTCTGCTGGAGAAATCTCTCTTGGATTGACAGGGTGTTGTTAATGGGAGTTATCGTGGAATGACTAAATTCTTGCTATTTTTTTTATAAAAATGCAACTATTTTATGAAAACATG
The DNA here is from genome assembly GCA_019455685.1 of Philornis downsi. Classification (NCBI taxonomy): domain Eukaryota; kingdom Metazoa; phylum Arthropoda; class Insecta; order Diptera; family Muscidae; genus Philornis; species Philornis downsi. The sequence continues at coordinate 4,165,564 of JAHXMU010000129.1, read as the reverse complement.
CTTATAAATGATTTATTGAAATTATTGCTCTTGAGGTTATCCACGAATCTAGGCATTCTTTGATGTCATCATATGAGTGGAACTGCTGGTCAGGCTGGCTGTGCGCCATAGAACGGAACAAGTCATAATAGGACGGCGCAAAATCCGGAGAATATGGCTTTGGGGTATGACTTCCCATTTCAGCGCTTCCAAGTATGTTTTAACGAGTTTGGCCACGTGAGGTCGAGCGTTGTCATGCTGAAGAATCACTTTTTCGTACCTCTCCGCGTATTGTGATCATTTCTCGCCCAGAGCTCGCCTTAATCGCATTAATTGAAGTCGAAACCGATCCCCAGTAATGGTTTCGCTTGTTTTTAATAACTCATAAAAAATAACACCGACCTGATCCAACCAAATACAGAGCATAATCGTCACAGCGTGAACATTCAGCCGAGGCGACGGGGTAGAAGCATGACCGGGTAGCCCCATGACTTTCTTTTCTTTGGATTGCTGCAATGAACCGATTTCTCATCAGCCCTTACAATTCGATGAAGAAAACTCTTCCTTTTTTATCGCTGAAACAGTTATTCACAGTCGAAAAAACGGCACTCAACGTCCCTTGGCTTCGATTCATAAGGAACCCAAGTTCGTTGCTTTTGAATCATTCGCAGCGCATGCAATCGCTTGGAAATGGCCTGGCGGGTAATTCCTATTACTGAAGCAAGCTTTACCTGCCGATGCCGTTACCAAGCGGTGCCGTTAATTCAATGTTTTCAAAGGTTTTTCGTCTTCCTTCTCGCGAACGGTCATCAACATCAAAATCATCATCTTTAAAGCGACGAAACCAATCTTAACGCGTTGTTTCACTTAAAGCATCATCTCCGTAAACGTTTTGAAGCCCTCGACGAGCTTTAGCCGCCGTTTTCTTCGACTGAAAGAAGAAAATCAATATTTTCCGTATATGACGATTATTTGGCACAAAATCATACATATCCACACAACCAAAAGAATATGACGTCAAAAAAAATCACTATTGTGTCGAGGCGGTATGTTTACCATATGTCTAAGCTTAGCTCATGACGTTATGGCAAAATCGACTCACAGCTGACGCCATCTATTGGCAAACAGCGGGAACTTAGTTGCGAAGAATCCTGAGTTGTATCACAATCGAATGAATCTGTTCTAGGAGTCTCCGAGAGAAAACTTCTAAATATATGAACTCGGCATCGTAAAAAAGCGTATCGTCGTCGTATGAATCACGAGCTGTCAGATCATCAAAGTACATCTATTGCGTTGATGGAAAAAATGTGGATTGAAAAAAATGATCGGACATGAAAAAAATTCGACAACAAAATACTGCCGAAAAGTGGCGCAAACAATTGGAGAAGAAGCGCAGTAGATCGGAACGATTCGAGTTACGCAGCGTATACACATTTCTTTTTTTTTTTTGTCACGCCACAATCTTATCTTTCCTACACTCGATTTAATACATATTTTCACAAAATTAAAGTTTACGTACTGTTGTTATTCCATTTGTAGCTACTATAGAAATTCATCTTAGATTTTGTGAAGTGATCCGTGTAAAAATCGATGTTCATCTAGGCATGTCCGTCTCTCCATACATGTGTTTGTTAAGAAAACAACGGAGGCCGCCCTGCTTAAATTTGGCAAGAAAATATCTCAAAGTTATGAAGCAAGTTAATTTCGAAATTGGACACTATAGGCCAAATGAGAAAAAACTTGCCCATAAAAGGATTGAAACCACGCCCAGAAAAATGGACATTGTTAAGATTTTTTCTATGAATTTCACCACTTATTTCTTTCCCTTTTTAAGGGAAGACAGTTTATGGACCTGATTGGCGAAATATACTCAAAAATTACTTTCTTTTACATGAACTTTTTTTATTTGAAAAATGAAATCACATGAAATGAAACACAGACAATGCCGGTAAATAATTTGCGGTAGGGGCACGCTTCTGACACGCCCGGTTATTTGTGTGATAGGAGCAACGTCGTCTACACAACCAAACTGATTTAATTATACATGGCGCAAACCCAGATTTGAAATAATGGGATTTCAATGGTTTTTTCAACAGCGGTGCCGTTTATTCATCAACTCAACTAATTCAACTAATAGTTTTATTCGATATATTCTAGGTACTTCTTGAGGTACCGACCTAACTGTGGGCACAGTTATCAAAAACTACTAAAAAATAAAAAAACTTCAGTGGCAAATTCGTTATATCCTATAGGAAAAGAGGGCGTTTTTTTATTTTTTTTCATTTATTTTTTTGTTTTGTATTAAAACTTTGTAAAAAGTTTTATTAATATTAAATCTTCTTAATCTAAACAATAAGTTATATATTTTCTTGGGATCTTCATCTTCATGGACGTTAGAGTTGATTCTCAAGTGGCGGAGTTCATAACAATCCTTATCATTGAATCCTTATCGTTCTTCAAGTACTTCTTGGTCAAGTACTTCAAGTAGGCCTTGGAGAAATGAACATCAGAGTTGACGTACAACTTCATTTTGAAACGTTCGAAAGTGACATTATTGCCCAAGCTGCTGACTTTGTCATTGACCTTCATGCGGGCTTTAATGTACTTTTCGAAGTCAGCAACATCCAAAATGTTGTCTTCAGCAATGTTTATGCAGTCGATGCCGTAACGCAAAGAAACCTTCTTCTTTTTAAAACCTTTGCCACGCAAGACAGCCTTCTTGCCAACCTTGCCTAGCAATGAGTAAATCATCGACCACGTCACACATTGGCAAATTGTTCCAGCACGAAAAAGTTTCCTCATGTAAAGACAAAAAGCAACTTTTGGCCCAAAATTTCTCTAATATTTTCACCATATATTCTGGAAAACAATATACAGTAGTTGATGGATGAGGAAAACAAAAGACAGACCGATTTATGTGCACTGGAATAATGTCAAAAAATACAAAAAAAATAAGAGAAAATGATGTATATTCCGGGGAAGTAGTTGTATTTGAAATTCCTACTCAGATGTAGTGGGTATGTCGTCTATGACCTAATGAAGCGCAAGTGTTACAAAAGACAAACTCGGTTCAGAATAAAACGACGTGTTCATCCATTTAGAACTTCACACCATATGAGAGAGTTTTATTGATGTGAGAGAAAACGATACTAAATCATTTACTCTTTCATGGTACCGCTCTAATTGAGGCGTAGTTTTTTTTTTAAATATTCCAAAATTATTGTATTAGTTGTTGCTCACCAGCTAACTATTGATGTCTGTCCACTTGGTCTTCCCCTGGCAAAAGGAACGGTTATAGAGAAGCCGTAGAGAGATATCGGAAGATTTATCTTTTTTGTTTTTATAGTCATACGACCATGGAGTTCTTTCGTAGAGAGATATGGTTAATAGACTAGAGGAGCATGACATTTATTTGCTGTGTCGATATTTCTCTTCGGACATTGAAAATCTATGCCGTAGATAATGGATGGCCAGTTCCATGCGAGGTACGATAAAGCAAAATTGGAGCAGCTTGTCTGCGAAACCCAGACTAGAGGGTTCTTCTCTTCTGGTAGCACGGTTTACACCGGGCTCAAAGAACATTGTTCTTGCCTGGTCGTGGTGTTGGACCTCTTGTAGGAGCATCGTGCTGGCTGTGGTTGTCCGAACATGTGTTTTCAGTGCTTTTGCGTTGCTTCAGGTTGCGTTGCTGAAGAAGGCAGAAGCTTGGAAAACACTGTTCATTGTCTATCGAGGTGTTCCTAGATTACCTCATTACTAACCGGGATGAAGCTCACTTCATACCAAGCGACTTCAAAGGTACTTTGGCTGAGAGAGGAAGCGGGCACTGAGGAAGTTTTCCAAAGGGACCTACTTCTTATCTCAAAGGTAGTTCGACTAATCCTTTCGGGATTAGTTTGAGTACCTCAAAAAGGAGCACTTGCTACCGCAATTAGAAAAGAATTATACAAAAGAAAAGAAATATAGAAAAAAGTCCCATGTGTGATGGCACACCATGAGTAAGGCCTCATGGCAAGACTCATGTAAATAACCGCAATTGACTGCCCACGTGGTTTGTTTCAGATACTACGTCGAACACAATTGGTAAAGTGCACACTTTTGGGATCAAAATTAAGTTATTTTAGGGTCTAAAATCCCCGTTTTCAAAATCATAAACATATTTACATTTAAGCGATATTTGCGTTTGTCAACTTTTTTTAATATTTTTGAAACTATGCGATCGGATGCACCTTCATTGAGATGTAGACTTTTTCATATTTTATTCTTCACTTGATAGATTTTTTTAATACTGTTAGGCATCATATGGTACGTATAATTTCCACCAAAGCCCTTAGAAACCCGAAAAAGTGTTCATTTCCATGATTAGACGTTGCGTTCTGAAATTTGTATTTTATTGATTTAAAATATTTGATAATATGCTAACGACAGTCAAAATTAATTTCCTTTATATATATTATTATATATATAATATAGACATTTTGATATTTGAGCGAATTTTTCTATTTTTTTAAAACATTTCTTTACAATATTTGAAGGGAGCTGCTTTTCCTAAGGAACCAAAAGATGGTTCATATTTGCGATTGCGATTTTTGTTTGACAGCTTATTGAATGTTTCTGTGCAATTTATGATGGATACCTCTTTTTTAAAATGTCTTTGCAACTTAACAATTTAGTTATTCATTCTGTTCAAAGAGTACTGGGAATTGATCATTTAAATGGCCCTCTTAAGGGAATTGCCAAAATTCTTTTTGCCGGTATGGTGGCCCAACAATCCAAGATTTGAGTGCAATCTACGATTTACTTTGTTTACAGCGCTCAATTATATCAATTCATCACTATGAATGAAAATAACGAACAAAAAATTTGTCTTAAATGGAATTGATAAAAAAGTTAGAAACGGCTCATGGTGAATCGACTTTACAAAACATCCCTTCATCTAGTATAGTGTTTTGTTTTATTAGTATTTAACTTGCCTAAACTTTAAAAAAAAAAGCATCAAGACTTTTAATTTCATCACTCAATTCTGGCGAAAAATATCAAGGGTTAAAGCAAAATTTGTTAATATTAGAGCTCCTTTCTGAAGAATACCTCACCTTGTATAGTCTCAATTATCAAACGTTGGATTTGGCCAAAACTATAATAAACAATATTTCAAATTTACTAACGTTTCCTAACTTCAATATTCAAAATTATTAGGCATGCCAAGTTTTAGCAAAAGTTAGACTGTGTCTAAAGATAGAGGATTAAGTAAAATAACTTTGCCGGAAGAAAAGTTAAAACGAGTCAACTTTTTCTATGTCCATGTTAGCCTAAAGTTCGCGAAATTTTATTGAAATTATTTTTTGAGCCTAATTAATTAACTTTATTTTACTCATAAATTATTCAACATATATAAGTGTAAGTTTAACAATAAATTCACTGGTTTAAAGCAGAATTTGCTTTAAATTTACTTCAATATCTGTGTATATTTCTATAAGAATCGTAGAAGTTATTGGAGGGCATATAAACCATATTGCCACCATTATGAGGACTTCCAGTAACTGCACCTTGAAACTGGACCTGAGGCGCTGAGGCGCTGAGGCGTGCAGGTTTGATCAAATTACTATGGTCCATGTAGGACGTTGGTGCAGCATAACCCAAAAATTGTGACGGTATAAAGGGAGCCTCCATTTTTGTGGGCATACCTGGGGTAACATTTTGGTTGTGACCTACGGTAGGTCGTGCAGGAGTAGGGTAAATGGGCGCCACTGGGAAAATAGAGGGCGCAAAGCCCGGATTAAAAGGCATTTGTTGAATTGCATTGGTAAAAGGCACGGCAATTGGTCGAGGCCCATTCATGCCAAAGTAGTTTGAGGGTGCCGGAGTCGTAGTTACCGCTTGGGTGTGAGTTGGTATTTGAGATTGAGGATGAAGCTGAGGCTGAATTTGCGCAGGAGATTGAGTTTGAGTCTGGCGGACGAAATTTGTAGATTGAGCGTTGCCCTCGGTATTGTGAGGAAATATTTGAGGTCCGGCATAAGTTAAAGTTTGTGACAGTTTAGCTGGTGCTTGTTTGGATCCATTGCTCTGCATTGCTTCTGTGGCATCTTTGTTAAGATTCATGGGCACATAGATTAAATGAAACATTTGGCCGGGTGGATTGTTAAACTCTAAGAAGTTGTGTATGTTGGTAGTGTTTATCATTTTTTGGAGCTGAGCCAAAACGTTGTCGCTGAATGCGGAAGCAAACATGGCAGTTTGATCTTCATCCTGCTTGTTGTGACCAGGATCATCAATGGTATTCTGCTGCTGTTGCTGCTGCTGCTGTTGTTGTTGTTGTTGCTGATAATTAAAGTAATTGGCTGGGAAATGCCGTCCATTTACAGCTGGCTGAGCTGGAAAGACGGCACCGTAGTTCAACTCACGTTTACCATGATTGTAATGCATGTTAGATGCTGCACAAGCGCAAATGGATGAAATGAAAATTTTGTTGATAACCACCACAAGATGCAGCAAAGGGAAACGCATTTTGCGTAGTGCTAAAAATGACTGAATGCAAATGACTAAATGGGAATGAAATGATGAACTGATGAAATTTCTGTACATTCCTCAGGTTTTTATAGCAAAAGAAGAAAGCCCAAGGGTAATATGATCTAAGGGTAAACACTTCCTTAACTTCCTCCGGAAATTGAAATTGATAACTTAACATATATTCACATATAACTGCAACTGCAGTATAGCACTCCATTGCCTACCATCATCATCATCATCATCATGATCTGGAGTTGTGGGAAGTAGGCTTCTGTAATTTAGTGTTGTTGTTGTCGCTCATACTGTTGTTGTTATATTGAAAATGATATCAAGCTAATGCAGATACTTCAAGATATTTTATTACATCATCCAACGCCCCATGTCTATCGTCAATAGTCTTTATTATTATGTCTTATTACTAACAATTCCTCTCATTACTTGCCAAGTTGCTGCTGTTGTCGAAATGATTCACGTCTGGGATAATCCAATCGCGATGTTGTAATCACATTTAAAATTATTAATCGAATCTAGTGCATAGTAATGAGTGGTCATTTATAATATTTGTAGTAACAGTAAAAGTTAATCTATTTTCTAAAAAGTAGCACTGTGGTATGAGGTCATAGAAACATTACGAATAAGTAGATATAATAAATCATGAAACTATGTTTATAACAGCACACATAGCAGGGGAATGTATTCGACTTACAATCCCATTTGTAATAATTTAATCTCTTAAAACTTACTTTTAATTCATATGAAATTCTCTCATATGCCAAAACTTGTCTGGAACATTCCGGAATTCAATTCACACTTAAAGACATTTAAATCCCTCTGTCCTCTTTCCCCATAACTGTCTTTATCATGTTAAACTATAAATTCCCTACTTCCGTGGCAGTTTATTCTACTCTTTATAACCCTATAAGAATATGTAATCAATGTAATGTCCCGAAATAGGACAACCCTGATTTAAACAATCAAGGATAAAAACTCCAGTGGACGAATTTAATATCAAAAATAAATTCAGCACGAAATATATGCATTTATAAGACAAAATCTGGCCGTAGAACTCGCTTCAAACTAATTTCCTAATGACTGTTGTAATCAAGAATTTTAACTGAAAGCACCGAATTTTTTACAAAAAAGCGGTCTGGCGCCAACTTTCCTAATCAATTAATGACCGGAAAGTAACATTTCTAAACAAAATACTGCCGAAAACTAACATTTCTAAATAAAAAGCATAAAAAAGCAGCCGGCCATCAACTTTTCTATGTAAAAAGTGGCCGCGAAGCAACATTTCTATACGAAAAGTGGCCCGAAACAATTTTTCTATACTTTTTTATATAAAAGTGGACGCGAACCGACTTTTCTATTCGAAAGGAGAAAGCAAACCGACTTTTTTACACAAAAATTGGCCGCGAAACGACTTTTGTATACGAAAATTAGCCGCGAACCGAATTAAATATACGAAAAGTGGCCGCAAACCAGCTTTTCTATGCGAACAGTGTCCGTAATTCAACTTCTCTATACGAAAAGTGTCCGCGAACTAACTTTTCTATACGAACAGTAGTCGGACGCCGACTTTTCTATACGAAAAGTAGTCGGACGCCAACTTTTCTATACGAAAAGTAGTCGGACGCTAATTTTTCTATACGAAAATTAGTCGAACACCAAGTTTGCTATACGGAAAGTAGTCGGATGCCAACTTTTCTACACGAAAAGTAATCGGACACCAACTTTTCTACACGAAAAGTAATCGGACACCAACTTTTCCACACGAAAAGTAATCGGACACCAACTTTTCAATACGAAAAGTAGTCGGACGCCAACTTTTCTATACGAAAAGTAGTCGGACGCCAACTTTTCTATACGAAAATTAGTCGGATGCCAACTTTTCTATATGTAATGTGGTTTGGCAAAAAGTTTTCTATGCGGAAGGTGTTCCGACATCAATTTTTCTTGAGTTTACATTGGCGTGCCATCCACTGTGTCCATTACCTACTTTTTCGCTATTTCATCAAGTTTTCAAATTAACTTTTATTTCGCTAAACAATTTATTTTTCATAGCTTCAGTTTTTTTTTTTCAAATTGTTGTTTCATTTTCCATCGCCTTTGTAATGACTTTGTAAGCCTTTGTTCTCTAATCGTTTTGAATTATCATCACCCTGATACTTATTGTTGGCCGCTGATATAGACTGTGGGCAGTTTTCATATCGTACCTTTGCTTCTTCCGCAATGTGTCATCATTGCTTAGGAGATGGCTAAACCAAAATCTCTTATGATTGGCCTGAATTGATTGGGCCTCAAATACGGAAAATTGTTTGACGCGAGACTTATAACGTATTACGTTTCGCTTTTAGCCACCGAGTGGGTGATTGAAGGACAGTGACTTTGCAGTGTTGGGGAATAGTAGGCAACATTCACTTTTCGGGGAAACGGTGGCTAGTGGTAGTTGTTTAAACAAATTAATCGGTTGATATAAACGTTGACTTACATGTGACATGAGTAACAGGGAGTAAATGTGGCCTTTTATGCTCTGCATGCTGACTACTGTGGCAAAAACTCTTCGTATTGTTAATTAATAATTGAAGGCATGTGCGAAAAGTCTCATAGATTTCGATGTGAAAATTCAAACATGGTTTTCAAAAAATTTTAGATTGATTTCATTGTTAAAATACTCGTTGACAAAAGTTCAAAAATGGTCAATTTCTGCTTATTTGTTGGTCATAATTTTACCAACACTCGACGCGTCATCAGTTTGGACATGATAAAAGTTGCATATAGTAATGGCTTCTTGTATTGTATTGTGTGTTAGTAGTCATAGAGAACTATTCAATGAAATTTTGGAAATACAGTAGTACTCGTATGTTGCGTTCCGGCATTGTTTACAGAAATTTTAGATTGACTTAGATTGTTGAGATGTTCGCGATCAAAAACTCAAACATGATATTTGCTGCTTATTTGATAGTTGTGCTTAGACATGATAAAAGTTGTAAATACAGGCTGGCGCACCAATTGTGCAACAATAAGAAATTCAAATAACTTTTTTCAATCAATGTATTTCATTTAATTTTTTGTTGTATAGAAAATTCAATTTTATTTTATAAAACTAATTGGTGTTGAAAATGATAAACTGTAAATGACCTCTATGTTCATTCAGGCATATACGATACCTGATCAGAAAATTATTCATTGCGACCTGATGGGTTGAAGCCGGGATGGCCCCAATTATTGTTTTAATGGGCTGCTTCAATTCAGTCAAATTACTTGGTTTCGTTTTGAATACTTGACATAACCTCATGAAAAAAGTCTGGTGCGGTCATATCAAATGACCTCATGGGCCAGCGGATAGTGGATTTTCTGGATATTAATTTCTTTGCGAATTTTCATTGGAGCTCCGCCACAACCGGCGTGGCTATGTGTACAGTTGATCCATCTTGCTGGAACCAAATGCTGTTGAAACGGATAAGTCATCGACGCAGTTCTGGGTAAATAAAACTCCTTCAACATCTGTGAATAACGGTCCCCATTGGCAGGTGACCTGTAATAACCTAGTGTTGGTAGTTATAGGGTGTCATGTAATGAAATTTTTAGAAACAAGAAATTAAACTATGTTTTAGATTTGTAGTTAGCCACCATAATTTCGCAAATAAATGTTAGTTACGAGTATTTGTTATTTTTACCTGTACTGGTTCTACTTTAATAAATGTCTCAACTAAAGTATGTTTTAATTAATATAAAGTTTTTACAAGATATCTATAGCATTGGGACGAATGAAGTCCGAAAATCTTTGCATACACAAATCTACCATTCAAATTGTAAGTTCAACATTAATGTGATATTTTTCAAGTTTCATTTCAGTATATCTCCAAAATTAAATAATATGTTAAAAACCTGACTTAATAAAATCGATGCAGTTCAAAAATATTACTGATAGATATTGTTTTACAAAATCGGAGACAGTAAAGCCTTTTTCGAAGTTTGAATGATGATATCTCGAAAACTGGATACAATTTAGAAGATCTGTTACCATTTTAAACATCATGAAAACTGAGTTGTCCCATACTCGTTCCTAAATCGCGCATAAAAAATCTAACTAGAAAATTTGGAGAATTAGAAGCTAAACATTTTGAGACTTCAATGGATGGTTTAAAAAGCTGCGTAATTTTGACTCATGATTTGTTCAAAAACTTCTCACTGCATAATATCAATGTTAATATAAACCTTCACATCTAATTTTCTTAATAATTATTATGAATATAAAGGAATTAATAATTTAGAAAACTGGCTTAAAGGGATTGTAAAATTCCTTTTTTATCACTAAGTTGACAGTTGGCAGTCTTTTATATTAACGCGGTCTTTAGTATTCGTATATCTACAGAATTCGATTTTGCCGGTTCATCTCAACTGTATTTTGCAATTTTTGCAATATTGAAAAAATAATTTGTCTTGAATTTTGTATTGCAAATAGAATTATGTGCGCCGAATCTCTGGAAATATTGTAAAAGGCTTTGGTCGGCCATCAACGTCTTCAACGTTGGTAATCCGAAGGAAATGTTGACTGAAAACTGTCATTTAACTTTAAAAGAGATATCTGTTTAACTCTCTCTGTCTTACGAATAAATTAGAATAAATTAAACAGGATTGCATGAAATGCGTTGAAAATTTAAAAAAAAACCTGAATTTGCTTTAAAAGACATTGTAACCGATGATAAAATATGTGTTTACGAGTTTAACATTCAAATCAGTCAAAAAGCTTGAAATAGCGCGTTTCAACTGAACAAAACAAAGAAAAGTCGATCAAAAGTCGAGGTAGTGTTGACTCTTTTCTGTGATTATAGCGGTATTGCGCACTTCGAATTCTTGACAAAAGATCAGATAGTAAATAAAGAATATAATCTAAATTTTATAAAATATTTGAGACATCAAATTCATTGAAAAAATCAGATTTAAGAAAAGAAAAAGAATCAGATTTAAGAAAACTCATGGATGTTGCACCACGATAAAGCATTACCTCACAATGAAATCATTGTGAATGAATTCCTGGACATAAACTTAATGAATATCATCGAAGGACACCCATATTTAGCTGATATAGTTCCGGCTGACTTTTCTATTCTCGAAACTCAAATTACCAATTCGAGGCATCCATTTTCAGTCCATAGAAAAAAGAAAATTCGAGGCAAGAATTGAAGCTTTTCCGGAAATTACGTTTAAAAATATATTGATTGGATTATTCGTTGGCATAAGCGTATTATTTCAGAAGATGACAAAATAAATTTGAATGAATAATGAATATTTTCTGTTTGATTGACCAATTTCCGGAACTTTCCTGATGTAATATATATCATTAATTTCGGAAGTTATCTTTAGAGGAGAGTCAGCCTTACAAAATAGGCTAATGCGTAGAGCTCAGTTGAAATTGGAAAGAAAGGAATTAGGAATATATAACATGGCACCACTACCTTTGGAAAGGACTCTGAAAACAGCTTTATTCAAAACCTTTCCTTTTACACCAGTTAGCCAGAGACTGATCTGTCAGAAGAGTAAACCATAATTTGTTTTTACGAATAATCATTCAGCGAACAGTCTGCATGGAACAGCCAGTTCAGCTGAGTCAGCCAGAACACGGATACGTAAAAATCATGTACAACTCGTTATAATAAACGTTGGGAAAGTGCAGAATTGGGAAATATTTGGTCCTTGAAAACATCTGCCGATGGGTTTTTCCTTTAAGAAAACACACACGAAGTTGAGGGCAAAATCCCCTTTTATAAATTGAAAAGAGCCTAACAAGTTGTTTAGTACTATACTGCTAATGGAACTGCGTAGCTAATGGAACTGCATAAAAGTGTACATTATTTGACGACCTTCATAAATTAAAAATCCAGTTCCACTCAATCAGACAGGATCAGGTCTCGTTAGAAAAAACATAAAATAAGTAAGCAGTTGAGGAAACCTTCATACAAACAGTTAGATGCCATGTTGAAATAAAGGTTGTTTTGTTGTGTAGACTAGCAGACTGCTTCTTAAAGACGCAAACGACGTCATTGGGCGTAAAACACCGTCCTTAAAGAAGCTAAAGAATATCGTAAAATTTCATTAGCAGGAACTTACTTTTGAAACATTCGTAAAACTTGGTTTGGTGGACTGGAGAAACATCTAACAAATCCGAAGCAGTTGGCATATTTTTCTACGCGCTGCGCATAATTGACAATAATTTATATTGTAATCGCCAAATATCACGATAATAATATTTCAATTGGAAAACATCTGCATGAACTGCCAATGAGTTACCATTTTGAACATAATTTGCGAAGAACCCCCGGGAGCTTATCTTGTAGAACGAAGCATCTAGAGAACTGTCTTTTAAGAAGGTAGCAAAAATATAGTAGCAGTGCTCTTAGAAGAGTCCAGCAGAGGTCTTTACATAGGGAAAATATGATAAGTTGTTTCCCTGCTGGCAGGAATCATTGTTGAAAAAAACGAATCCGCTCCGGGTCAAACGTCAAGTGATACGCTGTCTGATTTAGCAATCAAAAGCATTTCACCGTATCAGGAAAATCATCTAAAAAGATTATACCTTGTTGGAAACATTAGAAAAGTTAAATAGAAATGCACGCCTCAGCACACTTCCTATTTAAACGAACGTTAATTCTAGTTTGTCGATATTAGTAAATTTGCATACCAATCTTTGATATTAGCAAAAAAACACAAAAGAATTTACATTAAAATTGTTTACATTTATTCGATTTACAATAAACATCAATAAATATTACAAATAAATGAGAAGCCGTGAAACTTAAAACATTATGTATTAACACTTTAAAATCCTTATACCAATCATTCAACCTCTATTTCTTATGATAGGAAGATTGAGCTATGAAACTATACGGTAAATATCCTTTAAATGGTTCTTGAATGGAAGATCCACTAATTAAACGCGGCTGTATAACAGATTTCTGCAGCGAGATAGTAGGTGCTTCTGTAAATATCATAGGTTTAGATGACAAAGCAGGAGTTGTAGCCACCATAGGGGGATCAACGAACACCATGGGTTTCGTAATAGGAAGAACTCCAGGAGTCGAAGGTAAATTTCGGGATGGATATGATTGCCTATGTGCTGGATATCCAGAATGCATAGTGTAACCGTAAGACTTTGGAGGCATTTGTAAAAGATTGGAGTTGGCTTCCGGTATCAAGGGCTTAGGAGGCACATTAATGGCTTTATTCAGGTTCAGAGGGATTTCGTTAGAACTTGCACTAGATGTTATATAAGATATACTACCAGGCGGACTACTTACTGGAATTGCATTAGGAGCTTCAAGATTTTCGTTGGGTTTTGCAAGGGATAACTGAGGATATTGCTTTGGCGATCCAAATAGTGGAGGTAATAGTTTGGACATTGGCAATGGGTTATTGGATTCCATATCATCTATTGAACTGCCCAGTTTTTGAGCAAATGTTTGTGGTAATGAATCCGACAGTTTTCCCCCTTTATTTTGAGTCAAAGAACCAAAAAATCTTTGGAAACCTGCCTGAGTTAAAGGGGTTGAGTTAATAGTAGATTGAGAGGAAGGATTGGAAAGAATTTCCGATTCCCTGTGAATCTCTGGGGATAATGAAAGGCTGCCATTTTTACCTGGTTGGTATTGGGAAGTTGCGTGCACAACTTGGTGAGATATTGGGCTGTGTTGGTGAATAGGTAACCAATCGGTTGAGGATTTGTTTTCATTAAAAGGAGATAGAATTTGAAGAATTTGTCCTACGTTTTGGGGGCTCAAAAATGCTTGATCTCGAAAATTGTTGGTCGTCATCTGCAAATCAACTCCAGTATGAGAAGATTTCTGCGGAAAATGTGGTTGTCTATAACCGGAAATAGTTTGACTTAATAAATTTTGTTGGGGCTTGTCTTGAACATTCAATGCACTTTGACTGCTTGAATGACGATCTGATTGAGAAACCTGTGAATAGATCGCATCAGTTCGTTGAGGTTGGTTAATGTAAGAAGATGCCTGTTCCTTGGAAGACAAAGGAAATTGACCTCCAGGATTTAGGGCAACTTCAAACTGTGATGATGTAATTTCCAAGTTTGATATTGTCGCGGACGTCTTAGCATTTGTAGATCCATTGAGAGATGGAAAGAACTGACCCAAATTTCCTTCATTGGAAGGAGATTCAAGTCGTGTTTTTGTTGATTCCTGATTAGGAATAAGAATTTGTTGAAATTGTGATTGTGGCTTTGAAGGAGTTTTTATACTCAAAAGATTTTGATTTGAATCCAGGTTTAGTCTAGATAAAGAAGGATTGAAGTGTTCTGCTCTAGTAGTGGTTGGAGGAAGAAGTCCCAATGGTAGTGAAGATGTATGGAAAGAGGGCATATAATTTAAAAGTGTCTTTTGAGGTTTTGGTAAAGAATTATATTTAAAGGGATTTTGTGGTTTTTCATAATTGAATTCTGCACTTGGTGGTGTTTGGTTCCAGGAGTAAAGATTTTGCGAAGGATGCTTGAATGCCTGATATCTTTGAGAATCTGCAGGACCTAGTTGGTTGGCTCTATTTCCACTCTCGCCGGCATATTGAGCCTCTTGCAGAGCTGATGGTTTATTAATAGATGAAATTTCAGCAATTGGTGCCAAGTTCCCAGATAAATTAGCTTGATGAGCTTCCTTATTAGAACCATGAGGAATAGAAGACAGTATGGGGCGAGATATTTCTTCAGCTGGATAATAATGTTTATGGGGATTATTAGAGTTTCCAGTTGGTTTGACTGGTATATCGTGTTCTCTTATAACAAATGAAGGTCTTTGTTGTGTAAGTCCTAATCTTTCGCTAGACTGATCTTGTGGGACACTGTAGCCATCATTAACATCTCTATTTCCCGCCGAGCTAGGTTGTAGTTCATGCTGCGGCTGATATGATGTAGGTTTATATTGATGCTGTGCAGGAAAAGGTCTAAAATCGCCCTCCAGTTTTTGCTGGAAGTTGGGAGAATGGTTGTTTATATTAACCTCCCCATTTCCAAGTCTATTTGGATTTAAAAATAGCATAGATGATTGTTCAGTTTCTGATGGAGTCTTATGTAGTATTGATTCTGATTCTTCACTTGAAAGTACCAATCTTTCGACAGTTTCATTTTGAGGATGAGGTTGGCTATAGTGTATATTAACTGGCCCCTTAGCAGGTTTGAATGTTGGCCTGGATGCTTCCCAATATTGAGATGAATAGGAAGGAGGTATCTGCTTTATTGATTCTTGGCTTGTCGACGTAATGTATCCTTTTATGTCCTGTTCGGACGTTGTGAAATCAGAATTTGGCTTATTCCCCGTACTCCCTGGAGTGTTCGGATACGAATTGGGAATTTCTTGTTTTCCATTCTCAAATAAAGGTCCTTGTTGTGAGACTGTTTCACTCAGAGGTCTGAAGTTCTCCACAGGTTCAGGTCGAGTTAGTTGAGAATCGTAAGGTACATCGAAATTCGAAATATTCGGTCTATATTGTGGCAGCAAAGGTTGAGGTTGTGAAGATTCATGTGATGAACTTCCTCCAGATTCGGGTCGTAAATAATCACCAGAGGGTTTTATATCATTGTTCGGTTCTTTCAAAATTTGTGGTAAATAACTAATTGCACCAAATGAAGTAATTAAGGTCGTAAGTGGACTAGAACCTGGTCCATACTCCTCTAAAAAGGGAGAATACCTCTTCGTCGACGTTACTTCAGTTGCAGGTCTGGGATTTACGTTAGGCTCTTGCGGATCATTTCTGGATCCATTTCCTTTAGGATATAAGGTTGACCCAAATTTGGTATTATTTTGGGCTAGATTATTTTTAGAACCTTGAGCTTCAGGTTTATTTATAACGTCTACTTGAGTTCCTGTTAGTTGGTAGTTGGTGTTACTCTCCTTATTTCCTGAAGGCGGGTTAGATTGATAGCCATAGGATGACAAACGAGACGGAATTGTGGGCTCTTTATATCCGTCAGGATGTTGATTCATTCCATTGATGTGATTTTGCTGAAGTAGCTTTGTATCCTTTAACCCTTGTTGGGGTCTGTAGTAGTGATAGGAACTTGGTATAGTGGATACAGGTTTTAAATGTGTTATAGCTTCCTTTTCAGTGCAGGATGGTTGACCATAAACATAACCTTGATTAGTTTCAATTTCAGTTTTCTCTTTAGCGTCAGGACTTGGCTCTAAGTCCTGTCGGATTTCCGTAGTTATATTTAATCCCATGCCCAGTTCATTGTAATTAACACCATTAATAGTTTTGGCATGGGCTGAAGGATGCTTTTGAGCTGGTGTATTGTAACGATAACCATTATGCAAAGGAGCAGTAGATGGTCTCGTTTGAGGACGATATGTCTTGTTAGAACGCTCAGTGCTAAAGGAATCCCATTGATGATCTTGCAACGGCAAGGCAGTTGTCTCTTTGGCAGTTGCAGTAGTCGCAGGTAAATAGTGGTAGTCTGGGCCATTATATCTGGAAGTGGATGATTGCGGTCTGGCAGATGTTATGGTAACTTGATCAACAACCTCCTGTGGTGTTGTTTCACCGTTTGTTATTACTTCAAATGGAGGTTCGTATATCTTCGAAGGAACTGTAGGCGGCGAGGAAGTCGTGATGGATTCCGGCTTGATTATATCTGATTCGCTATTCTGACTTGAATACTTTTTGTGTTTTGTACTATTCAAAGTCGCTTTTGGAATTTCCATATCTGGAATTATAAAGGCTAGTTGAGACTTCCGTGGGGGTCCTGAGGTCGGTCGTGAAGTAGTCGTTTGCGAAGGAACCGTAATGTCTAATCGCGGTTTGTGCGGAGCTTTGAAATCTTGTAGCTTACTCTGGTAATATTCTTGATATATACCATCACTGTCCAATACATGTACTTCATATTGGTCTGCGGTTCTCGTCGGCTTCACTTGTGAATTTTGCGGTATTATGGGAATGTTGTTTGACTGAGTTGAAAATCCTTTATACTGTTCCTTGCCATGATAGTATACAGAGAACATTGAGGGCTTTATTACAGTAAATTCTACTACACCCGGACTTTGTTGAACAT
Source organism: Philornis downsi (assembly GCA_019455685.1). Classification (NCBI taxonomy): domain Eukaryota; kingdom Metazoa; phylum Arthropoda; class Insecta; order Diptera; family Muscidae; genus Philornis; species Philornis downsi. Next base: position 4,148,019 of record JAHXMU010000129.1, on the reverse strand, counting down.
GATGATGTTCCTTATTTGGATATTCTGCTCCTATACGCTGTGACTGTTTGGTGTGAAATAAATGTGGATTGTCATTGTACTGAGATGGAGTTTGGTCCTTTACAGTATTACCCACGGTATGTGCGGTAATATCTTGATTTGAAGTTGAAGGCAGGTATTGCACATAGTGGTCATTATAAAGAAGAGGATTTTTCAACAATTCATGTTGGCTGTTACCTAAAACAGCCCAGAATTGACCGAAGCCTACAAGGAGCAATAAACGCAACTGAAAATAGAAATACAAGTAATGATTCAGAAAGAAAAGGATCAGTAGCTAACGGAAAGTTGCTGCTGACAAACTTTTCTATGCGAAAAGTTACCGCTAACAATTTTTTTTCTACGAAAAGATTCCCCTGACAAATTTTTATATGAAAAGTTGCCGCTCAGAAACTTTTTTATACGAGAAATTCCTGCTGACAAACTTTTCTATACGAAAAGCTGCCGCTAATAACTTTTCTATATTAAAGGTAGTCTCTGTCGACTTTTCTATGCAAAAAGTTGACGCCGACAATTTTTTTTTTTTTTTGCGAAAAATTGCCGCTGACCTACTTTTCTGTACGAGAAGTTTCTGCTGATAAACTTTTCTATACGAAAAACTGCCGCTGACCATTAAGCTGCCATTAACAACTTTTCTATACTAAAGGTAGCACTGTTTTTTCTGCGAAAAATTGCCGCTAACCAAGTTTTCTGTACGAGAAGTTTCTGCGGACAAACTTTTCTGTACGAAAAGTTGCCGCTGACAAATTTTTTTCTGCGAAAAATTGCCGCTGACCTACTTTTTTGTACGAGAAGTTTCTGCTGATAAACTTTTCTATACGAAAAGCTGCCGCTGACAAACTTCTATACGGAAAGCTGCCATTAACAACTTTTCTATACTAAAGGTAGCCCTGTTTTTTCTGCGAAAAATTGCCGCTAACCAACTTTTCTGTACGAGAAGTTTCTGCGGACAAACTTTTCTGTACGAAAAGTTGCCGCTGACAATTTTTTTTTTTGCGAAAAATTGCCGCTGACCAACTTTTCTGTACGAGAAGTTTCTGCTGACAAACTTTTCTATACTAAAGGCAGCCCCTGTTGATTTTTCTATGGGAAAAGTTGCCCTTTCTGCTGTTCTATAGTGAAAGTTACCCTTTCAGCTTTTCTATATTGAAAGTTGTCCTTGCATCTTTCTATGTGGAAAGTTGATCATGTAACTTTTCTAAACGAAGAGCAACATTTTAGCTTTGTTGTACGAAATGTTGCTCATTCAATTTTGGTGTATGAAAACATGCTCTTACAACTTTTCTATATAAAAAGTTGTCCTTGATCTATAGCAGAGACTGTCATTTTAAATGTTCTATAAGAAAAACTGCCCTTACAATTTTATATATGAAAAGTTGGTTTAACATCGTTGCTGTATGAAACATTGCTTTTACATTGTTAAACATTTTTCTATGCGAAAAGTTGCCTCAACATTTTTTCACTATGCCATAGTAACTTTTCTGTACAAAAAGTTGCCTTTACATCGTTTCTGCATAAAAAGTTGATCTAAAATCCTATACTGAAAGATGCCCAAATATAGTTTCTGCATGGGAAATTGATTCAATATCATATTTATACTAAAATTACTGAAAAGTGTCCTTAAAATCGTTTCTGTTTAAACATTCATGCAATACGAAAAATTGGTTTAACATTAATTCTATACGAATAGTTGCCTTAACATACTTTCTATACAGAACGTTGTAATTTCAATTCGCTTTCATATTTCTTTTTTTTTTTTTTCTTTTTTTTGAAAAGCTGTCTAAGTTTCTGATTCAACAAAAATTGTCTATGCTAAAAGTTGTCTTAATAACTTTTCCATACGAAAATATGTTTACGATATTTTTTTTTTAACTTGCTTGAAGTATCATTTTAGATACAAAGTGTCATTAGATATGAAAGTTTGTGAAAACTAAGGCTTTCGATAGCAATAAAGCCATGTTTGGCCAGTACACATTCACTTGTCATCCACTCAATCGTGTGTTCTGAATATAATTGGATTGGGAACTGTGGCTTGCAGAAACTCTAAAATCAGACATGGTAGGTTTATTCACATTAACCAATTTGGGCTATTCACAGTAAGATTCTTTCCAGACACTTTATAGACAAAAGTTGTTTAAAGTCTAGCCAGACTTTGGCAAGCGATCATAATTGACTAAGACGATCGTATATCAATGTTTATCAAATAATGAATCGTAATAATTTCAAACTTTACTGCGATTACAATAAAACAGGGATATGCAGACTAAGGCACATTTTTAAATAGACTCAAAAAGTTGCTCTAAGTTGATGGGTACAGAGTCTAAATCCAAAATTTTCACTAATTCAATGCAAATAGGAAATTTAAAGCACTTTTCTTAATACACTTTCCACTACAGAAAATCACTATCACTTTTGTCGACTTTTTGTTATCCATATCGATTTAGATCTTATGTATCCAGTTTGTTTGTCATTAAGTTATATCCTTGGAATTATCCTTAAACACCGGGGCTACCGGGGATTTGTATTTTGATATGGCTTACCAAAATTTGCATTGTTGTTAACTTTTTAGAAATCGCTCCTGTATCTATTATAAATCGCCCGCGTCCAGATAAGCGTAACTCGTTGTCTTTCCAAAATACAAATGTTTAATATTTCAATTGTAACAATTGTTTTTATATTTTTAGACATTTGGCTAAAGTGACCACCGCCAACACCAACTCTTCGCCGAGTTATGAATATCATAATTTCTTTAATAATTTATTGTGACATCACCGGTAACAGAGAGTCAAAAACACCCGCAACATACCGAAAATCTTAATGAGTAATTACTGTGAGCGGGTACGAGTACTCACTCAGATCTATGTAGCATTCATAGTCAGGCCCCAGTTTTTTACGCCCAAACACTGTCAGAACGTGTGTCAGCATTACAGCAGACAGACACGCCGACAGACGATTGGACACCTTCTCGATCACTGCTGTTGATCTTATGAAATGTTTATCAATTTACATAACAATCGTAACTATTTCTTTTAAGGCAACGCCAATTGTTGTCGCTATTTATTGGACATATGTTGCTCCATAATCACCACTCCACTTTCATACCTTGAGTACACACATACGAGTACAACTTCCACTCGATTTATGGTCTTGAAGATGAAGCGGAATTGTATCACGTGAATGAGGCAAAGCGGTAGATAGGCAGTCCACTTTCAATTTTCATTTTTGAATTTCCAACAAAAGTGGGTCAGCTACTCCATCGGTTGCATATGAGTCAATCTTGGCTGGTGTGTATTTCACAAAACGCTACAAAGGTTAATGACCGAACCTGTCATCAAGTAACATTTGATAAATGATTTTGTAGCAGGTTATTAACAATTTATGCAATATTAGGCATATTTTGATTGCTATTTATCATTTTGGCTTCTTTCTTTTGTAATAAAATTTGTATTGTTTAAACGTCTTTATCGTGACATTGACACTACGTGTGTTAAAGAAACCTGTTACTAAATCCTGATATTCAAATTAAATTTCATATTTAAACAGTAAGCTAAATCATTTACTTCCTAAACAGGTTAACATAAAAACCTACAACGGGAGACTGTAGTAAGTGCTTAAATTTAATAATATTCATTTGTTAGTTTACGTAAGATTCGTTGCTTTTTGTAAGTGGGCCATAAGTGGACCAAAATGGCACCATAATGTCCTAGGTAATGTAAAGAAAGGTAAAGTCAATTGGGTAGCAACAAGTTCATTACAGGAAGTTTAAGAAAGTTTATGTGAAACTTGCCTTGCATAACTTTGAACTAAACTTATGATCTCGTTTGGGCATCTTAGGCAAATTTTTTCAATTTAAGTTAATTTTTTTCCAATTTACCTAGCTACTAGATTAACTTTCGGTCGTGCTTAACCTAACTTTGCCTAAGTTTAGTCATACTAGATAAAGAAAAAATAAATTTGAAAATTATAAATGACAAGTAAGCGAGGAATTCATTATATTCAAATACCCCAGGCAAATGGGGTTAGATGAAGGCAATCTGGCTTGGGTCCTCTTCGAAATTTTCCCTACTGTGAATTTCTAGTCAGTTGTCGATTTACCAATCAGGTCAGAGAGAATACTTACAGTCTTCTGCAAGTAGTAATACCTTGGTAGTTGGCGCTTCTCACTTCTGCCACAGCCATCGACTAGACGCCATCTTTAACACCCTGTTATTTCAAGCAACATTAAGCCGCTTTACCTAGAAATCACGAGGTTCTTGAGAAATTTCTAAACAAAGTAAGGCTAAGTTAAATAAATTTTTTTACAGGTAATTACAAAAACATGGAAAAGTTAGTTAGTTGGCCCAAACAGTGTCAAGTTTTAGGTTCACTAATATTAGTTTAGGTAATAGAAAGTAACCTCGAGCATATGGGTCTAACGACATTGTCGATTACGTCATCCAAAACACAGAGAGAGATATAACAATAAATATTTTAAATATTTCTTTTTAGAATGAGTAAAGTAAACTATTTCAGGTAGCATTAAGTAAGATTACGCTTATTGGTGTAGTATGTGAGGGTAATTTCTCTAAGTGTATACTCCAGAAAGATCATCATACCCGCTTCCAGAACATTCAAGTATGATATATGTAATCTCTTTCCCTCTTTATCTGTGGGTGGGACTTTTCTAGAATTACGTTTACGACAGTAGGTTATGTTTGTTCCTCTCACTCCCATTATATAGTCTATTGTTGTCTCCTTTTCACTTGTTATGTAAATAAGAACATTCTAGAATTAAGTCTATGATATACAACACTATTCTGTAAATATGTTTGTCTTTGTTGCGCCCATTATGTGAATATGTGTTCTCCCTGAAATATTGTAGCATTTTCTAAAATAAGTAATTTTAGTATAAATAGAGCAACTTTATACATTTGAATGGAATTAATAAAGTTGACGTTGATGTGGAAATACGCTCCACAATACCAAATTAGGTAATAATAGGCTCGCTTCATTAAGTTTAAGAAAGTTGCCATAACTTTGTTAATACGATAAAGTATTGATTTCTACATGTTGTTACATTAGTTTGCATTCAAATGTTGGGTTAATTGTTCTTTAGATAGGTATTTACGATAGGTAGGCTAGGTAAATTAAGGAATGTGAAGTTAATGTAGGTTATGTTATCTAACTTTAAGAAAAGCTTACGCCGTAATTTAATGGTTCCTTGATGCAATCAAATAAATTTCAGAAAAGGATAACATACTGATAAAATTGTTAGATCAAGCGACCATTGCTAAAGTTCGGAAGCGTTAGGTAAGATCAAGTAAAATTATTTAAGACCCATGAGTATAAACAAGTGTCCTAGACGAGTAAAGAAGTTAAATAAATTTGAGGTAACTTTGAGCAATTTAACATTAGCAGGTAATATTATGATATTCGATATCATAATATCCTAGGTTATCTAACAACTTGATTAGAAGCCTTAAGAACGAAATGGCCTTAGTCTATTCTCAGACTTTAAATGGATAAGAATTTCAACTTGCTTGGTATAAAGATTTTGGATGTGATATAATGAGTCACTGTTGGTAAGCAGAATTGGCACTGTGGGATGTGCCAAACGCAATGTTGCGGTGTCCAAGTGGAATAATTAGTTCGGTTAAGTAATGATCAAAAGGTTGATATTTCCGAAAATTTAAACAAATAGCTTTAGGGGTAAGTTAAATAATAACGGATTATACATTTTTCGATTTCAGAAGCAAAGTTAAAAAAAAACGCACATTAATCTAAGATTTCGATGAAATTTTCATTTCATTATAATGCTTGGAGCTTGCCATTGTGGAATACAATATAATTTAAATGACTGCCTCTGAATTGGTTGCAGCAGTGGATCTTTTTGAGGTAGTTTTCGCATATTTCGGGCGGACGTTTGGAGATTATCCGCGTAAATACGGTCTTTGACATAGCTCCACAAAAAAATGTCTAACGGAGTCAAATCGCATGATCTTGGTGGCCAATTGACGTCGCCAAAACATGAAATTACGCTTTCTGGAAACTTCTAATGCAATAAGACCAAAATCGGTTGTGTTGAATAACTTTTGAATCACCATTTTTGCAGTAGGTTTTAACTATTTTTATACATTCTTCGGTTGTTAAACGATTCACATTTGTGATTGGAAAACCCTTCACTAAATAAATAACACTTCAGATGACAGGTATTTAACAGCTGACAGCCTTGCCAGATCGGTGGTTTTGAAACCGCTAACTCAATAACCCTAATAACTTTGTGAAATAGTTATTACTATTATATATACCTAGAGAAAGTGAAAGTAAGGTAGAAAAGGCATGTAATCTACCGAGCAGAGTAGTGTGACATTATGTACTACTAGAATGTTTTGAGCTATTTTATGTCGAAAGTTTTTCAAGTTGCCTATAAGGGTTAGGTTAAGTTAAGTAACATTTAGTGGCTTAACGCAAAATGCATGTTCAAGTTCTTTATAAAGTCGACATAACATAGTACTAGGCTGAGTAAATAACCTTTTGGAAAATTTTATTGAGAATTTCATTTCAATGAATTTTATTAAAGAATAACTAGCTTGTCGTAACAAAGTCATTTCAAATTCAATGGCATTATGTTAAGTTTGAATGTTTTAAGGTACATTAATCAATGTTACAAAGTTGCGAAAGGTTGCTGAGTTAGCCTATGTAAATTAGAATAAGTTAAATTAAGTTTAAGTGGATGTAGTTACATAGCTCACACAGCTCATAACTCATACATCGCAAATTCTCTACATTAACCATGATGGAGCTATAGTGTGAAGGTTGTCAATGTGAGTAACCTAAATGTTAGCTTGATATCAGTGTTTTTAAGATAAGCTAAAATTTCCAAAAAAAATCTATTTTTTAAGAAAATTGATATAGTTTGAACTGATGTAAGAAGTCATAAGAAGTACAGGGTGGCGCTCGAATTGTACTACAAAAGGGCAAAACGGGGATCAATAGGGACCCTTTTTTAAAGATGTTGAATAAGTTTTTTTTACCCAGAACTACGCCGAAGGCGAATCCGTTTTAACAGTATTTGGTTCCAGCAAGATGGAGCAACTGCACACACAGCCAGGCTGCTTTGGCGGAGCTTCAACGAAAATTCCCAAAAAAATTGACATCCAGAAACTTCACTTTCCGCTGACCCCCGAGGTCACCTCACCTGCTTGCACCAGACTTTTTTCATGGAAATATATAAATTAAGAAGGAGGAAACCAAGTAATTTGATTGAATTGAAGCAGTTCATTAAAATAATAATTGGGACTGTCCCGACTGGCTGTCCCGACTGACTTAGGCCGCAAGGAATAATTTTCTGATCAGGTGTCGCATACGCATGAATGAGCATAGAGGTCATTTACAGTCTATCATCTCTAAAGCCAATTAGTTATACAAAATAAAATTGAATTTTCTATACAACAAAAACAAAATAAATAAATGAACTACATTGATTAAAAAAAAGTTATTTGAATTTCGTATTGTAGCACATTTGGTGCGCCACTCTGTACAAAAAAGTGTAATCTTCATCCAGTCCTTTCTTTGTCGTCATTAGATCCAATTACATAAGGATAGAATTGTAATTATTATTGCTTACTATTGAAGTATTCAACAGTTTTATGGCCAAAGACTGCATTATTCCTTTTCTAAAGCGTAATTTTTTAATAACAAGTTATTTACTTTGGTTAATATATTTAAAGATCCGAATAATATTTTAATATTTGTGAGATAATAATAATTATTCAGATCATAAAAATAACAAGAATTATACTCTGATTCATTTCACATGATAAAATGTATATTTATGTCGGATATTTTCTACCCATCAGAAACAAAAATCAATAGTTGTGTTGCATAAAAAGTGTGTCATTGATTTAAATATTATCAACCGAACCGAACTTGTCTAAATTATTCCAAGAATCTAAATTAAATGTTGATTTGAATGATATATTCAACGGGGCGTCCACGTTTGAGCCGATGAATTAAAATATTTTTGGCATTTATTATATATTAGCATGAACTTTAAGAGGTTTTACTCTTGGGATTAAAGAAATATTAATATTTGTCCAAAACTGTTGAGCGACTGTTTTACTTGGCACAGCAAACAAAAATGCTCTAATAAAAATCTGTGTTCTTCCTAATGAAAATATTTCATCATATATCGTATGTGATTCGATTATGCATGAATTTAAACTTGTCTCCTCTTATTAGAATATGCAAACCTAACCTAAAATTCGATTTTGAGTCATAATATTGATCGAAAAGGACAAGATATTGTGCAGGGTTGATTTTTTTACTAATAATGATATGTTATTACTAAATGTATTAAATTTTCATTTATTATTAGGTGCGCAACTGAGTTCTCGCTGTTTTCTTTTATGAAAACGCAAATTTATTATGAAAACATGTTTACAAATAATTCATGGAAAGTATTGCCCATCCCTGGCTACTACTTTTCCCATCTTTCTGGCGAAGCTCGAATTCCGTCACGGTAGAATTGTTTATATTTTGAGGTTATGCTCGAATCCAACCATTCCTTGATGTCGTCATATGAGTGGAACTGCTGGTCAGCCAGACAGTGTGCCATCGAACGGAAAAAGTGATAATCGATCGGCGCACAGCAGCGTTTCCAGGTAGATGTTAACGGGCTTGGCCACGTGAGGCCGAATCACTTTTTCGTAACTCTCCGCATATTGTGAGCATTTCTCTTCCAGAGCTCTACTAAATCGCCTTAATTGAAATCGACCGCTCATAATAAATAACACCGACCAAATATGTACAGAGCATAACCTTAGCAGCGTGAATGTTCGGTCGAGGCGACGACGTAGAAGCATGACCGGGCAGCCCCCATGACTTCATTTTCTTTTAATCGCATCACCCGTTACAATACGACGAAGAAACCGCTTCCTTTTTTGTCGCCGAAGCAGTTGCTCACAGGCAAAAAAAAAAAAGACACTCAACGTCCCTTGGCTTCAATTCATAATGAATCCAAGTTCCTTGCTTTTGAATCATTCCCGACGCATGTAATCGCTTAGAAATGGCTTGGCGGGTAACATCTAACACTGAAGCAAGCTCTACCTGCGTTTAGCACGGATCCCCATCAAGCAATGCCGTCAATTCAGTGTCTTCGAAGATTTTCCGTCTTCGTTAACGCGAACGGTCGTCAACATCAAAGTAATCGTCTTTAAATCGACGGAACCAGCCTCGATGCGTTGTTTCACTTAAAGCAGCATCTCTGTAAACTTTTTGAAGCTCTCGATGAGCTTCAGCTACCATTTTCTTCAATTGAAAGAAGAAAATCAATACTTCCCGCATATGACGATTATTTGGCACAAAATAATACATATTCACACAACCAAAAGAATATGAAGTAAAAAAAAATCACTGTTGTGTCGCAGCGGTATGTTTGTCATACACATAAGCTTGGTTCGTGACGTTTAGGCAGAATCGACTTGCGACAGCTGGTGCCACCTATTGGCAAACAGCGGGAACTTAGTTGCGCACCTAATATTATTTGCTAAGGAAAAAACAAGTACAGCAAGTTTAAATAAAACCCGTTTATTGAATTAATTTCTGCAGCAAATAGGTGTTCTTAGGGTACTGCAGTCAGTCTTTTTACATTTGTAATATATTTTTCTTTGTTTAATTCGTTTATTTGTATGTATGAACCCATTAAAATATTAATTTTTCTACACAATAATTTTAATGTTTTGATGTTTCCATTTGAATACTTTTCTACTTCATGAAAATTCCATTAAACTATTTCACAGCAAAATAAAGAGGAATTTCAACCATTTTTGAGCGCAACGACTCGAGAACTGGGTTTCTGAATCGGCAATTCCTTAATTTGTTCACAAAATCAATTCTTCAACACCGCAAGAACTTTCCATAATCACATCGTTTTCCTTTAAGTTATATGTTACTGCAGTAATTTTTAGAAAAAAAGCCAACAAATCTAAGAAATTTGTGAAAAAAGCGAAAAAAAAGGTAAAGCCAAACCACATTTTAGCCTATTTTGCGGGCGGGTTAGGGGAAAAAGATAAATTTAAATTGCAACAATGTTTACCACTCGCGAGTCTTAATGCAGTAGGTAATTTGTGTTATGGAAGCACGGCTTTGTATGTCGTCAAAATGTCTGTTGACAGATTTACCTACAAGCTTTTCAACTTGAATAAAAACTGTTGTGAAAACACGAGAGAAAAGAAGGACACGGAACCCTCTAAATGTTGACGACACCCACAAAACATTGCAGGAATCATAAGTTAAAGATATACATATAGAATACAAAGGCGATATCGCCGCCATCTAGTAGATACGAAGTTGCAAAAATCTGTAAAATTGCGGTTAGTAATTTGAACAAACTCTTTCAGTTACTACGACATGACGCCCCAAATCAAGATGTTCCTGATACGTCGTGGTGCAATAATTTGCATTTGATGGCAACTGCATCGATAAAAAAAAACGTACTTGGGTTTGAATGGTACTGTAAAAAAATATCGCATTGTATAGCTTAAACGGCAATGCTGCAAAGAGATATCTGAAGAATGGGGATGTAAAAGGTACAGATATAGAGGTGAAATCTTGTCACAGATATGCAGAGTATGCTGCAAATACAGGGAGAACAAATATGAGCGAGCAATACTGGCGATAAAATTGCGCCAATTATCGACAATGGCATAGACTGACTACCATTAAGTTAAAACGGGTCAAAAGAGCAACATCACGGTTTAAGAACAAAAAATCTGTGGCGATACAGCTACTTAAGGCCAGTGATGAGGTGATAATGAATATGCATCATGCCCAATAATAAGCTTATCAGCATATAATGTCCTCTATTCAAAATTGTATTTATTGCAACAAGACTAGAAACATGAGAAAAATTATCTCAGACAACGAATTGGAAGATTGAAGACCCAACAACTTGTTTCGATGCAGATTGTATTCATTGACCTCTATTGCTCACCAAAAATACAGATTACATTTTAACGTTTGCCGGTACCTTTCATCGTATTAATAAATTATATTCATTTCGAAAATGCCCCATTTAAACTAAAACTATGAAATTTATGGAAAACAAATATAAAGAAACAGCGATCACACAAAATGTTTAGTCTTCAGCGTTCGTTCCCTACGGCAAATTCATAAGGTGAAGTCGAAGCAGTAGTCGTCGGCTGGAGAGAAACAACTGTTGTGTTACAGCGATAGTCGATGCAATGACTGCAAATAAATACAGAAAGTATATTTCGCTATATTATAAGGCGCGTTTCATATTTATAAGGCCACCCATAAATTTGCTTTATTTGGGTAATGGCACATTTTTTTTCATTGTTATGATGTTTTATCAAAATACTTGTTTGGACGAAACAAACATGCACACAAACTTTGCGATAAATCTGTTTTTAGAGTGTTTCACAATTATAATGCCAAGTTCAATTAGTGAGCTTTTAAAGGTGCAAATGAAGAGATCATGATTACTTTTATGAAGAAGTGATAAAATTCAATAATAACAAGTTTGACATAAAACGAAATAGGTAAAATAATCACTTAGAAGAGAAATTGGGCGCAAACTGGACAGGAGGCATAGTCTCATTCAAAATTTTTTACGAGATCCTGACACTTATGGATCTAATAAGCGCTCAGAAAATTATAAAATAGTGCCAGCAACACACCGAGAAGTTTATGTGACTTGCAAGCTGTTGTGCCCCACCGCTTGGCGGACATTAAAGAGTTTACATTTTATAAGAAATGAACAAATGAGATGCATTCCAGCTTTAAAAACTGAACACAAACTTGCCCGTATGGATTTTGAGCGTAAATATATGAGCACCCAATGACCATCCGTAAGCCACACAAAATTGTTAACCGATAGACATAAAAATTGTAGGTAATTTTTTACGATGAAAAAAAAAACTGGCATTTAGATGGTCCTGATAGTTTTCGGAGTTATTGGCATGATTTGAGGAAAGAGCCGAAATTCTTTTCCAAGCGAAATTTTGAATGCGGAAATGTGATGGTTTGGGCAAAATTTGCTGCAGCAGGATGTTTGAAACTGGAGTTTGTACCTTTAAGAAAGAAAAGTGCAGATTATATCTGAGTTTTGGAAAACAGTCTTATCCCATTTCAGGATAAAAAATGGGGCAGAGACTGCATTTTCCAACAAGATAACGCCGAAATCCACGTCAGCAGAGAGATAAAATCCTGGGTTTCCTCTAAAAGAATCAATGTTATGAACTGGCCAGCGCTTATTAGATTTTAATTTTAAATGAAACTATGACTCCGTCCAGTTTGCTCCCAAATTCTCTTCCACTGCATCCTTCGTCTTTGTAAGCGATTATTTTACCTATTTCGTGTTCTGTCAAACTTTTTCCTCGCGGCATGTCTTTTTTATTACTGAATTTTACCTCTTCTTTACAAAAATAATAATGATCCTATCGCTTGCATCTTTTAAAGCTTGGCATTATAATTGTGAAACATGCTAAAAACTGAATTATCGCAAAAACAAAAGTACCGTTATCTGCATAAATCCCAAAGTTTGTGTTTCATCCAAACAAGTATTTTGACAGAACATCATAACAACAACAAATGTACCGTTACACAAATAAAGCGAACTAATGGGTGGCCTTATAAATATGAAACGCACCTTATACGAGTGTATATCTCAATAATTCGGCCGCCTTTCATAATCATGTTTTTAAAGTGAAAAGAAATATCGGTAAGATTCTTAGTGACCGCTGTGGCATGATCAAACCCTGATACAACTACTTATTATTATTTGAAAGGCAGCCAATCACCTCGATGTGTCTGTCGAACACTTTGAATAGCAGACTAATTGCCATGTCTAGACGCTTCCTAAACTGTCGTTCGGAATCGTCATTAAGCTGTAGGCTTGTAAGAGAAGCTTTCCCATACCCAGCAAAAATATTACATACCAAATATCACAATGTTCGCCAACTCCTCATCCAGTTGCAGCGCAAATTTGACTGAAACACCATTGAATTTATAATAACATTAAGTTATCACCGAAAATAACTATCATGCTTGCAATTTCATAGCCATTCAGTACTACTTATGTAGAGCTCTCATGCAATTCTGACATTTAATTTCGGGCACATTTTTCAAAAATAAATTATTTTCTAAATTTGTAGTATAATATATTGAAATTTAAGGTTTTAAAAGTAAATTGAATTATAATAGATGGAATAGTTAAATTATATTAAATAGAGAAAAAACTAGATATCTGCATACTGGGTGCCAACATCTATATTTTTTTTATTGACTTAAAACTGTTGCATTGGGAATTTACGCCGGGTAATTCGTGTACTACTAATAACTTTCCAATTGAAGACAACTTCCTGTCGAAAACAAATCATTTCATTACTTCAGACCACTATTTTGCCAAAAGTATAATATAATGGTATTTCTATTTGAAGTAATATATGCATATTTAAATTATAGGAAGCAGTCTGGAAGCACTTCTGCTGGGAATAAACAATCAGCACATGGTGCTACCTCGTCACTAATGATCTTTTGCTGGATAGTACATCGAAGTAGTAAATATTTACATCATTAGAAGCAATCTGGAAGTACTTCTGCTGGAAATTAAGATTTAACACATATTTTTACATAGTCACCAATGAAAATACTCTCTCCATCTGAGTGCTTTCATTTTTTTGCTGGATATCTTATTCATGAGATGCAAGGAATTTTTTCAGGGTTCTTATTCACTTACTCATTTATTGACGCCCATGCCCATTTTTTTCTAAATAGAGCAAAAAGTATAATTTTTGAGATTTTTAAGGCGTTTAAACAAAATTCAGTCCTTCCCGCGAAGACAAAAAATATTTACAAATCGCCAAATAAAAAACCCATAAATATAAATCAGTCTATAACCCGAATACGGGACCTCTAATCGCCAAAATATCTCAGTTTTCAACCTCTGAGAGTGGTCTTCCCATATGTGGCCCACAACGTGGGTTGACAAAATGTGAGAAAAATCTGACTTAGATAAATACGTCGCGTTTTTCTTGGGTTAACATTAGTTAACCAACACGCTCGGCCCTGTACCCAGGCATAATAGTAGAAATCCATTACTTATCGTTGTAGATATGGTGTAGACATACTCGTATTTTTTGCTGATTTCATATTTATTAAACTACGTCCAAAAAGTGAGACCCTTTTAAAATGTAAATCATGTGGGCATACCGAATTTCAGAAATATTTTGTTGCTAAGTTATTAGCATTGTAATAGACGTCTGTGCCAAATTTTACATCATGAATAAAGAGCGCCATCAGCTACTGCCTATTAAAAAGGTGTCGATTAACTATTAGAGACCTTACTGATGATATTGGCATTGCAATCGGGTCATTCAACTCCATTTTGACAAATATTTTGCGCCTCAGATTCGTATCAACACTCTGAAAAATCCATCCAGTTAAAGTCTCTGAAGAGATAATTTCTGTTTATAAAACATGCAATTACGCGAGGTGAGATTTAGATGTATGCTTTTAATCTGGAGGCATCTGACCAATCATGTTAATATCATGTAATATGTAAAATATCGGGGGAAAATGCTTAAACTCCGAGTGTATACTACCAGTTTTCTTCGACTAAAGCATTTTGATTTCCTTCCGCCGATCCAAAATGTCAACAAGGAGTATTATCGTTTGCCTTAAACTATTCTCAAAAGCCCCAGATTTATGAACAAACAACTCCTGATTTTTGTACCACTATAATGCGTCAACTGCGTTAGATCTTCGTCAGTTTTTTGCGAAAAATTCAGCTATCATATTCGCTTTATTTACCGTGTGATTTCTGGTATTTGCTAAACACTCCTGAGGCACAGTCTTCTGGAGGCCATTTAGCAAGCTTCGAAGATGAAAAAATGTATTGTATTCGGAGAAAATACTTTGAAGGCGGTAAAATGGATTTGCTAGATTTGAAACATCGTTAACCGACTTAACCGGAGCTATATACCGACATTGACGTAGTTAAGCGCATCAATGCACAACGATTGCATTGTTTGGGTCTTATTGTACGGATGGGGGCAAATCCAGCAAGAAAAGTTTCGACAATGAATTCGATGAAAGGCAAAGAAGAGCGTGACAAGAACGCTACTGTCAAAAATTGGTATGACGAATTGAAAAAGGACAGAAGGCCGTACCGCTGGATTTATTTTCTATGTACGACGTATAACAGACAAGAATGTCAATTCTAGTCATAGTTAGGTAAATATCGGACATGGAAATATAAAATAACGAAAAATAACAAATGTAAAAATTAAAAATAAGTAAGTAAATGGCTTTTGATGAATTCCAATTCAAAGGATGTAGTGAAAATCAGGAAAGACACCTTTTAAGTCGATTATATTTATAAACCAATTAAAAATTTTCCGAATGAAGCTAAATACATTTCTCAGATGTGCGGTTTTCAAAAATGCATACGTTCAGATCTAACTTCTTGAACTGAATATTAGATAGTTATCAACATTTCTATTCTTTTTTGTTTTTTCTTCCAATTATGCTAAAGCTGGAAATAAATGACTGACGAATTCTAAAAGATTTACAATTTTCAAACTACGATTTTTATGAATACGTTGACGTAGAAAAATGTTGACATTGTTTTGATGCTTGTTTTGACCAAGGCCACCTTTCCAAATAGTATCAAGAAATTATAAGCTCTAATAGCTTTGACAAATAATGAATTAGATTTTCTCATAACATAGTTAATATGGTTCACACCATTACTTTTTCTTGACGCTTATGCGAATCGTTTGGAAACCCTAATGCTCTGACAACAGCTTTAGTTAAATATATTTTTACTAAGGTACGATTAATTACTGTTACAAAACTTGTAATGCGTCATGTCACAACGTGGGAATGTCAACAGAAGACATGTTCTATACCTGTCAGACAACATGTAAACAAACAACATATGTTCTTAACGTCTACACGGAAAAGGTTGATAATTTTGTTCTAATTTCCTTTTAATTGCTCTTAATTTATGAAGCCCAGACATTAATTTTTTGGCAACTAGTATTATATTATTGCGTCATAAAGAGGCGATAACCTGAAGCAAGCAAATACAAAAGGTGATGGATCTGCTGAATGTTTAATAAAACTAGAGTTAAGGGATTTCGTATGAAGCATGAACTTGAGAAATTTAATGTTTTGTTTTGCCTTTTTAGGTGCTGCCCTCTGTTGTTATATTATTAACATTTGAATGCAATTATTCAAAATATGTGATGGGATTTGGTCATGTTATTAACATTTCAATAGCACGACGGCGTTTCTATTGTGTTTAGGGGTTTTCATTAACAAATTGCCAATAAATAAACTTAAGTTAAAGAAATTTATTAACATAAAGTAATTAATATGTATTATGAAATTTCCATCGTTACTTATAATGTAAATTATTGAAGAAAAAATAAAAATATTAAAAAAAAAAACAATTATACCTAATTCTATAGGTCATTTAGATAAAGATGATTTCTGGCCATGAACCTAAGATGACTCGAATACCAATATCGCCATATTGCTCACTATGAACAAAATTGTCTTCATATACTTGGTAGCCGGGCCAACTTAGGTCTGATAACAGACCAGCTAAAATTTCCTCAACTGCTGCGCTTCACGAAAAAGGCTAAAAATACATTTTCAAACACAAAAAACGGGAAAAACGAAAAGCGTTAATCTAAAGTAGCGTAAAGCAAAACCGTAGATAAAAATTATAATAATTTGCCCACGATCGTTCCCCACCCGCTGGAGTCTTATCAGTCCCTTAATTGCCATGAATTCGATTCGATACTTGCACTACAACTATTCGTGCTTTATCTCAACAATCGTCGTGAAAATTGCCGTTTATTAAAGCTTGTAGATACTTGTCGCAACGCTTAGTGCCTGCCTGAATAGCACCTGGTTAACCGTTAGAAGACCTAGACCTACAATTCTGCGTACAAGCACTGCCGTGTGTTGTGTTTCGAACAACATCTCTACCGCAGCGCCGAGAGTATCGCCGGCGTCGCATCTAATTTACGCGTTTTGTAAACTTAATCAGTATTCAACGACCGCGCCACCGTATTGATGCGGTATTTATTTAGTCGCATTTAACATGAAATACGTGTTAATGCCATACTTCCCATGGGGTTTGTCATTTGAAATACCCATAGAGAGCAGACACAAAAACAAAGTCGTTAATCCCACGCCCGATTTGAAGATCAGTGAACATTATTTCATGACAATTGCAGATTTAAATTATTTGTATGTCAACTTGAAATTGTGGCATAACACACACAAAATTAAAATTCGAAATGTTTTCTTTTTTGGCTGTTATGTAAGGGCTGATTTTGAGATCTGTCATATCTTTTGGGTGGTTTACGCGCGTCATTTTAGGCTGTTAAAGTGGATGATCGTCACGGGGACACCGTGGCCGATGTTTGCCAGTAATTCTCAAATACCTATTTAGGAGGAGAACATACTTAGCAAACGTGAGCTCATCTTCGATTATCGCTAGCAATCATCACCGCTTCGCAAGCGTTCACGATAATAAAAACAAAATGAAATGTATACCGTTTTCTTTGGCAACAGAACTTTAGTTTTATGTGATGATCACGATATGTTTTATGTGATAATTTTCTGTACAAAAACACTGGCGAAGGTACTTTGTATTGCAAAGTGGCAATCAATAGTGTATAAAAAATCACCATTTGACATGAAAACTATGTGAGATAACATATTCTACATAAAATGTATCCAGGCTATTTCGCCCCTATAGAAAAACTGAGTATGATCTTGATCTGGCGTTGTATTGGCGTACAGATGTCAACTGATTCGGCTGTTCAGTGGACACTTTTCTATGTGAAAAATATACTTGCAGACACTTTTTCATATAATTCGAATAATTTAATATTTATTCAAAGTAACTAAAGGTAGAGACTATGCTCTTTTCACGGGGAAAAAATTCCAAGCTTACAAATGTATTATCGAACATGTTATGACCTAAAAATGTAAGCTATTCCGATTTCAGTGTTGGATAGTAAAAAAGAAAAAGATTGTCGTTGTCACTTAAGAACATTTTCCTTCTGAAAAACAAATTTAGTTCTACATTTCACGACAATTTTTGTATATGCAGTGCAATAAAGCTAAGTACTATGTTTTTTTTTTCACGAGGAAACAACTTTAAGGAACATTGTTTGCTTGTGAACAAATTTTGTGGTACTGCCAACTTTTCTTGTGTTGGTTACCAACACCGAAGGCGGAACAGCTTATGTTTTTACTTTACAATATGTCCGATAATATATTTGGAAAATTGCGAAATTGAGTCTTTTTTGCTACTACTATCATTCCACAAGTTTATATATGTATTAATGAACATATTATAACGCAAAAATGTAAGCTGTGTCGATTTCAATGTCGGAAACAATCAGCAAAAGGTTAACATCGTTAACATCGCAAAACAAAATGTTTCTTGTGAACAAGCATAGTACACTGTCTGTTGGAAAAATGTAGCTTTAAATTCGCATTTGTATAGAAAAGTGCTATGAAAGACACTTTTCGTATAACAAAGTGCCATAAAAGATACTACTCGTATAGTAAAATTTCATTAAAGATACTTTTCGTACAGAAAAGTGCCATAACAGTTACTTTTCGTATAGAAAAGTTCCATGGAAGACACTTTTCGTATAGAAAAGTTCCATGAAAGACATTTTTCGGATAGAAAAGTTCC
Organism: Philornis downsi; assembly: GCA_019455685.1. NCBI lineage: Eukaryota > Metazoa > Arthropoda > Insecta > Diptera > Muscidae > Philornis > Philornis downsi. Next base: position 4,129,253 of record JAHXMU010000129.1, on the reverse strand, counting down.
ATGGAAGACACTTTTCGTATAGAAGACATCGAAAACACTTTTCATATAGGAAAATATCATGGAAGGCATATCTCATACAGAAAAGTGTCATTTCAAAATACAACAAAGTTTACTTATAATTCCACCAATAAAACAAATGATAGCAAACTAACGTACGAGTATAACAGTTGATTTAATTTATTGGAAATCAACTGCGAATTTCTTTAACTAAATAACCACGAAATTTTTCGGCGCACAGACAGATCTCGCAGGCGTTCTTTCACTGGTGTTACATTTTCTATTTCTTTTGCATTTTTTAAGCTGGTGCACATCAGGACATCAACCGGTTTCCAAATGAGAATCCTTAAAATGCTTTTCAAGGTGCATAGTCCATCAACAAGAATAATTTCTTGTATAAAACATAGCCATGAATACATTTACATTTTGGAAAAGTGGCCGTGAAAATGCTTAATATATTCAGTGCTTATACGAGTGTATGAAAATATGTATGTACATATCTTATATATGAAATTAAAGGAATATTTCAGTTTTCTATATGAAGTGTCTATGAGGACACTTTGCTTTATGGAATTTATCTATGGAGATAGAAATCGAACCGTTTTTTTTTAATGGTTATGTTATTTTATTTTAAAACTATAGTTCGCCTGCGCCTATCCGCTTTTTACATTTTTTTTTTTTATTTTTAAATCGATAATTTTTTTGTTAACCAGTTGTTATAAATATATACATATACATATATAAGCAAGTTAATATGTTGCTGAAGTTTTTGTTCATATGTATTATATTTCGTTGTGGCTTCAAATTGCAAATAAAAATCGATTTATTTATTTTTATTGTAGACAACTTCTTCAGTATATTCAAATGAAAACAAACGATCGTACTCTCAGAGAGTGCAACACTAACATTAATATTTAAAAAAAAAAAAAAAAATCAGGTAAAAAAACAAATTAAAAATTATGGCGCTTTCACTGCCAACCTCATCTTAATTAAGAGGTTTTTGGTGCACCGAAAAAATTACGTAGTTGATATGCACAGAAAATGTGGGCTATGTCGTAGATAACATATATCTAACTAAAGCGTAGTTGATATCAATTAGTTCATATTTACTAACGTACACAAAATAACTACGGGCGTAGCTGAAATTGACGATCCATTGACAATTAATGTAATAGAACTAGCAAACAACCATTTAATTTCTGTATATACACTGGTGTTATGTTTTAGATCAAATAAAGAATATATCGAAGAATTATTTAAAATTTACGAATAACAATCTCACTTTTTGCCTTTAGGAAAGTTAGGGCATCATCCGAAGTCTTTATTATGAAGGATTTCTTTTGCAGGAAAAAGTTTTGGAGGAAACAATATAGAATATAGAAAAGTATCGTAGATGATATTTTCTATATGTATGTACATTGAAAGGCTTTTACCGTATAGTGGACTTATAGTGGTTGCCTTCTTTAAGAAGATTACCATTGCAGACACGTTTTTTGTAAGCAAAGTCTCACTGGAAACACTTTTCCTGTAGAGAAGACATTTGAAGACATTTTTTCTATAGAATGTAGAATTCTTCTATAGGAAATTTTTATTGAGGGTACTCTTATAGAAAAATATCATATAATATACTTTTCTTACACAAAAAGTAACATGAAAGACATTTTTCTTATAGAAAAATGCCATGAGAGACACGCAATAATAAAATGAAAAAAAAAACATACTTTCGTATAAACACTTTTCAAGAGTGTCATAAAAGACGTTTTTCGTGTAAAACAAAGTGCTATAAAATATAAATTTCATATAGAAGAATTGTGGAAGGCACTCTTCATATAAAGGCAGTTTGTTGAAAATTCTTTTAACACTTTATTATTAACTTTCAAGAAATTTTTCATAAAGATAACTGTTTTGAAAACACTTTGTATACAGAAAAGTTTCTTCGAAGAGGGATTTCATTTAGGTTAATATATGTTATATTTATAGCGAGAAAACTGCCTTTTCTAACCGACAGGGGCACAGTTCTATATGAAAAGTTTGTCTCAATCCCCTCTTCTTGTGAAAAACGTTTTCCAAAATACATCCTCATAGGAAAAGTTTTATCCAAAGCACTTCTTCATACGAAAACTGTCTTCCAATATATTTCATCTTAGAACTATTCAACTTACTTTAAATATATTGTTCACGATTGTCCAGATTTTCGTTGATACTCCGCAACAATGGTCCATCCATTTAATGCTTTCATAACTTGCCTAGAAAACCTAATTTATTTTATAAATATTATACAATATCTTCAAAAATTTGATCTACGTTTGAAATAATTTTACATTTATTTTTACCGTGACAATTACAAAACCATAACAAACCACCAATAACAAACTCGGTAGCAACCAGCAAAGTAATCGTTAGTATTTAAAATTTTTATTTCAAATTGTTGAAAATCAAGAAACAAAAACAACAATTTTCTCCATCTGCGCAACGGCGATATTTTTCGGAATGTGAAACTATGAGTATTTCCTATACATTTTACGATTTCCAAAATCCTCTGTATGTGCAAAAACTTCATTAAAATTCTTTAAAAAAAAGTTGAAAAGAACTCTGACAGGCGTCGCTAATCTAGCATTTTGCACATTTATTGCTCAAATGTATAAACACAACGACAAGAAAATATGTGTAACGCACACATTGCCAACATTGATGTGTGCAAAAGAATGGGGAAAGCCAAAGGAATGTAACGATTAGCTTTCGGAATGTTTCAAATAACGCTATGTACCGTATTATTGTTACGAATAATAATAAGAGCTATTTTTGCTTATAATGCAGCGATACTCTCTGAAATTCACATATCGAGCTTATCCGTTTTTTAATTTGTGTACAATAAACTGTCAAACAAAGCCCAAATACTACTTTAGAGGATTCTAAAAGTTCTAATATAAATAATCCTTCAGTGGATAAGGCCTTATAGCTGAAATTAATTAAGCGCTAATATCACTCGCCGTATTAGCAATCGGAAACTCTGGATAGCGCAGTGTGTTCCATCTGTAGGAAAGACTGGCAACTCTGCACGTGTTAGCTTTTTCTCTTTTTTCTCTTTCGCTCATGTAATGTTTTACTTTCTTTTCACAACACAAAACAGCTGTTCATAGCTGCTGTCAAGTAATTATTAACATCAGTAGAAAGACAAAAACACAACTCGTAACACGGAAAGAGAAGTCGGACGAGATTTGTTGAACTACGAAATATAATAACAACACAAATAACAAGCTTTGTAATAATTGTCACGAAAGAACTGAACATTGTTGATTATTACAATTGTAGAAAATTCGGCTGTCAGCAACAAATATTAAAAAAAAAAACAATAAATCTTTCCGTCACAATAAGACGCTAAATCTGCTATCTACAGTGAAATATCGGAAACTTTTGCACAATCATCATTATATCTGTAAGTAGCTTGAGTCATAAACTTGTTTGATAACGGACTATTTGCCCCCTCCGTCATCGTTAGCATGAAATCATTATATTTATGAAACAGAATAATATCTTAGTTGGGGAAGACCACAAGACGATTTTGACCATCGATTGCGTTGTTGCAGTAAAGAAATGATGTAAGTTTAGAGCACCACATAAACAATGCATAGCAACCGTGGTTAGGATAATGCGGAATACAGAGAAAAAAAAAATTGCACAGTGACGGATTGCTTCTTCGGAGGAAAAATTCAACAAAATTTCTATGTGAAAATTCATGTTTAAGTGAACTGGGAAAAACAGCTTTACGAGAAAAATCTAATAGACCTCGTCTCGTTATGAAAATTGTCTAGAGAAAATGGTCGGATGAGAAACTTGTATATTGAAAAACTTTGCAGTGGCACGGATAAGGATAATTGTATGAAAATCTTTTACTGCTACAATTTTCTATACAAAAATGTCTAACGAGACACTATCTATACAAAAGTGTCTGGCGGGACACTTCTATAGGGAAAGTATCTGGCGGGACACTTTTCTATATGAAAAGTGTCTGGCGGGACACTTTTCTATATGAAAAGTGTCTGGCGGGACGCTTTTCTATATGAAAAGCGTCTGGCGGGACACTTTTCTATATGAAAACTGTCTGGCGGGACACTTTTCTATATGACACTTTTCACTTTTCTGGCGGGACACTTTTCTATATGAAAAGTGTCTGGCGGTACACTTTTCTATATGAAAAGTGTCTGGCGGGACACTTTTCTATATGAAAAGTGTCTGGCGGGATACTTTTCTATATGAAAAGTGTCTGGCGGGACACTTTTCTATATGAAAAGTGTCTGGCGGGACACTTTTCTATATGAAAAGTGTCTGGAGGGACACTTTTCTATATGAAAAGTGTCTGGCGGGACACTTTTCTATATGAAAAGTGTCTGGCGGGACACTTTTCTATATGAAAAGTGTCTGGCGGGACACTTTTCTATATGATTGGCGGCTAAGAAGCTTTTGCTGGTTGTTCGGTAGGATTAGGTTGTCCCAATTTCGGTGTTGGAAACCAATACAAAAAAAATCTTGCAATGCCGCTTTCCAATGTCTTGTGGAATATTTTCCTTGTGAAAAGAACATAGTATCTACTTATTGGCAGGAAATGGTCTACTACAAGCTGCTTCTCCATGTCCAAACTCTTAACTGAATCGCCTGAAGGAAACGATTCGCCCAGAAACTACCAGCATTGGTCATTAGGAGAGGAATTATTTTCCACTAGGACAACGTCAGACCATGCCCATTGATAGTGATGGCCGGAAGATCCGGGAGCTTGGTTTAAAGATTCTTATGCATTCACTTTATTATCCAGGCCGACGATTGATTTTGCTGGTGAGAAATTCGCCTTAAGAAAAGCTTGTAAAAATCAGTTGTCCTAATCTTTTCCCATGAGGATGAGAATATAATGAAGAGAAACATATTGAAAATACCTTAAAAATGGCAGCGAGTAATCGGACAAAACGGTGCATATTTGACATAAATGAAATTATTATAACTATACTAAATAAGGCCTTCAATGTCATGTAAAAGTAGTGGATTTCATTGTACTACATCTTATATATTATTCTCTGTAAAAACTGCCGTATTTTTGGGAACAAAATTGTTTTGCTGGGGGCAATTTGTAGACCAAATAGCAAAATAATTCCATAAAAATAATTGCGAAGAAGAATACATACGTAGATTGCAACTGTATTAAAAGAATTTGCAAGGGGTTAACAAATTGTTTTTCTTTATCACAGATCAAACATATTTATATATACGGCTGTTGTTGTTTTTTACCTTAAATTAGCACACCTAGACTACGCTTGCATTTTGCTAAACCACATTAAATTTGTTGACAATAATTTTAATGCGGGTTGAAACGAGTTACTCTACAAATATACATGTTCCATAACTTTCTTTATTAATATTAAATGCTTGTATGCTTTTGAGTTCAATGCATGTTGCACGCTTTTGTAATTGTATGTCATTTGTTCTGAATACTCCACCACTCAAATTCTATAGTTCCATAGATTCCTACAATTACCTGCATCAGCATTTGTGAATAAAAAGCCACAGCCTTTTCTGTGTAAGTTGAGTTGACTTCGAATATTTAGAGAGCTCAAGCCCGGAAACACTTGATGTGGCCCCAAAATGAAGAACAACTGACATTAAAATTAAACTAAATAGTTTTATGTTCCATGAGTTATCACCTGCGGAGTAAGACTTTTTCAGGATTGAAATGATTCGCAAAACAAACGATAATAACCCCCAGAATTCGCACATCTGTTATTTACCCATGAGTGACCTATTACTACTTCATTAACATTTTATCACATTCTTATAATAAAATTGTAGAAATCAATATAGCAAAGCAAATAACGTTTATAAATAATGGCATCTCAAGAATCTAGGTCCGAAACACCCGACACCACCGAAGGAAAAGAAAAAAAATCAGCAAAGGAACCTAAAGGGAAAAGCAACAAAATAGACATCAAAAAGCCAATTAAAAACTCTAAGGACACAGAAACTAAAAAGAAATCGGATGACAAATCTGCGAAAAAGCGTGAAAAGTTGGTAAAAAAGGGAAGAAGATTTAAGGAACAGGAGGAAAAAGACCTAGATTTCCTTTTATCCGTCAGTACAAAGAAAGAAGATCAACCCAGGAAGAAGTCTAAAAAAGACAAATTTGACTTCCGTTGTCCCTGGCTAAAAAAGAAAAAAACTACTATTAAAGAAACACCTCCTAAGGAAGCCATATCTAAAGACCGGGTACAAGAGCCAGAAAAAGAATCAAGTGAAACCGACAGTGTAGACAAAGCAGCGGTAGCACATGCTAAAACAAAAGCTGCACGAAAATTTGTTGGTATTAAGAATAGATACAAACGTGTGAAGTCCAGACCGATAAGAATTTGTAAACCTAAAGACGATAAGGAAGAAATTCGAGAAGAAACGAAAGAGGAGAAAGATCACAATAAAGATCTTCTAGACACAGTTTATCACAAAATGGAAATTGAAGTAGATGCCGGGCATCATAAGGTGACAAAAGAACCTGAACCAGTGGCGGAAATAAAATATACCAGCTACGCCAATGTAGAAGCAGAAGTGTTACGACATGTTAACAAACTGATGGATGTAAGTACTCATATTTCATTAAGTTAAGAATCAAAAAGCAGGAAATTCTAAAAAGAATTTGATAACGAGACTCAAACTACTGCTAGAAATCCCATTTGAGAAATACGCTTAACAATTCTAGACTGACTGATAAACTTAGAATCGTATCAGACGGAAAGTAATTTTCTTAGAACTCTTCGAGCTACAACAAATTTCATTTCTAATATTTTAAGCTCCCAATAGCTCATTTTAGCAGTCAGTATACGCAATCTGACGATCAAAAACGATAAAACTGAACAATCTGAAAAGTAAATTTCGCTTAGAATAGTTTCATCATCAAACGACTTATTTTTGAATAGTTTAGAAATCAAACTGATGTTTTTAGAACAGTCTCATAGCATTAAACTGATTGTTTTAGAACAGTTTGAGCTTCAAACAGACTGATTCTTTTAGAACAGTTTGAGCCTCAAACAAATTGATTCTTTTAGAATAGTTTGAGCCTCAAACTGACCGATCCTTCTTAGAACAAGTCCTTAAAAAATAGGGAGTCTCCATTTGCAACTTTTATAAACCAATTGTTGTTTAACGATCCCCTTAAATCTATTGGAATATCAATAAAATTCTCTTATATTACCAGTTTACAGGGCTATAGTAAATTATATAGTAAACTCACTATTAACTAGCTGATTTTAAGAAATACATGACTCATTGTTTTTGTATCTGCTCTTTTTTAGTCCTTGCATGAAATCTTTCAACTGTACAAACCGGGCGATGTTATGCTCTCCTTTAATGGCGGCAAAGATTGCACGGTCGTTCTGCATTTGCTGCACACATTTTTCCAAATGAATACCTGTTTAAACCACATCAAACTACCTACGCTCTATATCACTGATCCCGACGCATTCGAAGAAGTCGATGACTTTGTAAAGGATTGTGAGAAGCTCTTCAATATTGAGCTGATACGGAAACCGGGACCTATTAAGAACGCCTTGGAAGAGATATGTAAAGAAAGGCCACACATCAAAGCAGTATTTATGGGTTGTCGGAAGACAGATCCCTATTGTCAAGATTTGAAAATGATGCAGGTATGCAACGGAAACAAAAAATCCTTCAATTCCTAGTTGTACTCTTTTTCATTCTTTTTCAGACCACTGATTCCGGTTGGCCTCCATTAATGCGCATAAATCCTATTGTTGATTGGAAATGCCGCGATGTCTGGCAATATTTGTACATGTACAACGTCCCCTATTGCAGTTTATACCAAAAAGGCTACACGTCCATAGGCAATAAGACGGACACCAAACCCAATCCCTATCTGCGTATTATAGACAGTACAACTGGCGACGTAGTGGACTATCGGCCGGGTCATGAGCTGATCGACAAGGATGAATTGGAACGCGCTGGACGCATAAAAATTCCTAAAGACAGCAAAAGTTTAAATTCAAAATAGTAATGAAAGAAAAAACGGAAAACAAAATTAGAAACATTTTTTTGCATAGCTAACTTCACATAACTATTAGGCAACATAGGGTGCTGCTATTAGTGATAATTACAAATTACGAATATTAGTTGGTAACATAATTTATTTCAAATTATAAATTATTATTAATGAAATAAAAACATATTCGAATGTAAAACAGTTTGTGGAAATAGAAAATAAACAAAAAAATGGAATGAGCAATCTGGTTATACTTGGGCAATATTTTATTTATAAAAACGTTTTGCATGTACTTTTTTTTGTAACAAATTCTAATACTCTTTTTGCTATGAGCCAAGACAATTTCCTGTATGAAAAGTGCCTTTTATGTGAAGACTAAGACTTATCTGCATAAAAATGTCTTGCACGACACTTCCACATAAAGTTTGAATCTTGTTACTCTTCTACATAAAAAATTTCTTCTATGACACTTCTACGTAAAATTTCCATAACAGTTTTCTACATGGAAGTTATATAACAGCTTCCTGCATGAAAAACGTATTCCGTGAGGCTTTTCTATGCGAAAAGTATGACATGACATTTTCTCCGGGGCTCATGAAAAATGAAATGAAAATACATGGAAAATTTATTCTATGGCATCTTTAGGAACAGTGTCTTCCATGACACTTACTCAAAAGTGCCTTCCTTGACACCTCTATACGAAAAGTGTCTTCCTTGCCACTTCTATACGACAACTGTTTTCCCATGACAGTTTACTATACGAAGAGTTTGCAACAGCATTTTGTTGGAAGTAGTAAACCAAAAAAAAAAAAAAAAATATTTTTATAGATGTGAAAATATAAATGGATGAAATAAAAGAAAAAATATTGTAATTGAAATTTCAGTAATACAAATATGAGAATTTATGAAACTGGTGATTTTTTCCACTCCATTTGACGTTTAATAACGAGTAATGACGACGAAAAACCTGTATGCCATGACACTTTTCTATACGAAAAGTTTGTAACAACCATTTTGTCAGAAATAGTAAAACAAAAAACAGTTTTCAAAGATGTGCAAATAAAAGAAAGGAAATTGGAATTGAAATTTCAGTAACATAAATATTAACATTTATGAAAATGGTGATTTTTTACTCCATTTTATACTAGTCTGTTACTCGGAATGAGCGATTCTTGGCCTTTATGTGAAACACGACACCATCGTCGACCAACATTGTCGGAGGCCCGATAGCATAAGCTTAAAATTGGTGTAATCGACTCAGGACTAAGATTTCTCCAGTCGATTTTGAGCTGAAATTAAATTTCATCGTAATAGCTCAATTAGCCTGTTATAAAGTTTGGCCGGGATAAAGTTTATATACTCTTTACCGGATTAGGATCCGCAGTGACCCGAATGATGTACCATCATGATTTATTTAAGAAAGTGTCATGGAAGATTACTTTCGTGTAGAAAAGTGTTAAAAATGATTATTTTTGTGTGGAAAAGGGCCATTGAAAGCAGGTAAGAGTCATGGAAGATCATTTTCATGCATAATATCCCAGAGGACATGGAAGAACATTTTAATTAATGTGAAAAGGTCACTTTTCAGTTGGGAAAGCGTTATAGAAGTTCATTTTCATTTAGAAAAGTATTACTAACGATAATTTTTATGTGGAAAAGGGTCATGGAAAACACGTTCCATATAAAAAAGCCCCATAGAAGGCACTTTTCATGTAGAATAGTATTATGGAAAATCATTCTCGCTTTCAAAAGTTTTATAGAAGATAATTTTCATGCGGATATTTGTTATAAGAGTAACTTGTTGTGACAAAAAAAGTTCTATTCTCATAGGTCTATTTAGCGTGTCTTTTTTAAGCCCTCGCTGTAAGTATTTTTCACTAACCACTCCTACAATTAGCATGGCGTGCGAATTCCTGTATCTAGCAATTGCCAAAGAATCCAGTTTGTAGTAAATAATAAATGACAAACAATTTTTTGGGAAAGTCGAAAAAGATTCATCGCATTTCATTTTCTCGTCCCATAAATTGAGTTGAAAATATAATGGCATGGAACATCTTAACGTCTCAAGAAAATATCACCGATATTTCAACTTTTTCATTTTTGGGAGATATTGTAAGGAAATTATTGCTTTTTTTACCACTTCCTATTAGAAGAATTTGTAGCAGTTTGTGTAGCAGCATATTAATGGAAATTGAATTTAAATACGTCAATAACTCACTTTAGTCCACTAATTTTAGCAACATTACAAAAGCTAGCAGCTGCGAAGTCATGGCACCTCTGCAGCTGCTGACACTATTCCCCCGTAGATGTCGCTGCGATTGCCCAAAAAAAAAAAAAAATCAACAGCTGTTCACATTTTCATGTTTTTCCCCATCGAGTTTCATAACAAAGTTCATGAGAAAGTGCGGCTCTTATAAATATCCGCACAAATTTTTAGAAATTGTTTACATTTAAATCGATTCCATAGATTTTCCTGTGTGAAATCACAATAAATGCTCAACAATGGCACGAGCGAGTCAAGACATGCTTGCGGTGCTAAGGGGTTTACAAATGGTTGCAGAGGCTTCTTGTCGCGAGCAACGTGAGCTGTACAAACACTTGTGGTCCAACTCTAGTATCAGAGAGCTGTTGGAGCAGAATTTGAGAGTCAGTGCGGAGTTTTTGAAAACAGCAGGCGACAATCCCGGGGAGGAGCTGAAGAAGCTGCAACAATTGGTGCAAGAAACAATGGAAAGAACGTGTGTGGTGGCAGAGGGTGTGAAACAGCTGACGGGAGTGAAAATTTCGAAAGAATTCAAGATGAGTCAGATGCCATTCGGCTCAGGTGGGGGTAAAGAGGCTGCAGCTTCAGAAAATCAACAGCAGAGTAAAGAATCAATAATTCACACGTCGGGCTTAAATGGTCGTTCTTCTCCAGTCACTGCTGGTGGGAAAGTGGATGCGGCAAATTTGGATATCTCCTCCATTACGCTAAAAGAAATGGAAGACATTTTGTCCAGACGTTTGCAAAATCGCAGACGAGAATCCATACAAGATAATAAGATTTCAGCGCCTCCAACAACGCCAGAGCAATCTGAGTCAAAATTATTTAAGACTGAATCAACATCATCAGCAACTGGTCCGGAAACTGTAAGAGCGGACACAGAGTATGTGAAAAATGTGCTTACGTTTGTGGCAGGAGCCTCTCCGCCTTCCGCGGCCGCAGCTATCAATGTGCCCACATTAAGCAAAGTGGCCAAACAGCGCAAAGTTCCCTCCAGTCGTTTGGGCAGAATGGCCTCGTTTGGTGGCCTCTTCGCCGGTTTGGGTATAGGAACCATTAATGAACTAACCAAAGGAGCCTTAGGCTTGGGCGGCGCTACGAATGTGAAAGAAGCTTTGCTAAGTCCCGCCAATGCCGAAAGAATAGTGGATACCTTGTGCAAAGTGCGAGGCGCCGCTTTAAAGATTGGCCAAATTCTTTCAATACAAGATTCTAATGTGGTTTCCCCGCAATTGGCGAAAGCCTTTGAAAGAGTACGCCAGGCAGCTGATTATATGCCTGATTGGCAGGTGGAACGTGTTATGTCCTCGGAACTAGGAACTCAATGGCGTGATCTGTTGGATACATTCGATGATAAACCTTTTGCAGCTGCCTCTATTGGCCAAGTGCATCGCGCTGCTTTGAAAGATGGCATGCAGGTCGCGGTAAAGATACAATATCCAGGTGTAGCTAAAAGTATTGAGAGTGATATCGACAATCTGGTGGGTATGCTCAAGGTGTGGGACGTTTTCCCTCAAGGCTTTTTCATAGACAACGTGGTGAAGGTGGCGAAAAGAGAGTTGACTTGGGAAGTCGATTATACGCGCGAAGCTGAATACACAGAAAAGTTTAAAGAAATGATAGCGCCCTATAAGGAATATCATGTGCCGACTGTGATAAGGAACATGACTACGAGCAGTGTACTAACGACTGAATTAGTGCCGGGGGTTCCACTGGATAAATGCTTCGAAATGAGGTGAGTTCATGAATAAAACTAGGAGTATGGAGATACAAAGGATATAAGAAAGATTTTCATTAGTAACGATTGTCAACTGAAAATCTGTTAGACTTTTCCGGAAGAAAAGGGTCAGCAGAACCACTTGTAACAGAAAATTATATGAAATGTTAAACCAAAAAAATCATCCATTCTTTTGCAGCACAAAGATCTGAAAAGATCAATAAACTTTTGTGAAAAATATTGGCAACATTCTGTTTTTAAGAAAATGTGCTAGAAAATTCCACAAAACACTAGTACAGACCTAAAGTCTTAAAAATATTTTTAGATGGGACGAATGCAACCAGCTGTTCTCTGGTGTTAATTTTTTACCACAATCTTTGAGAAGTTACATACAATTTTCAATTTAAATTCACAATGAAAAAGTGTGCAGCTTTCTCAAGCGCTCAAAAAAATTATTAAATTAATTAATAAGCTATGAATTAAAAGGGACGATCACACTCAAACTCTGCGTCAGTACAAAGGGCTGTTTTAGCAATTTAGCGACAAAAAGGGTTTTGACAATGCCTTTGAATTATGATGAATTCCCGGTACATTTATGGTCGAATGTACATCTAGCAAGTACACTGGCTTTTCGGAATTAGTTTGTCATCGAAGTAACTGACCAGAAAGGAACCATATATGAAAAAAATACAAAAAGGCCGAGAATTACTTTGAAGAATGTGAGTCTATTTTCAAATGCTCTGTTCTCTGCTATAATTAAAAGATTCAGGGCTATAATTGTAGAAGATTCAGGGTAGGACCCCAACCAAAGCGTTTCTGGCAATGAATAGTTTCTATATCTTTTTGCCAATAAATCTAATCCATATCTTTATTTCGAAATTCGCACGATTTATGTTTTGTGTGTGTAAAAGTTATTATTTTTCTTATAGAAGAGTTTAAGCGAATATCTGAAGGACCTTCTTTACAAAGAGCACAGCTTAGATTACGTCGGTTTATTTGAGAATCACTTTTGTTTAGTAAAAATTAAGGTAGAAACCAAACCAGTGCGATTACGTTACGTTGCGAATCTCATCCATATCTCTACTTTAATTACTTTCTCAGAATTTATTGCTTTTGCCTGCGAACATGTTATTATTTTTCTTATGGAGGAGTTCTTCTTATGGATTGTCCGAGGGGCACACATTATTAAAAGAGCTGCTTAGATTATTTCGGTTTATTTATAAGCCACTTGGGTTGATTAAAAATTTAACTTACATTATATGATCGACTATTTTCTAATAGAAAAGTCTCCTTATTATCTCCTAGTAGAAATTCTCAAAGAAAATATTTGAGAAAAAAATAAAAAAAAAATATTCTTTTCTCGTAATTATTGAAGAACTTACTGAGTTTTTCATACAGAAATTTGTTAATAATTAGCCGTAGATCTTCCGAATTTTCTACCAGAGTAAGAGTTATAGAAAAGATTTCACACAATGTGGAATGGAATTTTTTATTTAAATTTTTTTCATTTTTTCCATAGTTTCTATTAAAATATTAGTGAAATTTTCTCAGAGATCGATTCTGAGAGTTAATAATATGCTTATGACTTGTTTTTTTAGAAAAGTTTTCTCACAAAATGATATTCACAAAATCTTGTACATATTTAAATTTAAATAGGATGTTTTCTATTGAAACCATTAATAAGAGTTTCTCTCTACATATTTTATATTAAAGTTTTTAACAAATATTTAATTCAGAAAATTATCGTTTCCCTTTTTTCAGTTACGATCATCGTAAACATATCGGCGAATCGATCTTGAAACTGTGTCTACGAGAACTCTTCGAACTGCAGTGCATGCAAACAGATCCCAATTGGTCGAACTTCCTATATGACGCGGGCTCTAGAAGACTAATGCTTATCGATTTCGGTTCCACCAGATTTTATCAAAAGGAATTTATAAGAAACTATAGAAATGTAACTTATGAAATGTGTTTGAAAAGCTTTTTATAAATAGTAAGCATCTTTTTATATTCCCTTAGATCATTATGTGCGCTGTTAATGACAATCGCAAGGGGGTTTTGGAAATATCCCGCGAAATGGGTTTCCTTACTGGCTATGAGTCCAAGCAAATGGAGGAGGCTCATGTGGATGCTGTCATGATTTTGGGTGAAATGTTCCGTTATGATGGAGAATTTAATTTTGGACAACAGGTTGGAAAATTGTAAAGTACGAGTATTTAACTATTATTTTAACTCTCCCTTCTTCTCCTTTCGTGTAGAATACCACCGAGCGTATCGCCCACTTGGTACCTACAATGGTGGCCCATCGTTTATGTCCTCCACCTGAAGAAATCTATTCGATTCATCGTAAATTGTCGGGCATATTTTTGTTGTGCTCTCGCCTTCAAATAAAAATGAATTGTCGCCCCTTCTTTAACGACATTGTGGTGGGCAAATTCAAGGAGTAGAAGTGAACGCTGAAATACATACGTAGACACCATATTCTATACATAAGATGTGATCATAACGACTTAGTGCAGTAATTAAAAAGTTTGGTTTCTTTGTAATGTTTTTAAGAATCCATACGGCGAATTTGCTTTTTTCCTGTTGACGACTATGAAAGAAGTTTTATATAAAATTGTTTTATTCCAAACTGTGTAACCAGAAGTATTAATGTATTGGTCGTTTTAATGAGAAACTTCTCAGGAGTACACTTTTTTCAGAAGCGTTTCTTAAAGAAATATTTCTTATGGAAGTCTGTGCTTTATAATTCTCGGAGACATTTCTTACAAAAATTACTTCTAATAGTCTGAGATTTACATTTCTTATGGAAAAGATCTTAGCAATTGTCCGAAGAACATTTCTTTTGTTTCTACGTTATTGTTTTCCTACACAGAAGTTGAGGTTGATTGCCTGAATTACTTTACTTTTCCGAATGTCTGAGCGTTATCTTTTCTATGGAATATTCGTTAACGATAGTCTGAAGGAGACATTTCTTATAAAAATTACTTCTAATAGCTTGAGTGTTACATTTCTTATAGAAAAGATCTTAGCAATTGTCCGAAGAACATTTTTTTTTCTTTCTACGTTATTGTTTCCCTTCACAGAAGTTGGGGTTGATTGCCTGAATTTTACTTTCCCGAAAGTCTGAGCGTTATCTTTTCTGTGGAATATTTGTTAACGGTAGTCTGAAGGATGGTTCTGACGAAAAACTTTTGTCAGGAATTCTTTCTGGGAGGTATTCTTTTCGTAGATACTTAATTTATTTGGGCGACTTATTTTTACAGTTTTGTTTTAGTTATCTATCTCCTGTAGAGAGGTTGCCATTGATTGCCCGACTACTACTTTTTTTACAAAATGTTTTCTTTCTTGTAAATATATTTTATATTTCTTATAAATAAGTCTTAGCGTTTGTGCGCAGAACATTTTTCACTTCTTTTTCTTTATGTTATTATTTCCCTACTCAGAAGTTACTGCAGATTGTCTGAGCTAAAATTTTCTCCTAAAACGTGTTCCTTAGAGGGATCGTATATTATTTTTATCATATCTCTGAATGACTGTGAAAAAGTTTTATAAGACCTACTTTCTGAGGTACACTTTTGTCGCATTATTTAAGAGCCACGTTCACGTTCATGAAAAATATTGTTAAAATTGTTTGTGTTAGCTTGTTTTTATTGTCATATTTCTCTTAATTTCTTCTAGGTTGTCATTTTCCTATAGAGAAATTGCCTGAAAGCTAATTTTCTAATGAAACGATTTCTTTTGATAGTTCCGAATTTTATTTTTCTTATAAAAAAGCTCTTGGCGATTGATCTTAGATTATCTGTTCTACTCAAATCTCTTGAATATGTTTAAAAGCAATTTTGTTCGTCACAAATATTGCCGCAATTGTAGGACCGATTAATTTTCTAGTAAAGCTTTTTTTTCTAGTAAAGCTAAAAATTGTAATTTTTTTATAAAAAAAATGCCACATATTGTCAGAATGCTGCTTTTTAGGAAATAGTTCATTCTGGCGATTTGAGTATTGTTTCTTGCATTGAAAACTTACTTAAAACTTAAGTATCACTTAAATTCCCTGGCCGTCTATTTTTTCAGAGAGCTTAAGTCTTTGTATTTGACTGAGGCACAGATTTCTGAAATAAATTTTCATTTTCTTGCACAAAATCTATGCCGGTCAGCCACAGTTATGCTTTCCCCATATATTAGTTCCTTCAGGTTTCTTAGTTTATCTTGCAGATAATTGCTGTCCAGACGTTTGTTTTTTTTTTTCTTTTAAAAAAGTTTCTTTCAATTATGTGAAATACGTTTTTCCTATAGAAAACTTTTGTTAATGCAGAATTCCTAGGTTTATCCATTGAAACAAACCTGATGTAAATTGATGTTTGTTGATTGATTCTGTTAATACATTTATAAAAATTTTCTGTGGAAGGAGCGTATTCTTAACAAATCTTCAAACTTTGTATCCTTTCCTTGTCATAGTGATGTTTTGGACTCTGAAGGCATTCCAACAGAACATTTTGAAAAATTAGTTGTAAATCACTTAGACGCTTTGGGTAATGAATTCAAAAAGTATTTTCCTGATACTAACACCGATTCTTGGCAATGCAAACTGGTAAGTAACCTATTTGTAGTAGATGTGACGTCATTGCCTGAAACTATACAGGAAGAAGCAATCGATCCTGTGCAAAAAATGATTTTGAATCGTTACGTCTTCAAGGATTTTGGTTAAAATACATGGAGATACCACGTACCTATGCGAAAAGAGTTTTTCTTCCCTTTTAAATATAAAAACGAAATATCGATCATGGTTAGATGTTGACAATGATCTCAGATGTGCACTATCAAAAACATCGCCAAACATCAAAAAGCTGGTTGATCAACACAAAAATTGTCAAAATTCGCACTAGAAAAGAAACTGTAAATACATATCTAAATATGTATGTTTTTAACGAAAATTTTTTGTTGTAAAATTAATCTGTTATTTTGTTTTATTTATTTTAATTGTTGTATGTAAATATATTTGTTGTTTTTTATTGTATTCATTTTTGTTTTTTGTTCAATTAATGTTAATATTATTTTTTAATGTTAATCACAAGAATAATATGTGATCTCACTATTGAATTAAATTCATTTAAGTTGTTTTTATACATTATTTTGAATTCCTACGGATGTACTTAATATTTGTTATATAAATAAATATTTATAAAAATTAGTTTATTTTGTGGGGGGCGTGCTGATTTTTACTTGCCTTTAGGGAGGCGTAAGCTTGAATAAACTGGAAAGCCTGCTTTAGATAATGTTAAGAATACTTTTCTTTCACAAAGTTAAAATTTTGTTATGGAAACAGTTTGAAATTTACATTTTTCAGCAAAGAGTTGACGTCTCTTTCCTCAAAATGAGGGATGTTTCCTATAGAAACACTTAAACAAACAAACTTCTGTAGACTTTTTATAATACATAAGTAATTGTCAGAAAAGTTAGAGAATACTTTTTTTCATAATAAACGTTTCAATTAGAAAACACTACGTTTAATTTTCGTTAGTGCTGTAGCTGTAAATTACAATTAAAGTTATAATTCCGTACATTAGGACGAAAAACATGCAAAATGAAAAACTGTCATTGTAAATCATATTTTTCTGATGTTAAGATGCATACAAATTTTATAACATTAGTATTGTAAAGTTTTATATTGTATTTGTTATTGAATTATGGAGTAGATATGTTGTAATATTGTAATTTAATCAAATATAATTAATTAATAAATTAAATTACATTTAATTGTTTGTCGTCTCATTTCGAAAAGGTACTTTTTCCCCCTTGGAAAACTTGCTTTAGAATATCTGCGTAATGCTTTTTGGTACAGGCAAGTTTCTTCCTAGATAAAGAAAAAGAAAGAAAGATAAAGAAAATTATCTTATGCTACAAACGCGATACTCTTGGTGGAGTATTTTTTATAAGTTGCAAGAGAGAATTTTTCTATGAAACGTTCCTCAAAAGGCATGAGGACTGATATATCTACCTATATATAGTATTTACTTTAGAATGTCTCCACAAGATATTTACATCTGAAAAGTTCCCTTAGATTATTTGATGTATTTTTTTATATTTCATAATCTTTTTTCATTTGCGTTTCTTATGGACGATACTCTGTGAAGACTGTCAGTGGAGAAGAAAGAACATTTAAGAAAAGTTTCCTCAAAACACCAAGATCTGGCTTGTTTACACAAATTTATTTCATGTTTAATACAATATTTGTTTGTTTGTACGATTTTTCCAAAATGTACCTGCCCAGTTTTCATATTGAAATATTTTTCATTGTAGAACAATGAGAGAAAGATAATTTATTTTTCGTGATTTAAACAATATGGTGCAATTTGTCCCTCATGCAGAATAGCCTGTTATGCCAATATTGCTACGAAAATTCTTCAGTAATCTGATTTCAAAAAACTCCGAATTCCATTGACCTCCACGGTCCTATGATCTTTTTGCACCTGAACAATAAAATTTGCAAGATAATTGAGACAATTCTCGGTACAACTTTTCAGGCGGTAACGTAACGTTACAGAGCGGGAAGGTCGTTCAAATTTAATTGTTTTCAAAATACACTAAAAATAAACATTAAAAATATATTATTTTTCTGAAGAATAAATAAAAAATTATGCTTTATTCTACAGAAATTCGCTGTTAAAAAGCCACAATAAGCAAA